>JAVJIX010000011.1:7017500-7402500 GCA_036785185.1 Paratrypauchen microcephalus | reverse complement strand
ATTTATTCAAACTCCTGTCTTAACTTCTCTTCTTTTAATATTATTGATAATGAAACCTGAAATGAAGGAAGATACACCAGGAACATTTCAGAACTATATGACATCTGCTATTCCTCCTGATAGATCTTTTGTTTGTGACTCTACAGATACCCTTTATTGTCACTGGAGGTCCAGCGACCTGCAGAACTGTCCCTCCTCCAGCTGGCAGCCCTTGATTGTGCGTGTCTCCTGGAGATTCTTTAACGCTTCAGAGATAGTAGCATCCAGGATGCCAGTCACTTCAGATCAAATAGAGGGCACTAGTCCCCATAGATCAGGGTGTGGATGAGGAAATAGCCACAGACATAAAGCTAAATATATAATTCCTCCCATGCCGGTAATCACAATGTCCAGACAATTTGAAATGACAGTTTAACCACTTTAGACTGTGGGGTGCTTTGTTCACATTTGAGTAGCGGGAGGTGAGGTTGCGTTTGAACACGTGCCGGAGTGTCTGGTTGGTCCATATGATGCTTGTGGAGGCTCC
Source organism: Paratrypauchen microcephalus (assembly GCA_036785185.1). NCBI lineage: Eukaryota > Metazoa > Chordata > Actinopteri > Gobiiformes > Gobiidae > Paratrypauchen > Paratrypauchen microcephalus. The sequence goes on along the minus strand of JAVJIX010000011.1, from coordinate 7,401,974 downwards.
TTGTAGGTACAGGGGGCTATCCAGAGGGGCCCGTGTGGTCCTCTGTACAAATTGAGGAGAGGAAGAGGGTACGTGTCATTGAGTTGGAATGGCTCATAGACCAGACACGGGCAATTCTGCTGAATGACTGACAGGCCAAGAGCTCAGGAAGGAAATACTCTTTGCAAACGGTATTAGTTTACATGATTATTAGGATATCCAGCTTCCTCCTAAAATGGCAGCCTATTTCCCTGTTAGAGCCAGTAAGAGCACCCACCTGGATTAGGCTTCACCACCACATCTAAACAACAAGCACAGCCACCAATTACATCTATAAATATTAATAGGCTAATCTGCACATATTCTTTTTACGCTGTCACTATTACCACTAACCCCCGAAGGGTCAAAGATGCGCTTATGAACATCCAATCCATTTAAATTTTAAGTCCAATTTGCATATGCAGAGATTTTTCTCCCCTCGATATATCTTTTCTTCCCCCCTACCATCATCACATCACAAGAGGAGAGTGCATTTGGTATTCACCCACTGATTGGATGCTTGATGAGATCTTCAGCATGGCTTCTTACACACTGAACACTTTAGAGGTGATGAGGAGAGCAAGTGTGTGTGGAAAATGTGTGTGTGTTAAAGCTGTACCGTTGTTTTGCAGAGGAGACCGGGGCTCTGAGACTTCAGGGTGTAATCACGGGAGAGACAGCAAGCCAGTCGAGTTTTCTCCATTTCCTATACATATACATAGAGTGTTAGAGATGCATGCACTTTCTTCACACTATGGATTTACAGTGTAATACAGGTCTTTTTGGCAAACTACTTTTGGACCATTGCTGCTCTCAAACTACTTGAAAGTCTCATGAATAATACAATGCTAGAAAATCTGCATCAAAAGTAAAGAGAAATTGAGAAGTAGAAAATGCTAAGAGGCAAATTGTCCAGAATAGAGACGAGAGGTCGGAGGAAGTGAGCTGAGAGCAACACTTCAGACAAGCTCCTCTCTCAATACAGATGCAACACGTTTTTCTATCATTGTATTTGCCATCCCTGTTCTGTATCCAAGCTTGTACATAGCTGTTACAGAATGGGAAACAATTTTTTTTAAATAGTTTTTCACTTTAATACTTTCTCTTGAGGTAAATAGTTTTTGCATAGAATGTTTTTTGCACTTTAACAGCACTAGACTTGGCTCCATCAAAATCTAATCACAAAGAGAAAATGGCTGTGGAGCCAACCCTATTCTTGGCCATGTTTTTTTTTTTTTTTTTTTTTAAGTTTTCTGGTTATGTTTTTAAAAAAGAAAAAAACAACAACTTACTGACACAATTTATGGATCAAAACAGAAAAACATAATCAAAATAAACAAAATCCTTTTTTTGCATTTTGGTTCATAACAATAGTTTGTTTAATGGGACAGTATAAGAGAGGGAGAGAATACTGTATAGAGTTATGGTGATGAAGCTGGAAGAAACAAGATGAAGGTGGCCATTTGAGCAATTTCTCTAACTACAGAGTATATATTATAATATTTGTTTTGATTCTTGGACTTTGGTAATGTTTTTGCCCCTAAAGATTCTGTACAGTAGTGTATACTGCTACTTGAATCAGCAGTAAATGAAGGACTACAATACACTTATCAAATCCAAACTTTACTGAACTAATTTGAACTTGTATATTTTTGCGAGGAAGGGCCAGGGGACACATCAGAACTTTCACACAGTTGAAGTATCTAACTGAGTTGCAGCTGGCACACAAATGCCAACACACACAGCAACACACACTATAGGATATGTCAACCAGTGGTGCTTGTAGTAAACATCTGAAAGGAACAGGGGTAATTCACTTGATAAATGTCAACTGAAATGAAGCTATCAGCTGAAAGCAATTTCCTTGTGCTCGCCTGTGCTCTGCGCCAGAGACTTGGGAGATTTTCACCCCTCCATCGATCATGAAGCCTCTGTTTTAAGCCAAGGTACACAATGCCCTCAAATTGCTGACATATGGACCAAGAATCACCACAAAAACCTGCCATTTGCACCGCGGCCCGCCCCTGTCCAGACCCAGCCACTCCTCGGCTAAACTCTTGTTTATCCAATGACTCCAGTCTGTTTAGGCCATTAAGGCCAAACCATTTAGAAAGAGAAGGAGCCAAGGAAAATGTAATAAAGCTGCAATCTGTAGCAATACTTCTACAATGCAAAGCAGATCATCTGAAAAATCATCCTTTTCAAATTTAATTCTTAACCTAATGATTAGTTCTACAGCATTATAGTGGTGTAAACTGTAAATGAGAGTGGAGCAAGTGTGTGGGCAAACGTGTGATTTAGGCCTACCACCATGTGGGCCGCTTGCATGCAGTAGCACAGGAAGTACTGAAAAACAAACCATGATAGAGATGAAGACACTCACCACATAATAATATGGAGGTTCTCAGTGGTGTAAACAACATGATCCACCATTAAACATGTGCCCTTACTGATATTTCTTTGCAGGCTATTCAAAGATAATGTATTTAGGAGCATAGGGCTAACATTAAATTAACTTCTTCGTCGACATGATGAGGTGTTCTAGCCCACAGGCAACAAGGATCGCTCAGACTCAAGCTAAAGGAAATCGGAAATCCTACAGAAAAAGAACAGCACAGAACGATGGTGCATGCTGGGTTTCTTTAATGGATTTCATTAATATTGTTTCTTTCTGGAGTTATTTGTTGAAGGAGTTACCAAGTTATCAATCCTGAACAGGAACAAAGGCAGTCAATTTTTCCCTAAGTGCATTTTCAACAAACTTTGCATCAATGTGAAACAAATGTTTGGCAACAAGCTAATCACACTGCTCCATGTGAATTCTAGAATCTGCCTCTCACCCTAGCCAACCATGAAAAACCATGTCATTTTACCCAGACGGGTGCGCTGGTTTTATATAAACAGACAGCCCTTGTGGCACAGGGTTTGATTAGGAGGAGCCCACAAATCCCATTAAAAGTCCATTCGTTCCTCCTTTGGTGTTTGTTTGAAGACAGAAGAGTAACAAGGCAGGAGGGAGGTGACTACTGCTGTGTCCCTGCTGCGTCTCTGTGCCAGTGTCTGTTTATGCTTCAACTGTTAAACATAGATTTGCCCCAAAAGACGGAAGCAGAGATGCCAGGGATGTGGGCAGGAATGAAAAATTGGTGTCTACAAGAAAAAGCCAAATTTGTATGTAGTCACCAAAAAATAAATCACCACCAAGAATGCCTTTTTTTATCCAAAACGTCTACATGTCCATCTCAATCCATTATGAAAAAGTATTTTTTCCTCGGTTACTGTCACAGTTAGCCTAGCAGCTCCTTGGTTTTCACTGTAAGGAGCTTGTCAATGTCCACTGTAATGTTGTCTGCCATTTGCTGAATCTGCAAAGAAAAGGACAGACGTGTATTTTTGTGGAATTACATAAAGGATGAGAAGTAAAACAGAGCTGGACTCAAACCTGTTTCTCCACCAGTCGTATTGTGTCTTCAGATTGCCCCTCTTTGGCCTTTTTGACCTGTGCGACAGCGTTAGTGCGCACTCTCCTCACAGAGTCTTTAGCTTTGTTGCTGAACTGTTTAGCCAGTTTAGACAAGTTTTCTCTATGCTCACGTGTTACCCTGCAAAATAAAATAAAAATATATTAAAGGGCAGCAATAGTTACCTCCCACTGTGTGCGTGTCCATTTGAGGCAATGGCTGTTGTGATTTTGGGCTATAGAAAAATTATATTAAATTGAAATGAGTCTACGAATGACAAAAGCCTTGTGACCGATTTAAACATTTCTTGTACTTCTTCTTAATGTGATTATTTAATCTTTTGACCTCCCTGTTAAAGTAACTTCAAATTAGATGTTAGACATTTTTGCAATATAAAATATAAATGCTTAATATAAATAAAATATGTAATCCATTAATAGATACAGGGATTAGAACAGGTAGCAAAGTAACCAAAATCTATGTATTTTGTACTTACTATATTAATTCTTTTTTACTTTTTACTAAAAAATACAATATTTTTAATACACTGCCTGAGAAAAGTATTCTGAACTTTCATAAATAATGATAACAAGACGTATTGGTAATGACAACAAATTAATTTATTGATATATTAAAGCAAATTTCATCATTTGTAAAGGCATATTATTGCAAAAATGGAGACTCATCGCAGTGTAGGTCTAACTCAGGTCTAAACCAGGACTAGACTAGGACTATCGTCCTAATACTTTTGTCAGGCAGTGTACACTTACCCCACAACAATACAAAATGCATGGAAAAAGGCAAAACTGCATGGTATACTGTACAAAACACATGAGTTATTTACAACTTTGGATCAAACACTAATCAGCCACTTGCTACAGGTTTAAGCTGGTGCCCAAACGTCAATCATTCCAACAAGTTTTTGCTTTTGCACTTTGTAATCACTCCGCAAATCCCAATTCTCCATTTTGCTCCTCACTTTTGTCTTTAATTGGCATTTCTTCGTTGTTTTTGCCTTGTGGATTATTTGCAAACAATCCAAGTGTGGCGTGTATTTACCACAAACAATACAGCCTAATTACCGATTCCAGAGCCAATCAAGGAGCGCCTACTCTTTGGAAATGCAAATGGAGATCGGAGCAGAGCGTGCCGAGGCTGATTGCAGGGGGAGAGCGGTCTGACTCTTGTGTCCCTCCTCTGCCAGACAAACACCTGCTGCTGCACACAGTCCCTGTACATGTAATACAGGTCCCATGTACACACGTGGAGAAGCGTATTGAGTGAGCGATACATAGTTTTGTGCCAGCTTGTTTGATTTAGAGCGGTCAAAAAGAGGCTACAGAATGACCCTGCACATCAACACATATGGGGGACACTATAAGGCTACAAGCACAAGCCAATAATTCTGTCACAGTTTAGAGCAGGGGAGCAGGGAGAGTTGGGGGTTTATGAAAAGTTGAAATGCTACACTATAGCTCCCGGAGTGATGGATGAATTTATGAATTTGCAGAAACACAGACATGGGAAATTTATTTGGACAAAAGGCCCTAAGAGACATATTAAAATTATTACCACAGCCAGAGATCTTTTTGAATGAAGTATGACTTATTAAAATAGGGAGAATTTGACACAAGATTAACTCAATAGTGGTTCACACAATGTTTTATTATTTTTGGAGTAGTTGTACATAAACATAAAGTATTTGTACAGTTGTTTAATTGAATACATTGCCATAAGGATGCCATCTTTGCAGTTTTACAGTGCATTTTCTTTATGATATTTTAATGTTTTAACGACCAACAAACAACACCTATTGGCTGGCTTTTATATAAAATCAGCAATTTTCACAAATAATTAAAGAAATATCAAAAAATTCAATGTGCATAAGCGATATATTGAATTATGATGACTGACGAACCCCAAAAGAAATACTCTATATTCTTAATCGTAGTAATTGTAAAATTCTGACGTTTTCAAACCTCTCTTATTGTCTGAGTGAGATTGAGTGCAGTATGGTAAATAAAATGTTTGATTTGGTACAGGATCAGTATGGCTCTGCGTAATTTCAAGGTCATTAGGGTACCACTTTCAATTTATCAGCCACAAATGGCCTGATGAAACTTCCCTGAGTATTTGAAGTCCTAATGCTTCTGTAAACCAGGGGAAATGTGGAAAAGTCTGACAGAGGAAAAGTGAAGGGAAAGTTTGGGAGTCACTCACTTGGGAACGGGCACTTTGATGATGGTACCGTCCGCCTCAGGGTTCAGGTTCATGCTGCTCTCTCTCAGGGCGCGAGTGGCCGCCGCAGTGGCCTGAGGTAACGTGAGACACACACAACAAAAAGATGTATGAGTGTGTGCTTAGCATTAACCAATGTGCAGAGCGGAGAGGAGCAGGTAGTGCTCCAATCCCAGCTGGCAGCCATTAAGGTGCTCCACACTCACAGTCTGTATGCAGCACAGGCAGCAGTGTGTGTGGAAACGCCTTGGGCCACTGTCAGCCCGGGCCCACTGGGACAGGACTGAGAGGTTGCAGGGCAGGGCGCTGACCCCTGCTGACCCCCATCCAGAGTCTGCTAGTGCTGTGTATATACATGGTTACCAGCACAAACACAGATGTGCTGTGGGTTTGTAAGTTCTAATAAGCTCATTTAACCTATTAAGTCCAGTATTTTTTTTCTTTGAGCCCATTAGAGTGCAAAATGATCACTGTGCATATTTTACTGTATATTTGGATTTATCACTTACATCTTATTGTGTTGAAATGATTTACTTACAAGAATAAGTCCAACTTTTATTACTTGCAAATGATTCCAGATTGACCTTCAAAATGTATGTTATTCTGAAGAAAAGTTTATTAATTCAGGATATTATAAGGAGTTTTAAATAACTTTTATTTTGCTCTCAGGGCAGTGACTGTTCTCTACGCTCAATGAAACCTCAACATAACCGGATCAAAAGCACAGACACTCTTTATTTATTAAAATCACAGTTCTATATGCAACACATGTCTTCTCCCTCATGCTCCATGTAAAATACAATCCCCTTTTCCCAAATCACTAACAGCTCTAGTAAACACAGGCCCATCCAGACTAAAGGGAAGGAGGCCAGATTCTGAACAGTCACACTCCTCAAATTGTGTCGGCAAACCGCATGACAACTCCCCGAGCTGGGCTTTACAAAGGCTGCAAATGTGCAACACGAGCAACACGGCATTTCATTTCCGATATCCCATCTCCTCTTTCCCCCTTCTTTCTCGACAGCTTCTCCTGGCCTCTTCCTCTATGGCAGCGAGATTAAAGGAATTTATTTGTATGTATTAGATTAATTCAGCAGATCTCATTTCTTTTCTTTTGTTAAATTCATCCGGTGGTGCTCTCCAGACGTTCTCTTTGAGTGTGGGGTGATAGATTCAGTTCATACCTATGTTTGATTGTTCTCAGCATCATATTCATCACTGTTTCCTGCCTCCAAAGAGTGCTCTGGTGGTTACAGAAAGCCGTGTGGAATTCTCTGGGAAGCCAAACCAGGCAAGATCTGGTTAATATGTTGGGGAGGAAGAGGAATTACACTGAAATGCAACATCAAACACTCAGGTTTGGTTCAAAGCAGTCTGACTATGGTTGGATGTGTGCATGTTTTAAGAGAAATACATTTTATTAACAAATTACTTTAAACGCACACTTTTCTTACGCTAAATGACGACAGCCTCAAGATCTATGTATGCTCCCAAGTTTTGTCGTGGTTCCTTGACAACAAATGAATGAACGGAAAACAATAGCAACACTGGCGCTGCACTTGGTAATGGATAGTGGTCATTAAAAGCTGATTACCGCTGGGTACAGAGGACTTCAGTGTAATGCAGGGAACATCACAACGCCCTGCGTGTGTGGTCTAAGGTACACTTTTGGTAGGAGAGAATATTCAGGCTGAAGCTGTGGTGATTAATGGTAGAATTTTTATTTTATTTTGTGTATACTACTGGCAACATAACTGTATTATTTATACATATCAGAGTCAGGGATCAGTGGTACAGTGCTGAGGTTGGCACAAAGCTTATTAGCATAGGTATTGCAGGCTAAACTCTGGCTATTGTACAACACATAACCATTTTTCAAACTTTTATTTTTAAGTAAATCTATATATTTAAACTAAATGTGTCTACAGTTGGTCCCTCGTGAGCATAAACTGTTCAACATAACTAAAATCTTTCAATTAAACCAAAAAACAGAAAATGAGTTCTAAAATGGTGTTAAGCTTTGATTCATGAGCCCACCACACAGTCAGTGCACAGAGCTATGATTGCTCCAGAGACGGACCATCTAGAAAAGAGAAAATTGGGAGCGAAAAGGGTCGAACTGAGAAAAATAATCCGTTCCTTCCTAACCTGAGGGTAAAATGAGGTCATTTCCCTTTCTGTGACAACTCACAAGCTCAAGTGCCCACATCTCAGCAGTTATACACACACATGCTGCTATCTTTCACTCAGAACAAAGGCCTGCGCCAGAGATCAATCAATTAGCATATGAGACAAAGTCCAAGAGAGACTCGGCTCAGGTTACATGCTGGTTCTGCGCTGGCTCACTCTTCCTTCACACAGGATTATTTTGATAAAGTTTACGGTTACTGCCTGTTTGTCCGTGGGAGACAAACGCAGAGTGGGCAGAGGGTCTGCTTACCTCGGGGAAGCTGCTCATGTTGACCACAATGAGCTGAGGTGACTTCATGGAGATCTGGCCCAGCTGGTTCAGAGGGAACTTCCCGTCTTGAGTCGTCACCACAATGTGATCCAGAGCTCCTAAACACGACACACACAAGGGCATTTAGTCACTGGATCATATAAAGAAACAAAATTCATATAAAGAAACAAAATTCATATAAGCATTTACAAATGTGTAGTAATGTACGAATGGATAGAATTACTTCCTCCCAAATTCACACATACAAAGAGGACAGTTGATTGAGATACTGCAGTCTTCCGTGCAATAATAAGGACTATAATTGTACAGCCAAATGCACAGTATATTGTGCATAAGGCACAAGGTTTAGCATGTAAGAAATATATTTCATTTCAAATGTACATTTGTCATGACACTTTCTGTACAGATCATGGTAATTAAGAAAAACCTATTTGGCAATCAAATTATTATAATTAATGCAATTTTATAGTTAATCCCAGTGTGTTAACCAAAAAACAATACAACACTGCAGACATACAGGAAAAGCTGTGTTAGCATAAAACTTTCCTTGTTCACAAAATGATGTCCCAATTAAAACACACATGAATGTTTGCACCAACTGATACACAGACATATGTAATAGTAAAAGAGTTGACAAAAACTAAGAAGAAGAAACACTGGGCTGATTCATAAAAATGACCAGTTGTTTTTGAGCAACTTGTACAACTTGCAAACAACTTTTGAACAACCATCAGTGAATGCACTTACAAACTTAACATAAAAAGTGAGTTCTGCAGTAGAAAAGGTAGCATTGTGAGTTTGTTCTGTTTCCATGAGCACCAGAGCGAGATGCAGTGGTGCGTTGCTGCAGCAGTGGACCTGTACGTTTCCCTGCCTGGCTCAGTCTCTCTCTCTGTCGCGCTCATCCATCTGGCTAAACTCAGACGCTGTTGTTTCCTTCTTCTGCGCCTCTGTCTTACATCACTGCTCCCTATGCACCAATGCAGACTACACCACTGCTGGAGAGGGGGAATAGATGAGGTGAGCCAAAGGTAATGCACTATATGATCAGACTATAATTTACTTTCAAACAAAAAAGGTAAAACATATATTGTAGGATTCAAAATCCTTATTATAGAAGTTAGTAGTTAGAAGTTCAGTATCATTATAGTACAGCACACTCCAACTTGAGCATAAGTATAAGCAGTGCTTTGCTAAATTAAGTGATATTTCAATTAGATGTTTCATTATAAATTTTGTAATGAAACATCTAATTGAAATATTTATTAGCTTTTTCCAGACTCATCGATATGGATCTGTATAACAAATACAGAGAGATATCCTTCTGGATTTTCAGGCAACAAATGTGCAGTAAATCCAAAGTTTATTGACATTGTGCAAATTTCTATGTTGCCCCAATTTGTTGATCACTCCATTTATGGCCAATATGAGCAGATATCCATGAGGAAAATCTGTTGAATAAAGCTACAAAATGTACAGTAGAGCATGGGAATGTGTGGTACCTAGATTATGTTATTATGTTATGATGTTATGAAAAGTATAGAAAAGTACATTTCTTTCTTGCTAAGCTTTGCTGTGTACGTGTCTGATATCATTACAGCACACCACACCACAACAGTCACTTTTTCTCTGAACTCCAAGAACTTTTTGCAGCATTATCAAAAATTGTATTGCCGTCTTATCGCTTGTGTACATTATATATAATATAATTTGTCAACCATTACAACCAAATGCCAGTATTTAAGCCATATCTATTTCAAATCAGGTGGCATTCCCATAACCCGGTGCTTTCAAATTTAGATGTCCACACCTAAAAATTCCCAGACAATCATGACGTTCTCAACAGCAATCATTCTTAGGCTAGATAACTTTTTTCAGATAATGACATGATGACTTGTTTGGGAATTGTTTAGTCTACTCCACGTTACCACAGAAACAAATTCTGTCCATCATAGTTTACTCTCAGAGCTTGATCTTTTCACTGCAGGCCTAAGTATAACTTTCTACCACACATTTGCCTCACACAACAAGCATACGTATATAGAAGCATGTCTGTCAAAGACACACAAGAGATGTCCCCCCTACACAAAAGTACAGTAAAAGTTAATTAGAGCCAGATGAAGAGCTTGTGGAACAAACACACACATTGTCATACGAGACTAAAACAGACGTCATTTCATTCCACCAACTCATCTCTGCCGTCAACTCTAAGTCCGGCTGCCTCCGCGGATTACGGCACAGCTGCTCAAAAGAGAGGGACAGTGGTTTAGGATTAAGGACAAAACAGGAAACACAAGACATACAAACTCTTCCAGAGTCTGACCTGTTTGTTCATCCAAATTCTATAAGCATTGCTCCTTGATTAATCTTTTTTTTTTTTTTTTTGCGTTCATGCAAATGAATAGAAATAATGGTTGTAAGCATATACACAATAATGGTTGAAGCATATACACAATTACATTTCAGAGGCTTTAAATTTGGTGTTCAAGGATAAAACAACCGTAAATGTCCCATCCACCAACAGAGGGCATCATCCAATGGAGAATTCGCACTATTCCAAAACTATGAGAAGAGAGTGGTCTGTATCAAAATGATTTTCAATATACTTAGCCTCACACATGTAAACACTCATGCATTTATTAAAAATAATGCATATTTTCCACATCCAAATACAGTATTGGACTATCTTTTTTTTTTTTTTAATTATGCCTTAGCTAAACCAATGGCATGCAATGAAGGGTTAAAGGGAGGGCTTGATTCAGGGAGTAGCTGAGGTCACTGGGCAGGAGAATATGGGAAAGATGATGAACGGAAAGATGAAAAATGGAGATCTATAGAAAACTGTAAAAGTGATACTTAGTGCACACTAGAGATGAATGACATGGACAATGATTCATGCCTTTGCTAAGGAAAATTATAGTGCAAACAAATAGCATCAAAATATTATAAGGCTAAATGTCCCGACTCTCCCTAGATGGACCCTTTCACTGCTTCTCGTCTCCCAAACCCAACTACAGTTAGTCTGGAAGTTAGTTCAGAAAACAAAACTCTGCCCAATCTTTGTTATTTTATCTGTTTAACAAAACTCAACAGTTATTTCATAATAAGCCACCTCTTTTTCAAAGGATCAGCATTATTAACTAGACAAAGACTGAGGAACGAGAAAAAAAAAGGAGAGAGCTGCAGTATTGGCCTTGCAGAGCACTGAGGAAGAAACTCAGCACCTTATCATTTGCTTCAGATGTCAAATGAAAAATTATATATATAAAAAAAATCTATTAGTAGTTGTAGTTACTAGTTTGTATTTTGTGCTCCTGGAATTAGGTAACTTGAGAAAACTGGTGTAGCTCCCCGATGTTTAAACTGTTTATTGTTCAGCCGTACAGGGACCACTTGGGGTACACAGTTGGAATGGTTTCAAAATATAAAAGAATCTAATGTTGATTAGTAGCTTTTGAATATAAAATGTTCTGTTATGAATTTTGTTGGATGCTTTTGGATATCACTTTTTTTCAAATGTAAAGTATTGAATATAACTTGTATTCATTATGTATAGTGTATAAATATTGCCCAAAATAGGAGTGCAGTAGAGTACATGTCCATTTCTTTAATATAACCTTGGCTCTATTGTTAATATTTGCAATTTTAAACATAAGAATCATATTGAGGGGGAAAAAAAAAGATCTTAAGGAAGAGTGATGATTTGAATACCTGGAGAGGTCCTGATGCTGAGGTTGCGTGTAAAGTCATTTTTGAGAGCATCCAGCACTGCATTCATGTCCATCTTCACTTCATCCAGATCGATGATGTCTTCCACCAGGGCTGAATTAATATTCACCTTAACCGCCTGGCCCTTTGCCTTGGCTAGAGATGAAAAGACACTGATATGATATGTAAAACTAATCAAATCTGCTCATAATACTGTACTCCTAAGATCTTGCCAAAAGACCTCCAGAGGCTGTATGCCAACTATTATTAAATTACAACACAAACCTTTAGCCTTTTTAGTTGCATAATGACGGCTATATGCAGTGTTGAAACAGGTTGGCCCACGACTGAGTACTGGTGTTCTGACTCTGTTGACAGCCACTGCAGAAGATCGGAGCTGCTGCAACAAGGGCCGGCAGAGCAAAGAACGTAGCAGGCTTATGCTCATCGCCATGACTGAAAAGACAAAGAAATGAGTCTTAAAAAAATATGAAAAAGTGCATTACAGTATAACGCGCTTTGTCTGTAAGGAAGAAATGAGGTAATGGCACATCTCAGCCAGCAGGAGGTAGACTTCTTGTACAGGCCTTTTGTAGTAAAGATAGATTATAGACATCATGGCTTTCTAAACCAGGGGCACTTGGGGCCAGACTTTTCTGTAGGTGGGTGCACACGGCCCTACTTTACCTATGGTTAAGAATCACTGTTCTAAAAGAAGCCCACTATATTACAGTTTGAGGTGAGAGATTGATTTTGATTGATTTATACTCCTTGTAAACAAAGATATGGACTAACTAACAAATTGATCTATGGCGTTTCCTGGCAAGACGTCATTGTGCTCACACCTACGGCACATAAATTATAATCATGACAAAAAATAAGGGTTGATAAACATGTGCCATGTCCATAGAAAGTTGCATTTACTTACAAACCACTCACTCCACGTTTACCGATTTAGTATTTTGCATGCACTTTGTCCTACAACTAAACAATTACAAGTAAACATTTAGGCAGTAGATGAGATTAGCATCTTGGAGACAAAGCTTGGGCACACAGGATGCCAGGTGGACCACACTGCTCAGAATATGAGATGGTGACAGATCTTTTTAAAGGTAGAGTCAAAGCAGAAAAGGGTGCAGGTGTCCAGATAGATATCCTGAAAATATCCCACTCAAAACTTACTTTATTCTGGCCAGCGGCTGTTTACATTTTTTTTTTTTTTTTTTTTAACTTTATTTAACAAGGGAAATCCAATTGAGATTAAAAACCTCTTTTTCAATGGAGCCCTGGCCAAGAGGCAGCAAAAAAGACAATTACAACACAATTAAAATGACATACAAATTAGTTAAAATGGGTACAATTTATGGAGGCTGTCTCAAGTGCTCTCAGTCTGGATTTAAAGCCATTCAATGAGATAAGTTCCGTTAATTTCCAGTCCTTTTGTAGCTTGTTCCACGTCGAGGGGGCAGAGAAGAAAAAAGCCCTTTTTCCCAACTCTGTGCAAACAAACGGAACAGAGAGCAACAACTGATCATTTGAACGCAAACCATAAGAATCACTTCTCTGTGTGATTAATTTACATCAAGAGTTTACATCTGCTCCATTTATAGTATCAAAAGTACCAAATGATGAGTATGTATGAGTACATAATAAATTGTTTTATTTTATTTTATTTTTTTTACCAGCTAACCTTATACTGAAAATGTGCTAAAATACTTGATGTACAACACAATAGTGACAGCACAACAATGATACAGATTTTTGGAGAGTGAAAAAATAAAAATGTTAATAATGTGTAATACCTCAATTAATGTTTGGTAATGTAATGTGTGGCGGCACGGTGGCTGAGTGGCTAGCGCTCTTGCTTCACAGCAAGAAGGTTCCGGGTCACCCAGGCATTTCTGTGTGTGTTCTGTGTGGAGTTTGCATGCATGTCTGGGTTCGATCCCCGGGTCGCCTGGGCCTTTCTGTGTGGAGTTTGCATGTTCTCCCCGTGTCTGGGTGGGTTTCCTCCGGGCACTCCGGTTTCCCCCACCAACCCAAAACATGCACAATAGGTAAAATCCTCCACCTTAGGTCCTAACCAAACCGAAGCAAGAAGATCATGGAGATGGTCCCCGGGCGCAGTAATGTGTCGCCCACTGCTCCTAATATGTATATATATATAGGATGGGTTAAAATGCAGAGAATAATTTCTCCAGTGTGAGATCAATAAAGTTCACTTCTAATATTTCTGACTCAAGGCAATAACATATAATACATGTATAATTATTTACTCACAATTATATCATTACTCATTGATAGCGTGTATTACGTGTAATATAAAATAATTCTTGGATGCAGTGAAAATGCCACGTGTCATATGCTCCTGAAAAGGATGGGTCAAATGCAGAAGTCAAATGTGTGTCACTGAAGTCACTGTGTGTCATTGTGTGTGAGACCAAATAAAGGCTTAATCTTAATCTTATAAGTTATAAATGATTAAATTGGACTAGACTGTCAAACAGCTTCATCCACCAGAAAGCTGAACTCTCACCTTACCCGTCTCCCAGCTGCTCCTAAGGACTACTGTTGCACTGTTGCACATTCACTATTGAAATTTTACTACTGTTGTACTGTTGTTTACTACTGTTATTGCAGTGAAATCACTACTGTTGCAAATTTATTTTATCTTTACTTTCAATGCACATTCTATTGCACATCACCATGTCACTGCTGTATCTTCCATTGCACATTTTTGATGCACACTGCACATTTTTGGACATCTGTAAAATTATTTATTCTGTTGCACTGCTTTCAGATTTTAGATTTTAGTCTCAGTTTTTTGTTTTGTTTCGTCTTTATATTGTATTTTGTACACTTTCTTTTTGCAGTACCTGGCCAGAGACGAACGAAATTTCGATTAGATGTATTTATTTATTTATTTGATTTATTTGACAGGGACCATGTACAGGAGCATTAATCACAATCAATGAAGAGATGCTTCGAGCTAATTTCCATCTGCAGTCCCTGAGACACATATGCCATATGTTGAACACATATGGCAGAATTGACAATAACGCTGACTTTAATCACTGATCTCTGAATCAGATAATGTTTTGTGACAAATAAAACATGTTTGAAGGTCGACAACACACTGTAGTGAGCATTTAGGTAACTTTTAACAGCTCATACGCCTCTAACAAGATGCCACATTTCCTCATGTCTTTCGAAGCGTTTACTTACCGAGTTTCAAAGTCTCCCGGTGAGCATTTAAGTGTTTGATTTGAGCTGACAGAAAAGGTGAAAATACACGATGGACCAGTTTTTCGTCATAACTCCGCGTCGACGAAACATTCGCCTCTGTGTGCGATGATATTGTTAAAGCGACATACCAACGGGCCGGGTCCATGGACCTCTATAGACCTAATATTTAGTTGTGTAGTTCAAAATCCAAACGGTAGACGCTTACGTACAAATCGAACGCACTCTGAGGACAGCTCCGACAACAAACTACGACATCACCCTGCGCCTTTGTTATTGGACAAGCGAATATACAGTAGCATTTTGAGCTAACAGCATCGAATACTTTTGAGAAAATTAAGTTGTAATCACACTATGATTTTGACACGTTTTATATCCTGAACTTGGATCTTAAATTTCAACTTCAAATTACACGAACAAAGACAACAGAAGCAGCAGAAAGTGATCCAAGGTAAAAGCTTTAGCCTTTAGCCCGCAACGACAAATCAAGATTCAAGGTAATTCGAGATTGTTTATTTGTCATATGCAGGATCAACACAAGGTCAACAATGCAATGAAATGCTTAGGATCAGAAGAACTGTTGACTCGCTAAGATAGTCGAGAAGTACTAATAGCATGCAATAAAAATATAAGGGAAAAAGGTAAACAATATAATAAAAAAAATGTAATAAAATACAAGGGTACAGGTAGGATTAAATAAGGTGTAAGTATTTCACAGGTGGTAATACTGCTCAGATGAATTTCGTATTGCACATAACATAGTATAGTACATATACTATAGTATAGTACACATAATCTAGTATAGGAGCACATAATATAGTATAATCGAGCTTGGGGTTACTAAATCCCACATTTGGCAAAGGTAAATCTGAAATAATATATTACATTTGACTGCCTGTAGCCCAGTATATAAAGCCCATATTACTTTCACTCTTAAAAGTTGTGTAAAACCATACCAAGCTGTGCACTTATTATTATGTAGATAGAGCAGAGATATAACATAATTGCAATTATTTAGTTAAGATTACGTGTGATGTGAATTGAATTAAGAATTCTCTCTCGCTTTTCATTAACATATCTATTTTTTCTTTCTTTCTGTTTGTCAGACAGGGGACACATGTCGTCTGCATCGGAGACAGTCGAAAACGCCTCCATCCTTTCAGAAAGTGGTGCCCATGATGGAAATCGCTTATGGATTGGTAATATTGATCCCAAAATTACAGAGTGAGTACAAAGATGTTTTGGATTTAAAAAAGCAATAACAGATTATGTTTGATTAAAACCTTGTGACCAACATTCTAGTCAAAACATGATCTGGTCAGATCTCAGAAGCTAAGCAAGACTGGGCCCGGTTATTACTTGGATTCGAGACCAAATGGAAAGTGCCACAGTGGCAAAAACTGTTTTTGTGTGCTGTTGTGGCCAATAGACTCGCTTCCACACAGCCATTCAGCATCATTGGGCTCTTTTGACCACCACTCGCTCACGTATCAAGCAACATTAATACATAACCAAGGGGGTGAAGTGCATTTAACAGGAAAACAATTTCACTGGGGAGGAGGAATGCACGGGAACGCTTTCTTAAGGAGCAGAGACAATAATACCACAAAATTCCAACACAGCATCCCACTCTCATGTTGTCCTTGTAAAAAAAAAAAAAAGAAAAAGAGATATTAGACAAACCACTGTAGGAAAATAACACTGTTTGTTTTTTGTTTGTTTGTTTGTTTGTTTATTTATTTATTTTGTTCCTGTACATTTACTGCTGTCAGTAGGAGCTTACATAGATACATTTATCAGGACCCTAAAAATATGTTTTGGCTTCTGTGCCAAATTTTTTTTTCTTATATTAAAGTAATCATAAGCGTGAGAGAGAAACTTTAATGCAGGTTTACTGCAGACCAGGGGTCTCCAACCTTTTTCCTCTGGTGAGCTACGTTTATAAAACAAAAATGCCAGAGAGCTACTAATTTTAGCAGTCGCAAGAAATTGAGTGTATGTAAGAGCAACGACAAGCCTTAGATAGTGTATAGTTAGATATTTATAAACCATAAACCATTATCCAATTATTAGTGTACAAATTTAGGCATTAACATGATACATTTACAATGGTAATAGGCATTTAATTAACCAAATTTGAGTTATTAAGCATAATAAATATAATTCTGAAATCCCTTGGATAGCTACTTGAAAAGGGGGTGGAGAGCAACTGGTAGATCCTGAGCCACAGGTTGTAGACCTCTAGTGCAGACACTTCAGTAAATTATCAATGCAGTAAATAAAATGAGCTGTTAGTATTAAGCTACCTGTTGTCCATGGTATAAATCAGTAGTTGTTCTCTATGACTTGCCTGGCTCTGCCTTATGCAGAGGTGAGGTGAAGCATTGTGTGCACATCTATGATTGATGAAGTGTGTGTATAGGCTGTGTGTGTGTGTCACAAGCTGACACTGAGCAGGCGGCACTAGGCGTGTGAAAGACGGGCAGCGAGGCGTGGAGACCTGCTCAGCTAAGGACCAGGCATCATTCTTCACTCACCTGCCCTGTTTACTTTCCCCACGTCAGCCTCAAACTGAGCACGTCTGGCTGTGTTAATGTGTACTGTTTGTGTGGGGGAACACTGAGGTGTCGATGTACATACTTTGAACCTGTATTTTTATGCTACATCTTTCCCTTTTAAAACATTGTAGCTTCTGTAACCCGCATGCGCCTTGTGTGTAACTGTGGCACAACGTGATTGAGAAGAGTCCTTCTGTTAAGAGTAATGGGTTTGTTTTTGCGCCTGTGGGGGCTGTTTGAGAATGTTCGGGGTGCAGCTCTGGTGGGCGTCTAGACAGGCGTTTCCTTCCCTTTCTGCTGCTCTGCTCAACTTCTGCCTAAATAGGCCAATACCTCACAGTATAGAGAAAAAACAAGAGAAATGCCCATGGCCTCCGTTCCTGATTGGGAAGATTAATTAGCTCTTGTAAAGCACTTTCCACAACCTTTGCATGTTCCATTCACCCACGAGCTTTGCAAGATATAAAAGCATATACAATTAGTTTTTATATATTTTTTACTTTATTGTAA
This sequence comes from Paratrypauchen microcephalus, assembly GCA_036785185.1. Lineage (NCBI taxonomy): Eukaryota > Metazoa > Chordata > Actinopteri > Gobiiformes > Gobiidae > Paratrypauchen > Paratrypauchen microcephalus. Next base: position 7,383,777 of record JAVJIX010000011.1, on the reverse strand, counting down.
ATATTAGTAATCCAAGGAATTTAGCTGACTGTTTGCATGTGCCACATCACTGGTAAAAATTGAAATATATTTCTTCTACCAGCATATGTTTCAAATTAAGTATTGTTTAACTTATACAGTATAATATAATAATAGAAGGTGCCAACAGAAAACCTTCAGACTTTTCTTGTCCTACTCTAATCACTTTTTGCCCTCTTAATAAAGCACAGGTGTACTAGAGGTTTCATCACATGTTGATGTTCCTGCTCTTTGGTTCAGTTCATTATGTCACCTTCCTATTAGCAATAATCCATCACCCTTTCTATTTAGTCCACTCTAGAGACGTTCTTCTTTACATTTCCATAAGCTCCAGTTGAAGTTATTTTGTCAGTTAAAACAAGTGATTATCTCATCACACACAGCCTTGTTCCACAGTTTTCCACTCTACAGGTGGCTTCCAAGTTTAAACATTTGTCTTCCTATCTTGATTCCTGGCACTTTACTGCAGTGGACTATTTGTCTTTTCTATCTGTCTTGTGCTTGCGTCTCCTCTTCCTTCCTTCCTCATCTGTGCATCGTAAGTGCTTTTATAAGTTTTACCTGGCTTCCACTGTCCTTTGACTCCACACCTCAGCACTTCTCTGGGCTGAGCCCCGTCTTCCTCCAACTTTGACCTGTGCATCGACCAACATCGCTGCAGTGAACCCTAGTCTCCTTTTCCCCAGCCCTCTCCTCCTCTTCCTCCGGAGGATTTAACAGCCCCCAGGAGGAATGTTCCATTGTGGCTTGGCTCATAGATCCAAACATGTTCTGGGACATGGACTCCATTTAGGTTTATGTAAATCTTTGCTATCTTTGGCTATGCACAGACTGACATACAGAGCATAAGAACATGACACAGATGACAAGATTTTTTTGTGAGGCAAAGAGTCATTTTTGCAATGCATAAAAATACAAAATACATTTATATTGTAGTTATAACATTAGGTAGAGTGTGTACAGAGGCTTTCAGGGTGTTGTCTGGGAAAAGCAGAAGTCCTCTCTTGTCTCAAGGCTCCAGGGAGGCATTACAGCAACCTGTACCTAAAAGCCAAATCCGTCACAATTGTAAACACAAGAAAATGAGCATCTATCAGTCATCTTTGTTATGACATATAAATGCATTTGTTCCTAAACTGAGGTCAGAGAGGTCAGTCCCTTAAAGAACGTTACTTAAGACAATGAGAAGACGTTTGTTATTTTCTTTTCTATATTTTTTCATGTTTACTTCCTATTGATACGGAACAGCAACCACGACATAGGAAGCTTTTCAATCTCCACCGTTTTACTTTACTTACATCATTTAAATTACTTACACACAGACACATGGAGACAGAGCTCACAATCTGTGACATTTATTCAGTTCATTCTAGCATCATTTTCTATCTTACATAATTCAGTATGTAAAACACTGGCCGATACCATATTGTGTAGATCAAACCTGATGATGCTCTTGAAGTAACATAACAGACTCTCCTTAAACTATAAGAATTTATGAATATGCAGCAGTTCTATACAGTCATCCTGCCATTTAAGCAGCCATGGAGCAGTGACAAAAGAGAACCCCGACCCTGAACTTTGTGCTTGCCTGGTGCATTTCCACATTATTGTCACACAAGAGGCTTTCCCATAGCATCAGGCAGTCAGACACGCACACCTCCACACCTTCTCTCACTGCACAGTACACTGGCCGTCCCAGACTGCTGTGAACAGTCAGTGCAGATTGTTTGTGCTGGGCCCTGTGCTCAGGGGGGCTTTGAGGTTTCCTCTGTTTTATTCCCTCATTGTCCTGCTACTGTATCCTCCGTATTGTCTCAATAAAAGATTTACTGTCAGTGGCATGCCACCACAGCTGGGCTCATGCTAATGAGCTGTTGTGGAAACTAAGCTGTCATTCTCATTAGTCTGTTGTTGTGACCAAATGCTACAATAGAGAACAAGACAAATTTTATTCATGATACTACTGCTACTTTACTTTTCAAAGAATGATGCTTTTGTTTTTTCTTCTCAAATATGAACTTATGTTATTCTGTTATTTATTTTCATGCATATTTTAATGCTCTGTTCACTGTATTGATCCACAAGAGAAATCATTTTGACACAGCAGCTCACACATCACAATATATTCTACTAACAAAGAGCAAACTTATAAATGGTAATAATAGTTTTCCATGATCACTGTGCCCAGGTACCACCTTGTGAAGTTGTTGGAGAAGTTTGGTAAGGTCAAGCAGTTTGACTTCCTCTTTCACAAGTCTGGGCCTTTGGAGGGGCAGCCCCGAGGATACTGCTTTGTCAACTTCAGCACCAGAGAGGTATGCTGTCTTTACCAGAACATGTGTATTCCATCCAAATATGTAGTTCTGTGTTTTGTAGTTTAGTAATATTCTCGGATTTATGTATAACACATAATAAAGACTCAAGTATAGTCTTCCCACTGTCTTTCTTTCCTTCACACTTTTAAAATGTTTACATCCAGATGAGTAAAGTGCTGCATATTTCATACAAACACTTGAGACAGGCACAGGCGCAGCGGGTAGTTATGTTTTTCAGAGTGAGCCTGGGGACGGTGATAAGCATCTTGTTTCACAGCTAGTGAGCATCAGTGGGATATGAATCCCTCCCAAAAGGATTCAGCAGAGGAAGTGGCTGTTTATCTTACACTCTCACACGTGCCGATACGGCACTTTATTAGAAACATTTAGCATCAAAGCCACTTACATGTTTAATGAGACAGACCACATTTTTCACTCTGCTTCCCAAACACAAAGACACACCCGGTGGTTGCCCACATCAGAGCATATCATCACCTATTATTGTTTCCCCCATCTCTACATAATAGTAATGATTTAATGACTCACTTGCAGTAATCAACACTGATTCTCAATCATCACTGTACAAAGCTCTTCCGTCCTATTCCTCTTTTGACTCCCTTTCTTTGTATAATTGTTTGTAGGAGGCAGAGAGAGCTATCCAGCGTTTAAATGGGAAACTGGCATTATCCAAGAAGCTAGTTGTGCGATGGGCACATGCACAGGTGAGGGTAAGTATATTACTCACTGGACATATGTAATATACATGTAATACTTATTGTTGAGAGACCTCATATGAAATTAAGTTAAACAGAGATCTGTTTAGTAATGCCAATAGCGTATCATCGTCCCAAAGAATTATTATTATTTCCAGTTTCCCAAGTTATTCAGAAGGGGATTGTTTACAGAAAATTTACATGTTTAAAAAAAACTGACAAGCCTTTTATTAGATTTGTCTCTTTAAAAATGTGGGATATTAGAGATTATGAACCTCAGCTTGTTTTGGGATTTTTGTCCGTGCAGAGGGAGCCGTGTGGTCCCAGCACAGCGTATGCCGATGTTTTAACAATAGACAACCTCCTGGCAATGGGTGAAGGGATATCCTGTATAGAGACCAATCACACCCTTCACACACACACGCGCACACATACACACACACATGCACACACGCGCACACACCCGCACACACACATGCACAACATACACACAGCTAGTGGAGCTAGTGGAGGGGGTCAGGGTTAATACTCCTACTGCCAACTGGCTACTGAGAAATTTTTTGCACTTACCTTCTTTATTCATACACTCTTTATTGCAAAAATCTGCAATTGCATTGTCAAAATTGAGTAGGAAAAGATTTATTGTTATTGCTCTCAAAAAGATACCATGATGAAATTCAAAAAGGACAGCATCAAAAACACTTATGAATTAGAAGTAGGCTATAGCATAGAAGAATATGCTATTTTTGAGAAAGATTAAACTTTTTTCAACTACACCACTATAAAATTGTTTTTTTTGTTTTTTTTTTATTAAACTGGCCTTTGCAGCTCAGAATAGCCCTGACTATTTTCTCACTTTTCTTTTCAACACAAATAATTTCAACCCAAAGTAGTAATATTATGCATCTTAATACACCATCTAGTGGTTACAAGCATTTTTTTTGTTTTTGTTTTGTTCAAAATTCAGGTTTGGATAAATTGTTGACTATATATATATATATATATATATATATATATATATATATATATATATATATATATATATATATAATTACAGGAAATCCAAGAATGGTTTTAATTTATAGACCTGCAAGAAGGGAGTCACATATAACTTTGGTTTTTGAATGTCTAAAAAAAGAAGCTATTAACAAAAATAACAATTTGTGAGCACTGAGGATAGATAAATTGTACTCTGCAGTATATCGACAGCCTATACGATCCTGACCTATGCTCTAGGAATAGCTGGAAGGGTCGGGTCTTGGCTGTTGTAACAGTCATTGTTTAGGACCTATTCTTGGCCATACATGTTACTGACAGTGAGATGCTTTGTGTTCCTTTCTGCGACCTGTTCTCCTCCAAGATTTGACAGTCTCACATATGTGCACAAATCTGCACATATAGTGCACTTAAACGCAGAGGTTAGTGTATGACCGCTGTTCTGTCTCTGTTTTTCTCCACAGGTTGGAAGAATGTGTTGGCGGGTGGAGATGTTTGGAAGGTGGTTTTGAAAGGAATGAGTGTGGACATTTGTTTTTGCTCCTCAACTTCTCCCACTTGTTCCTTACTCATCCTTTAGGGTGTGATTGTGAGGTGGAAACACAGTTTTGCTTGGTTACACTGGTGTTTTGATGTAGACACAAACAAAATCTATAATTTAACAATTCTGATGTTTTTGTGATGAGAGATACTGTCATTTATTATGGGCTTTGAAGTTTGGAGATGGTTTGCATATGATCTATTCTCCTACTATGATTGAATTCAAATATCAAACAAACAATTGATAAATATATTAAAATTAACAGTGACACTACCTCTAAGAAAATTTACCTTCCTCCATAAGGACAAAATAACAACATGTAAATATAGCCGCAAGCGGTGATGATGCGGTGATGATCGGCCCTCACTTTTAATGTCCCACTTGTCTAGATGATACAGCACGATTCTGGTGAGTCTGGGTCAAAAACCCTAGGAGGAGTCGGTAAAATACAAGGACAAGAAAATGCGCGCTTGGTGCCAGGTCAGAATTAAAGATCAAAGTCAAAGATCAATGTCTCAAAGATTGATTTTCCAGTGGGTGCTGTCGAGCCATTTTTAAAGCTTTTTTTAATACAGATTATTTGTAAATTCCTTTTTTGGCGTTCTTGAATTTTGTGCAAAATTTCGTGAGTTTTTGTCTGTGGGAAGTAACCGAAACCTGAAAAAAGGGGTTAGAAAAAAAAAAAAAATTAAAATAAAAAATAAAAAAAAATAAAAAAAAATATAAATAATAATAATAATAATAATAATAATAATAATAATAATAATAATAATAATAATAATAATAATAATATTAATATAAGAAGAAGAAGAAAAAATAGAACAATAACAATAGGCCCTACGCTTTAGCGCTCGGGCCTAATAATAATATAATAATAATAATAAGAAAAAACATGACAATAACAATAGGCCCTATGCTTTAGCGCTTGGGCCTAATAACATACATCCCAACCCTTACTATGTTATTACATGTTGTTAGATAATAAAACTGTAAAATTAAATGTGTCTGAATACTTGAAAATTACACACTAAACAGTGATTAGGATTAACTATACATTTTAATCTGTACCACCCACTCCACACCTTGTACATAGTTGACTAGACGTTTTTCAGAAAGTATATGTATTTTAGGATTCACTTATCAAACAAACATATATTGATGTTTTTCTATTCTTCTCTCTTTCCTCACCCCTTTGCCTGTCTTTGTCGCTCATCTCACTGTTTCCATCACACTTGTCTTGTGAAATCTACAACTGTCTTTGTTTGGGTGGCTCTGTGCTTCTATTCTGCAGAGGTTTGAAACTTTCCGAAATGAGAAGTCAATGCCTTCAAGTCTGGAGCCGTCATCCAGCGGTGGAGCGGAGTCTCTAACAGCAAATCACCTCAGGTCCGTGTCTGTTTGCCCTCTCTTCCTTTTTATCAACATAAATCACAGTTGACGATTGAAAGAGTTTTATTGCCAAACCCCTGACAACACACAAAGGTTTTTTTAATTCATGAATATATCGCATAGAGTTGTTAGCACTTTTTTTCTTGAATACACACTAAGTCTATCATGGACATCTTTACAGAAAAGGGCGCACACTTGGGCAGTAGTGTAAATCGGAAGACAAGTATAAACACTCACCTATATTGCACCGGCACTGAACCTCGATACAACTATTCATCCACTGCTCTTAGATGCACTGTAATTTGCCTCCATTTAAATGTCACTATTTTCTCCGGTGTAATCATTTTGGTTTGTCGGGCAAGCGGGCCAATACAGGGGCAGCTATCTACGTCACCCCTGTATTAGCCTTCGCTCTCCTTTAACGTATCCGCCTCATTTTACTCTTGTAGCACGAGCGCTAAGATACGAGCCATTGAGGCCAAACTGCAGATGATGGAGGAGAACCCAGATAGTGACTGCGGGGGCCCGTCTCCCTACATTTACAACAAGCCTCCCGAGAGGAAACGCTGGGAGCCCTATGGTAAATCGCAAAGCAGGCCCTTCCGACGCTTTAGGAGATGACCCTTCCTCCTGCTCCTATAATATGATACCTCCCACTAAACAATAAACATAAGTGGACTGCTTTACAGACTCAACGCAGATGCTTCTAAGAGAGCCAGGCCTGGGCCCGTGAATACCTTTTGTCATTTGGTTTCTGTCATTTTAAGTAAGGATTGTCCTACTATCTCTTTACTTCCAGAATAATAAAGTCATGAGATGCAGGTAGAATTATGTTTAAGTTGTGATGTAGAGCTTATTCAGTCAGGTTATTTTTTTTTTGTTATATTTTATTTTGGAATTTATTTTCTTAGCATAATTCAATTGTTTCAGTTTTGACCCCATACAGGGCTTTTCCAGTGTTCACTTCAGACCTCAGTGGATAGATATGCAAAAATTGTGTTTAATTTACTTTGTGATTTGATATTGAAAGTATGTGTGTGTGTGTGTGTGTGTGTTTTTTTTACCGTTACACTTAATTACACGTAGTACATGTACTCAAACATATTTGAAAGTATTGTCTGAATTGTATAATTTGCAATGATTCATTGTGCTAAATATAGGTTATATAAAAGTGTTTTTGTATATATCACATATAATAGTTGTATTTCTTTGCTATTATCAATTATGTATTTATTTAATTATTCATTGTTTTAAGTGCTCTAGGAAGTGTAATTTTTTTCGCACAACGACATTTTTGATAAAAGGGTCGTGCGTAAAACCCTACCCCTGAATTATTTAAATGTCTGGAAATTAAAACCTTAAACCTTGAAAAAAAAATCCGTATTGTATCCATAAAAATCAATCGTTATTATCTTCTGGGTTTCAGTTACTTTTCATATTTCTGTCTTTAAAAAAAAGTGTATTGGACGCATGGCTGGTTTAGACGGGATCACTGGTGCCACACGGTCACTGATCATTGCGGGTTCGGACGGACAGATGATCTGTGATTAATGATTGACGCCGTGATCTGAAAGGGGCGTGTGGTCTCGAACACTGAACACATGCTGGAATTAGCACACTCCGCTTTCGCTGCACAGCCTCCTGTGTGGTCATTTAATTCCATATTATGTGGTAGAAAGCTGCTATTTTTAATTTATTGAAATATAGCCAAGACTTTCTATGGAAAAAGATTTTCTTTATCTGGATATACATTAGTAAGATAAGATAAGATATGCCTTTATTAGTCCCTCAGTGGATATAAACTCAAAGATCAAAATTTACAAAATTGTTGAATTTGTTTTTACCAAATCAGCTAAACAGTAATAAAACGGCTGTGCGTAATCATGCGTAATGCACCCCAAGACTCGTTCTCTTCACGGATTTTTGTATTTCTTTCAATAGCCTGAACGTTATATTAGTTGTACTTTACTTTTGTCTGACAGTAGCTACAAATGGCCTACCTAAATATGAAACCACACGGAAAGGTTTTATGACATTGCTGTCCCAGAGCGTGTCCGCCCTTCTCACGCACATCATCATCTGCGTATATTTGGGTTGTGTTGGGTTCACCCTCCCCTTCTTCCTAAAACAGTCAACCCACAAACTTTCACTGCGCAGCCCCGCAGAGGCATTCCCTGACTTGAGTGCGGAGTGTCCGCAGCAGTGCGTCTTCAACCTCAGTAACACGCAAGCTGCCAACCTCTCAAAGTGATTCACTTCCTTTGGTCCAAAGTGGAGAGGAGGAACAGAGAACAGTGCGCCTCGGCTCTGCACACTTCACACATTATCAGCACTGGGTAAGAGCTGCAGAGGCTGATTGCGCACAGCCAATGCCCGTGCGCCTTGGGTCCATGCGAGCTTTGGATGTACAAGTTTTGACGCCGTTCGTCGACTCGTCATCGCACTCTCGACTGTGGACGCGGTGCGAGGCTCTGAGGGTACATGTACTGGAAAAATGAAGCGTTATCCCCTCTGTCCGAGGGAAATAAGATTTTGTCTGAGGGGATTCCCACAAAGCAGGTAATTACTTTGGATTACGAACTTGATTTTAAAATTAAGACAACATTTAATGCAGTTGTAAACCTTACTGTTATTAGCCTACATTTACCCGTATTTTTATTGCTCGTTTGTTCTTATAGGTCCATTTATTTTCTGGGGTAACCCGAAATGTTTTTCAAGTTTTCTCATAATCTCATCATAGGCTAGGCAAACTAAAACGGTCAATCCAAAGTATTAGTATATACGTATTCAATAAAAATTAATTTATTTTCTTGTGTGGCAGTCCTCGTAATTTCAAATCCTCTTAATAAAACTAAAGACGAGCGTGCTGACAGGCCTGTGTGAAGCTTTGTGCAGACTTGTGGCCCTACAGTGGATGCAGCTCAGTGTCACTTTCGGTTGATCCTTGTCTCCCAGATGACACCATGTTTGTTTTTTGTTTTTTTGTTTTTTGTTTTACTGCGGCTGGACCACATTTCTGAATAGCCGGATTTTTGCGCTGCCATTTCTCCCAGGAAGAATTACATGATAATTATAGCCATTAAAAATTAAATTCTCTGGTGACCCGTTGGCTTCCTGTGACTGACAGCTGAAATTGACACTCTGGGTCCCTCTCATGTGCCTACTCCGCGTTTGGAGCTATTTGTAATTACAGGTAACCCCCAGCCCTCAGCACTCTGTGTGTATTGCGAGGAGAACAGTTGTGATGCGCTCGTGAACAGTCCGTATTGTGGATGAGTGATTCAAATGCGCCTCTGTACAGCCGCTTACGCAGAAACAGCACAGAAACGGCACAGAAACAGCACAGGAACAGCGCACAAACGGCACAGTCTAATGTGTACCGTTGACCGCGGGCTGTCCTCTAGGTGATCTGCAGCGAGACCGAGGGCACACCGGGAGTCACGCGCCGCTTCACCGACCCCCAGCACGCGCCGATGGTGAGCATCTTTGTGATTCCCAAATAATAAACGCCAGTGTCAGAAAAAGACTCCTATTCCCATGAAGCGCACTTTTCTAACACAAGAAAGATTGGACACCTATTAGTTCATATCAGATTTTGAGCTTAAAAGTAGAACTTGTCACTAGGACCAGCATATGTACAGTTTCTGGAGCATTCCGAGAGGCTCGCGACGTTCTGGCGTGATTGGCACGGCCTATAACGTGACCGAGCGTCCGAAGTGAGAGCTCACACTGCGGCCTGTGGTTTATGACGAGGCATTTGATTAGACTATTTGATTATTTTGGACAAAGCGAAGCCAAAATACGAACACTTCTTATTAATTAGCCTACATATTTCTTAATCGACAGTAAATAGGTGAAACTAAATTAAATATGCGAGCCAACTCCTCTTTCAGTGTGCATATGCTTATGGACTGAAAAACTGTAAGGCTATGAAACCTTTTTAAGAGCAGGCCTTTTTACGCGTGACAAATGAACTCTTTGGAATCATTTTATTTAGTCTTTCTTCGCGCTCATTTGTCCTGTTGTGCTCTGGACTATTTGGCACAGTCTCACTCGGACGCAGAGTCGCAGCGGTCCAACATGGAGCGGGAGGACACGTCCCCCAGCACACCGTCCACGCCGTCAGTGTGCTCGCCCACGTCCACGGCCAGCTCCGTGCCGTCCACGGGGAAGAACGTGTGCGCCAGCTGCGGCCTGGAGATCCTCGATCGATACCTGCTCAAGGTCAGTGCGAACACACGGATTTGGAATTCAATTAGAAATAAAATGAGGAAATAAGAACATACTTGACAATTACTTATTTCTAATTTAGACAAGTAATAACCGTGTTTTATTGACGTAGCCATACGTTCTCAAATATATGCTAATTAAAACATTTACTTTTTTACTTACTAACAATAGGGCAACTGGTACGTCTGGGCACACATTATTAAACATATTACTACTACTACTACTACTAGGCCTCCTCCTCCTACTACTACTACTACTACTACTACTACGACTACTACTACTACTACTACTACTACTACTACTACGACTACTACTACTACTACTAATAATAATAATAATAACAACAGACTCAGTGTGAGACAGACACGTGGATGTTTGGGTGTCACTTGCCTCACGTACCGGGGGTGTCGCGTGCGCTCGCGTGTATCCCGCTAGGACGTGTTTGCAGTTTTCACTAAGAAAATCTCTAATATTACAAAATTCTAACGTGTCATAGTTTCATGTTATTGAATTATCTCGTATTTTCGTTGGGATTGATTGAAAAAAAAAAGTGGCACGTGATTTTCATGCTTCACAGTATGTATATTTGTGTCTTAGGCCTACTAGGCTACTATTATTAGGCCTATTATTTATTTATTTATTTATTTATTTATTTATTTATTGGGCTATTATGACGTATTGCTGCTGAATTGTTAACTGCTAGACCGAATTTAGGCCAAAATGTGTTGTAGGCCTATTCGAAGGTCTTAAAAATGATCAGAAATACACCTGTAGTGTCTGGCACATGGGGATGTTGTGGGTTTTGTTGCTGAAGTCACAATGACGCTGACCTGATGGTTTTTGTCCGCACGCGCAGGTGAACAACCTCATCTGGCACGTGCGCTGCCTGGAGTGCTCAGTGTGCAGGACCTCTCTACGTCAGCACAGCAGCTGCTACATCAAGAACAAGGAGATCTTCTGTAAAATGGATTATTTCAGGTAGGGTAAGTCTCTGACGCATGTTTCTACAAACACCAGTAACGTGTAGCTATACGCACGCATGTTTACGCACGCTTTTCTTAAATGGATGCGGGCGACCTCGCGCTCCTTTTACATCTTTCAGTGAGCCCAACGGCCTGTAACAAAATTTAGTTGAAAGATCCACTATTGTTTTGTCTCCAACTGCAAAAACAGTTCGGTGCAATGGGGAGAGCTCGTTAGTCGCACCTGTATTTGGCCTAAACATGAAACTACCTATTTTGAATCTCGCCCATTTAAACAGGATAGAGTCAGAAGAGGTCAGGGGACATGCTGAGGTTGGCCACATTTGTTTCATAATGACTGGAGAGAATGAGGACTTCTCTGTCTCTGTCTCTCCTTCACTTGTCACACACGCACCACGCGGAGGTTGGCTTATTAGCGGGACCCGGGAGCAAGAGTGGAAATACAGAAGCTCAGGCAATATTATATTATACATGTTCATATTATAGTCTATATTATAATACATCTAAAACATTTTTGAAAGAGGAAAAAAGTTAAGGACTATTTATGTTTTTTTTTTTTTTTTTAATTTTACTAATTAATTAATAATATTCATAATTCATAATAATAGGCATAATAATATTATTATGCCTATTATTGGCACTCTCTACTTTTTATTGGTTAAAGGAGGTAGAGTACTGAGAGAAGGCTTCTTTCATTAAAAGTCAAAATAGGAATTGCTATAGGAAAAAACCCAAAAATGTCAGCTATGTGTAACGTGTTATTTTTGGGAATTTGTTTCTGTATGCCTATTTATTATTTAAAATAAATAAATAAATAAATAAGTACATAAATAAATAAATAAGCTTCTTATTTATTTAATTTAATTAAATTTTTTTAGTCATCGACGATAAATGGCTCCCTCACATCAATCTGGATTCTCTTTAGGCTTAGAAGGTTTTTAGTGGTGCCCAGACTGTGTTAAAGATGGTATGTTGATGGTTTTCAATTGAACTCTTTAATTTAAACAATAATCCAGGATTGAATTTACTGAAACACTTAAATGTTTAACTTTGCACAACCGCACGAAAATTGAATTTGTATGCACAACGTGTGTCACCCGCACTGTGGCACTCAAGAAGAGCAGTGAGTGCTATACTTTGGATTTATGTTTAAACAATCATTTATTCTACAATTTGACCATAATTGAAAATAGTCACAGATGTAAAAGCAGCATCAAAACAATTCACAAAAAAGTAAATGAATAAGACCAAACTCTGGTTTATTGCGATTTGCTTGTATGGCAGATGTGGTGCTTGATTTTAATCTGGGTACACTCAGAAACAGTGTTATGAAATTTAATTTAGAGCTGTAGAATATTTCAGAAATAACCATCAACCATCTGATAGTCTGATAGAATTTGCCAACTCTGTGACATTTCTAACGCGGTCAGCAATTAGTCATTTCCATAGCACCAAAGCACAGCACCAGAAATTACAGTATACGAGTGCCATTATCAACATAAGCAGTGAAAAAGTGTACACATTACAGCCTCGTTTGAGTGGCTCTCTGGGCAGTGACAGACACACACTGATACATTTGTTTGTTTGTATATGGCCAGCAGCTGCCAGTCATTTTGCTCGGTTTCTTCTTTAAGTGATATTCTCTCTTTATGTGGGCCTTCTCGGGGCACACTGAACTCTTACTTTGAGAGTGATGTAAAGCTTCTACTGTAGTCCTACTTATTTACTTATCACAGGCTCGAAAAAAGATACACCTCAAATTCAGAAACATTTAAACCCAAGCAAATACTATAAGTAGCTTAAGTGTAACTGTGGCAAAAGGATTCTAGCACACTGTCTCTAGTCAACATTGTGAATTTGTAGTAAAATTAAAGGCTTATATGGAATAAAGTGTATAAATGTGGGGAATGTTGTCCAAAAGCTGCCGTGACAAATACATTTTACCACTATAAGATAAAAATGCTATCTTATTATGTCCAAATACTAAAGCAGACACAATAAGTAATGATTCTGGACAAAATGAAATGAAATAATTAACTAAAGGTAATAAATAATTAAATAAAGATAACAATAAACAAATATATCTATATTTGTTTCCTGGAATAATATAGGCTACTACTACTTGTTACTGCATGTTAACATTTCTATAATTATAAATAGTATACAATATAAATATAGTTTTCAAAATGGCATTATATGGAAATAGAAAAGGAGACAGCAGTTGACTACTTGATGTATTTTCAAATACAAAAGTCATATTGATTGTTGAGCTATTTCTTCAGTATAACAATATAAGATTAAGTTTGAAATAGCAGCTTTATTTCAGTCAGTGCTGTAACATCACTACAGTACTATAATATGTGCATTGATTTACTATAGCTAACAACATTATAGTATTATACATTATAGTATTATACATTATACTATAACATTAGAGTAAGACTGTGCTGGACCAGTTCAGTGACTTCAGTTCATCTGGCTTAAACCTCTGGAGATGTTTTCTTTGTGTCAGCCTCTCATCTGGAGCTGGACTGACAGCTGCTTTAATGGGGTGTAATAGCAGGAAATCAGAACGTGTTTCCCTCTGAATACGTGTGTATTTGTGGGGGAGGGGTCAGGTGGATGAAGGAAGTCGAGGCAGGGGACAGAGCGCTGAAGTTGAGCCTCTGTCAGGCCTTGGGGGCCCATCGCCCACATTCACACACATGAAGCATCTATGAAACATCCCCCTCCCTCCCCGCACCCCCTCCCTCCCCGCACCCCCTCCCTCACAGCACCCCCTCCCTCACAGCACCCCCTCCCTCACAGCATGGCCCACACAGGAAGTGCAGGGCTGCATTAATCAGGGGCACACTGAGGTATTGCCACTGTAACTGGAGTCCATGTGGAGCTCCTACAATACCAGTGCGTTTGTATGACTGTAATTAGAATCAACCCACCACTGACAGGCTGCTCCTGTCTCCATAGTAACAAAAAAGTAGTATACAGTAAACAACAAAAGTACTAACTGCCAGTGTCTGTAAATAATAAAGTAAAATATAAGACCGCACATATAAAATATGGCAGATATGAATGATACTGGCTTCCAGTGTACATGTGGCCTCAGTACTTTAGTAAGAGGCCTAAACACCATATTTTTGTATTGTACTATATTTTAGCACGTATGTTATTGAGGAAAATGTTTGGAGGATGTTTTGCCAAGTTATTGTAGTGTGGCTGGTATCAAAAGTGGCTAGTCATGAGTTACACTGACTTGCGTAACTTTGAATATATTGTTTTCCGAGGAGTAGATTTATCAATCATGCCATTTATTTTTACTTCTATGGCTGAAGTTTCAGGAATTGTTTTAGTGTCCTAATTAAGCTTTTTGGTAAGAACACCGTTTGTCATTTTTTTGAGATTGAATTACCCTTTTCTGGATGATGAAATCAACTAACAGTAATGAGTGAGTAATTATTTGTGTAATTGCTTATATGAGAATGTATTTGTATCATTATACTTTTTTTGCTTCAAATTTGGTATTATTATTTTAAAGTACTGATGCTCGTACTTGAGGTCACATTAGCTTCATGTTCAACTAGTGCCTCGTAACCACACAGTCAGTACATAAAATCTCTCAGGGGAAATCTAATAAAGATTAGTTATCTCAGTGTGTTTGAGAAATAAGCCACAAGACATGCTGCTCCTCCAGTCAGTCTGTTCAGCAGGTGAACTGCTGAACAGACTGATAAAAGAGCCAGTTGGTGCTTTGTGTGGTGCAGGCTTTGCATCCAAGGGGTGAGATAGGGGCTGTGAGGATTGACGTTTCTCTAAAGTAAACACCAGGTTCTTGGGACAAACCCAAATCAAGATATGAAAAAAGAGGGCAGAGCGAGGGAGGGGTCAGGGGAGCTACAAAAGAGATGAATCTCTGCTTTTCTGGATTCTGTCTCAGAACATGAAACTGACAAGCTGTCATGCTAGATTAGCCACAATGTTCCACAATGTTTTCCTCTCTACTGTAGGACCAGACAGGAATTCCTCAAAACAATCCAAATGATACACGTGAAGTAAGCCACAGAGTTCATTTGTCTCTGCAGTGGCTATATTGAGTTATATGAAACTTGTTGCTTAGTTTGTGCATATACAACAACGTATACCCTGTTAGTGCCATTAAAACGATTAGACTTTAAAATCAAAGCAATGCCAAAATTACAAACTAAAAAAAACAAACGATACAAATACATGTTTTTATAGCACTATGTCAGATATGCACAACATTACTGTAGCAGGAAAACAAGCACGTAGAAGCTTTTGGATCTGTCTGGATGATATGCTTTCATCGTAGATAGAGTGGAATGGAGTGCACGTAGACTGTGCCAAACCCTGTCTCTTGGCAGCCCTCATGCTCTCTGCTCCCCTCTGCTCTCCTCTGCTCTTGTGGTGCCATTGATGTTCTCTGTTACGATACTATTTTCCTGAGCACTACATGCTCCCTCCAGCACTCTCACACACTCATCTACTTCCCTCAATCTCTGCTCTTCATGTATTTTATTTCACTCTTATATTCAATGAGCTGATTTTCCCTACAGCAGTATTCTATATGGTCCAAAATATGTCATATTTTTTTAATACACATCAAAAATAAATAACTAGATTATTTACTATCTATTATTTAAATGGAAAACTCCATTGTTTTTTTAATGTATGTACTGGGTAAAATTATGACACTGTGAGTATAACAAATACCACATGCCATGCTCAGCTACAAATGCACTGCCTCTTTTCCTTGAATACCGCAGATTAAAAACATGTATGCAAGCCAATGTAAAAGTATTTGTACTTTCAGTTATAAAACAATAATTAGTTATTAGTTTTAAATGTTATAGCACTATTTGCATATAGATGGACTGATTAGAAAACAATGAATATAAAACCAAGCTGCATCTTGGCTACAGAGGTCTGATGCTGTCAGAGTGCACCATCCACACCACGGTCTTAAGGTGCGTCAGGTGGTTTAAGTTTAGATGCTGCCTGACCTCACTGTTGCTATCGGTTACAGCAAGAAGATTTAAAGTGATGTCATGCACGTCTTTCTTCCTCCCCGGTTTGCAGTGTGTTGGTGTGTGTGTGTGTGTACATGTCAGGGTCTTCATGCATCAAGCAGGAAATTGCAGGTGTTGGTTTGTTTGCGTTCAAGGCTCAGCTTGCAGCCGCAGTCAGGGCGCTTTCTGAAGGCCACGTCCTCCTCTAGGAGTTCTTCCTTAAGACCTTTACGTTCTGCCAAGTGCTTAAGTTAAAAAATCCATTCCACGTTCCAGATTTGAACTCTGCCATAGCCTACTTGCATTTGTTCATGAATTATCAAGGATGTAATAAGCTGCTTTTACATCACTTTCAATCCTCTAATCCTTGTGTTCTCCTGTCTTTGTCTCTCCCTCTTCTACAGTAGGTTTGGTACTAAATGTGCCCGCTGTGGTCGTCAGATTTATGCCAGCGATTGGGTGCGCCGTGCAAGGGGTAATGCATACCACTTGGCCTGTTTCGCCTGTTACTCGTGTAAGAGGCAGCTGTCCACAGGAGAGGAGTTTGGTCTGGTGGAGGAGAAGGTGCTGTGCAGGATCCATTATGACACTATGGTGGAGAACCTCAAAAGGGCAGCAGAGAGCGGTGAGTATCAAACTAGTAGTAGGCCAGACTTTAACCTCCCACACTGCCCCGAGCATATGCTTCATGTCACAATGCAAGAGCAGATATTACATAGTGTTTCTGTGTTACATGTCTTGTTTTTGTGGTTTTGATTAGAGGCTGCAAAGGCCTGGATAGTGTTTCAAAAATTCAGTTCAAGTATGTCTTAAATGAAATTATTTACTGTCAACCCAGGTTCACATGTGTCCCAGGACAACATTTAAATTTGTTTTTAATTAGTCCACAACTACTCTGTTTTTTGTATAACTTTTCTGCTTATTTTCAGGCAATGGCATAACGTTAGAAGGAGCAGTTCCAACAGAACAAGACAGTCAGCCCAAACCGGCCAAAAGGGCACGGACCTCTTTCACGGCAGAACAGCTACAGGTCTAGTTTTTTAGTTTAACCAATAAAAGAGACATGTTTTAGACATACTCTGTGTGACTCTGATGTGACTCTTTATACAGATTATGCAGGCACAGTTTGCCCAAGACAACAATCCTGATGCCCAAACTCTACAGAAGCTAGCAGACATGACCGGCCTCAGCAGAAGAGTCATACAGGTTTGTATGGATTGCTAAAGAAAATAACGTGGTGTACGCTAATTCTAATCATTGCTATAATTTGTTCTGTTGGATGCGTGGTTATTATTGTTATTATTTATTTATTTTTGCAATAAGCATACTTTAAATTGTGTCTAAAAACTTTTGCTACACACTGTATGAGATACATGACTTCTGGTTGCATCTTTATAGGTGTGGTTTCAAAACTGCAGAGCAAGACATAAAAAGCACACACCCCAGCACAGCGGAGCACCCCAAGGCCACCCCCAGTCACGGATCCCCTCCTCTCTGCCTGACGAACTGCACTACTCGCCCTTTGGGAGTTCAGAGCGGGCACGCATGGTAGCTCTTCACGGGTACATCGACAGTGAGTTTTTCTTTATCAAAAATCATTGCAAGTATATTTTTAATAAATAAGGTGACAACTGTCTATGTTTTGTAGGTCATCCTTTTTCAGTGTTGACCTCTCAGAGTCTATCCCACCAGGCCATGTCACTGCCACAGCTTCCTCTCAGCCGCTAGAATTCCACCATGAAAGCAATGACCCCTGACCTCTTGATCCTAACCCTGACCTGGCATTAGTAAATGAAGGGTTAGAGAGGAGTCAGCACGGACAAAGTCTCACTCAACTCAGTCACGAGGAGGAAATACTGAAAAAGTCCTTATTTTGTAGACCCGATAAGGACCAGAAGATCCCATCTGCTGCCGCGCTATACACTTTTAAAATGGCAAGCGAATGAAAGCCTCGAAAAGAGCTGCATCACATTCAGCGTCGGCCTGTGAGTGTGACAGTGGGAGTCTGAAGCAGGACTAAAGCGTTGTGTTGTTCAATTGTGAAGATAAACAAAGAGGTGGACTTTTATAGACAGAACTGTTGAGGTAAGGACCTTCCCTGTTTTTTCTTTGGGTAAACATGAAGGAAATTTAATGTTAACTTTAGCCACTTCTCTAGTATTTTGCCTCAACATTTATATCTTTCCCCCAAACAACAGCTCAGATTCTCCAAAATTTGTCAAAACAATCTGTGCCTG
Source organism: Paratrypauchen microcephalus (assembly GCA_036785185.1). Lineage (NCBI taxonomy): Eukaryota > Metazoa > Chordata > Actinopteri > Gobiiformes > Gobiidae > Paratrypauchen > Paratrypauchen microcephalus. The sequence goes on along the minus strand of JAVJIX010000011.1, from coordinate 7,365,331 downwards.
TGCCTTACATTTCCAGGTGTTTCAGATTATAGCAAACAGCTACTTTGGGTATTGTTGAAAATAATACACCATTGTTCCAATATTGTATTTACATTATTAGTCCCAAAGTTTGTTTGTTTGTTTGTTTTTAATCCTAGGATGCTTTTTTGGAATGTATTATTTCAAAATTGATTTAAGATGAGGCATTAGTATTGGTACATTGACACAAACAAGGCTTGTACATATAGTTTTGTGTGTATGTGAGCGAGAGTGTAAAAGATGTGTCTTTATGTAGTGGCAGTTCAATAAGATTCAGCAAACCTCAATGTTCTAATTGTATTTATTGAGACTGTAAATTCTTGTAAAGCACTTTCCCCTGTAAATGTTTGGTTTTGTTAAAAAAAAAGAAAAAAGAAAAAAAAATTATTTGATAGACCATGAATCTTAAATGTTTTGTGTAATGAAATGCAATAAATTAAAATGTGATATTTCAGTGGATATTTCTGGGTTGCATACATGGTTACAAACATATTACATGTGAATTCTAGGTCTGTTGTCATCTGACACAGTGGAATCAGATATTTACTTCAGAGTTCATATTAAAATGTAAACAAGCACATGTAGAGATGATTGAAAGTTTAAACTACAGCATTTCTTACATTTTTAATAAATTCCACATATTAGCTATTTTTTAAATACATTTTATTTGAGGTGTTACATTTTTTGTATCATTAGTTGGACATTTTTTGTATTATACAGTATATAATACTCATGACTGAAACATCTCAGAAATGAGTCTAATTTCTGGATAAAGTTCCAATATTGTTTCAGTCACATGCAATATGGACATGTCTTCAATCAATCAAGACATTTACAAAACAAACTTATGCATCCACTTACGAGTATCTGTATATTTACAAAGTCATTTATTTCATCAGGCTGTTGACCTTTTCATTATTGGTTCCAATCCGTTCTTCCTCTAAGGCTGTCCTACATGTCCGTACGATCCATGCATGCTCACGGTCACCTGTTAACAGAAAAATAAATGTTTTATTGATAATTCTATATGAAGCTTGACCTGTAGCCCTTATGCATGACTGTAGCCAACCGCTCTGATTGACTTGGACGGGTTTCTAAAAGGCACTCACAGATCAATGCCCTTTCTTGTCTCGACGTAAAGCGGTGTTATTAGCATGCCTAACCACTGCTGGCTGCACAATGAAACCACAGGTCACTCTGCATGTCACAGGCTGCCACACGCTCAAGTGGCATTCAAGTCTTGGGTAAATTTGTCAAATCAAGATAAGCCTTACAATTAGGAGAAAATAACTTCTTGTAGCCACTTCAGACACCTACAAACAATAACGGCATGGTTCTAAAAAACAAGTAACAGCTAGAAGAGCTGATAGTAAACCAGTTTTTCATTGTTAAGCAGAAATGAGTAGCTAATTGCAGGGGAAGTGAGCGTTTGACGGAGCACGCGTATGCAGCTGCACACACTTGAGTGGCGCGGGCCTCTCCCCCAGGTTGCAGTGCGCGTGGACTCCCTTTGTGCACACGAGCAGGTCTGCAGCGCTCCATGATTGTGTGTAATTGGCCTGCAGCACTAACAGCCTCTTCAACTTTAACTCCCACCTGATCAGAGGTCATTGAACGCATCGGACCAAGGACAGCTGCCACACAATGCCCGGACGGGTCTTTATGACATTAAACATACAGTAATTATTCTGGCCTCTGTGTTGCATAAACTCAACACACACTGACCCCAATCAGCACTGCTCAGTCTTAATGATAATTACATTGAGGCATTTTGATATTTGTAATTTGAGTCTCTTCACGTTGTAAAGTGGCGTTTATGTCAGGATTAATGTCATGTCTAATTGAGTCACTTTATGGTACAGGTGGCTGCTGGCTTTCTCAGGCAACAAAATAATAACAGCAAATAATCATTTTGCATTTGCACTTGTTCTCACTACACTATATACCGCTTGAAATCTTCTGCATCCCGACTTTAGTAATTCAATATCTCAGGTTGTGCAGAGGCCAAGATGGAGATCACACATTTTCATACAGTGAGATAGCTTCTTTTGGATGCTAGACAAGACACATTCATCTGTGTCATACTGTTGATAAAATAAGAGTTGTTTTTGGAGGCTACACATGACTTTCACTCTATCTGCAGAGCCATATTCTGTGATGAAGTGTGTGCTCACAGGCAACAGGTGCCTGGCTGGGTCATTAAGTAAGCTGGGTCATTATAGTAAGCAAGACGATGTATTTATTTATTTTGTTAATAAATGGCCCCAAATGCATACATAATCATTTTATGTATTTTACTGGAAAGTATATAAAAATGTTATTACAGCTAAAATAAAAGTTGCTGTATAGGTCGTCTTTTCCTTCCTGTGAAAAAAACTTCACTTATCAATTTTAAAGCAGAATTTGTGTTGAGTTGTTAATTAGTTTTGTCACGACCTGTGGAACTTTCCAGTTATTTCCTGTGGACACATTTGATATGAGTCCTCCATTAAAGCCATCTTTGTGTTTAATTAACTATTTCTGTTGTTTAGTAAATTTTCTGCTCAGTATCCATCTGGAGAATAACAGCCTGTGTGCACGACCTTTGTGCAGTGAACACACCACTGAGAGTGTGTGGAAGCGATAATGGCATCTTGTTTAAGTCTGTTTATCTTAATCCTTAAAATACACTCAGAGGGAAAAGTGTTTCCTTCCAGCCTAATAGCAGTGATTCACATGCATACACACAGACACACACACATTATGGGGATATATATTACCACATTTATATGAAGCCAAATTGAACTCCTTTTGGGAAAAAATGTCTGTTTGTGTGTCTCACTGTGTTTGAGATTGCGTTATGTCTAAGGAAACAGATCATAACAGTTTCAGTCACAGGATAAAGGTGTGGTGAGTTTATTCGACTTTTGAGTAAGTCTAAGCTGTGTGTGGATGATAAGTGGGACGGGGCAGCACATGGCCCACTCTCCAGAGGTGTTTTCCCTGGAGCCAACAGTTTACAGGTTCTCAAAAAGAAGCAGTTATTCCAGAAACAGGAAAGAGCTGCAAACTGAACGACAACACATGGCTTATTTTGGAGCTGCTGCCGCTGCCGACTGCATCAGCACCATACACACACATACACACACACACAGTATGTTTGTAGCTGTATACTCAATCACACACACTCACATGATCTGGTCCATTTGTTCTTTTTAATCATGCAAATGTGTTTTTATTATTAGGAAGCACCCCATCTACTTCGTTGAGGCCCCAAAAAAGTAGTCAGTGCTTTGTAAAACATATCATGACAGAAAAATCCACACAAAATAATTAAAGGTTTAGACGCCAGTGTATGATCTCTTGCCATACAATAAAATATTGAAAGGATGTATATGAAATTTCTCAAAGACAACTTTTGATTCAGTAACAAAAATAAAACAAAACCTATTATTAACAACAGATCCTATTGTTTTGGAAATTGGCCCTGGGCCAGGAGAGGCTGTTTACTTATGTTAGCAACTGTTACTAAGGAGGGTTAACTTTGGCTCATACAGTATCTATTTCTTAGCAACTTCAATCATTTTCAGCACAAGTCCATATAAATGAGATCATGTAGAGATAGCCTGCCTGTCTTGCTTGGTTTCCTGGTTTGGTCTGACCCCAGCAGTTGTGAGGGCGGCTCAGGGAGCTCCTTCCTCACTCTTGTGGAAGTATAAGTAAAAGAGATGTACTATCTGGGAGGGGGCTCGCCTCTGTGTCCCATGAAAGCGACAAAGTTCTCATCCTGGACGGAAGCCACAGAGCAATAAATCCTGTCTTCACACCCATTGTGACAAATGTACCTTCACCTTCCACAGATACACAACTCTCTTCTGCTCTGTGTGCAAGAGGAGATGAAAGGATAACACAACTACAGTCTGTCTTTTTTTTTTTTTTTTTTTAAACAAATCGCTTACACACTTTTTGTTTCTATGTTGATGTACATCTTATGACTCCCCTATCCTTTTAACCTAAATATATTAAATATGAACCCATTAATCACCAACACGATCTTCCCTACACAAATACATTTACAGGGTTCTTTAGAAATGAAAATGTTTTCCTCCTCTTTTATCTTTTGAATTTATTTTGGAAAAGTAAACTAAGATTCTCAGATAAAGACATAAAACACATTGATATAAGTTCATAAAAAGGGCCAATAATAAACACCAAGCTCTGACAGCCACAGTTGTTATTTCATCTGCTATCCATAATGTATGTGGTGTATATGTATGAATTTACATTTACATGAGTAGACCACTGATGATTTTTATCTCAACAAGAGATCTATGGCACTACATATTATTGTTGTACTAATAAAAGGATTTGTTGTTATTGTGTTCTGACCTGCATTCCTGAGGAATCTGCCCATATATGAGGTGACCACTCTGGTGGAGGGGTCATAGAAACCATCACCGCAATCATAACAGCCATCAGGGATGACACGTGGAGGATGACGATCAGTTAGCTGGGATTCTCCTACATACAGAGACAAACATTCAATACTGAATATTTATGGTGACAAACATAAACCTGTAAGGCACTTAAAGGAATGATTAAATGACAGGATTGCCAACCTGCAGGTCTGAGCCCATTACATCTTTCAGAGTAAAAGCGCCGGTCATGACCATCAAAGTAGTCCCACTCTTTCTCCTGATACTGCAGCCCGTCTGCAAATGTGTAAACACCCTTCTAGAGAACAGAAACCGTTAAGATACGGTCTTTCAAAACAGCTAAATTTGTTCCTTTTTACTGGCAAACATTACAGTGTGCTTTTACAGTCACAGAAAAAAACAAACTATAATTTAATGTAAATCTTTAATTGGTTGTCTAAACAATTTTATAAAACACAAAACAATAAGGGAGCACAATATAACTTTGAGTCACAGAATTATTGTGTTTTAAAGTAGAAGTGAAGTTAGTGCAGAAGCTAAATTCTCTTTGGAATCAAGCATGCTTTTAAGAGGGCACTGATGCAGGTGCAGAGAAGTCTGAGACAAAATTAGTCATGGTTAAGGCTTGCCATCAACTCACATGAGCCACCTCTGGACGATAGTAATTGAACTGATGGCTGTTGTGACAAAAAATCATGAAAGCATGCATCAGACCCACAAATACACATGTGAGAACAATATCTTCATGCACACAAAGGAGCGATACCTAATAACCACAACAATATTGGTGGATAATTGGTAAAAAGTAACAGATGTAATGAAAGCTATGACCAATGTGAAACACACAGTTGTACATGTGGAGACATACATTGTGACATCCGTAGAGGACACACATGCTGGATTACTCACCTGTTTAGTTATGCCATTTTCCCAAGTGGCTTCATATTTACTTCCATTTGGAAAGTAGAGCACTCCTTTACCATGAAACATCCCATCTTTCATCTCACCCACATACTGGGTCTCAGTTGGAAAAGTATACCTTCCTTTTCCATGCATTCTGAAAGAAAGTTTACTAAGTAAATCCAAATCATGTGTTGACAATAACCAAGAAAGCACCTTTAGTTATCAACCTATGATGATGATTAGTTCGTTTGATGTACAAAAACACATCAATTCTAGTAAGATGGCTTGAAAAGATAAAAACAAGCCAACTTTCAAATGACAAAAGCACGTTTTACCTTCCATATTTATGTTCCCCTTCATAGCTGCTTCCAATAAACTCCATTATTTGGCTTTTTAGATTTTTGTACTACCTGGCCAGAGAGAAACGAAATTTCGATTCACTGTATGTTGAACACATATGGCAGAATTGACAATAAAGCTGACTTTGATCCTTGATCTTTTTTTTTTTTTTGAAATATTAGAGCAGAGCGCCCCTTGCAACTCAAGAGAGATGCGATATGGCGTCTCCATGACAACACCCCGTTGTCATGGACGCATACAAACATTTGACAACAAGACATTTGACAACATGAATGTTTTGGAAATACAAACATGGGGCCCCAGTAGATATTGAGCTAATTTCTGCAGGAACAACAAAGCCATTTCAGTGTTTACAGACAGATGTTTCATTTTTACTCTCAGGTCGCCATTTGTGTCGTCATCAGAAAGCGACTCGAAGCGGACGGACAGGCGCAGTAAACTGACCTTCCCCCGGTCTCGGGTCTTGTCCTGCAGTCAGGCGAGGACACCGAATGATATTTACACACAAAATTTGAGTTTCTGGGCTATTTTTCTGCAATAAGGGACAACCATGCCAACGCTGGATGTCCCGACTCTACAGGAGCTAAATGTGGATGAAGTAAGTTAAATCTAGTCCTTGTGGGAAAGGTTAGCCAACTAGCTTGCTAACGCTTACATGCTATCTTGCGTGTTAAACTTGGAGTTAAAACTTACAGTTGAAACCTATGTACAGATTTTTTTTTTAAATAGCCATGTTAAGCAGTTATGTTGTACCGTGTTAATCAATAGCGACCTGTCTGAAATGTTTTATTGCAAATAAATCCGTGCTCACAAACAAACCTGCCCTGCTGCATCGCGTCTGTGTCCCAATAGTGTTTAAACATTTGCTTGGTATTTGCTCCTTTACGACTGACTCTATTGTTGGTTTGCTAACTTTGTATAGGATTATATGAAATGTTTATTGTACCCTAACAGACTTCCATATCCTCCTGGGACCCGAAGAAAAAAGTGTATTGTTTTGACCTGGTTTAGACCTAATTTTGACCTTTTAGTCATGGTTTAGACACTGTTTAGACCTGACTTAGACCTGGTTTAGTCCTGTTTTGCCTGATTTGATTCTGATTTAGTCCTGGTTTAGTCATGGATTAGTCCTGGTTTAGTCCTAGTTTAGACCTGGTTCAGTTCTGGTTTAGTCCCGCTTTACCCAAGTTTATTCCTGATTTTGGATCTGATTTGGTCCTGGTTTAGTCCTAGTTTAGACCTGGTTCAATTCTGGTTTAGTCCTAGTTTATTTATCATAGTGCAGCCACAAACTAGAGTGTATCTTTAAACACTTAAAACTGGTTAACTCAATGCCCCCTATAAAGGACACAAATGAATGGGCCGGGTCTCAGGAGGATATTCATGTATAGCATAGGAGAAATTCAGTTTTCAATTTTTGTCCATTTGACAAACTGAATTTCTCCTTTGCCATGGATTCCTAAAAAAAACTAAATTAGCTCTGGTGCTACAACCTGGCACAATGCATCTCTCCAGTTAAGGCTAATGTAGATTGTGCACTGCCCCTGTCTCATAAATAAATCAAATGAATTGTAGACTTGAAAGTTGAGTCACAAAAGTTGATGCCTCGAGACTTGATTTAATGAAATGAAACAATTGGGACTTGACTTGGAATTGAGCCTTGTGACTTTTCAATGACCTGATGCTTCTCAGAAATAACTGTCACTGTCTACATGATTGATGCTGTGTCACCTCAACTCAGTAATGTTTTAAGTCCACGGTTTATTCAAAGCAATTTGATTTCGTTTCTACAGATCAATGTTTCATCTGCAGTACTAAAGGCTGCTGCTCACCATTATGGCTCCCAGTGTGACAAACCCAACAAGGAATTTATGCTCTGCCGCTGGGAAGAGAAGGACCCAAGAAAGTGTCTGGAAGAAGGAAGAAAAGTCAACGAATGTGCTCTAAACTTCTTCAGGTAACTTGGACCCTGGGACAATCTGACAATTTTGAAAGATTGTTATGATGTCTTTTTCTGATTAAAACATAATGATCTATGCTCAAATATAGACACATACATGCTACTACTACTTGGTCAGTTTTTATCATCCACTGAGTGATGGCCAAATTTCACCAATTACAGTGCAGTAGTGTGTCAAATCTCAAATGAATAAAATGGACTTGTGACCTAATGAAAAGACCATTAACTTTGTCATCAAACTAGTCTCAAACCAGTTTCATATTTTAAGAAAAATACAATATTCCTTTTTTTTTTTTTTTTTTTTTTACAATAATTGTTTTGTATGTTGAAACTATGTGATGAATATCATTATGCGTACTTCTGCCAGATGTTTGTGTTTTGATCAAGGATTTGGGTTAAGGGTATTTGAATGTCTAAGGCTAAATGAGCTTTCATAATAATGGTATCCAATATGGTTGTATGCCATTTAAAAGTGCCCATATTTAAACTGTGACTTTAAAATAGCCACATGGGAATGTTTAAGGAAGTGGTCCAGGCATATCCACTTTAACTATTCAGAACTTAAACACTTTCCTCACCAGTGTTTGCTTCAGGTCAAATGGTGTCTGTCTGTCGTAAATATGTATTGTTCAGAATAGTCTTTTAAAGCAACAAATGTTGATCTTACCAATAAAATAAATAATAGAATTATCTGCTTCGCTTATTTTTTTGACAGCTATTCTGATTTGTGTATTTTATATTGCAATTTATGGGAACTTGTTACATACTGCATTCAGTATTTTCTAATCCTATTCTTAAATATGACACGCAGGCAAATTAAGGGGAACTGTGCAGAGTCCTTCACAGAGTATTGGACTTGTTTGGACTACACCAATCTGGCTGAGCTGCGCTATTGTCGTAAACAACAAGAGGCATTTGACACCTGTGTCCTCGACAAATTGGGATGGAAAAGGCCTGAACTGGGAGACCTGTCCAAGGTGAGTTTTTCATTATATTTGCATATTTTGCCATTAAATTTATTATATATTGTCCAATGTCCATGGTAGAGTCATTGTGCCAGATGACACAAATTTTAGATTAGCATTAAATCAATTTGAACTTTTGTGTCTACGTAGGTAACGAAAGTGGAAACCGCCCGACCACTCCCTGAGAATCCCTACCATTCAAGGCCACGTCCTGAGCCCAACCCTGCCATCGATGGTAAACTGGAGCCTTCCAAATATGGCAGCAGATTATTCTTCTGGACCTGGTGAAGCTGCATCAGAAAGTACAGAATTATGTGCTCTGCCCAAATGTATTTGTAATTATTTGTAAAAGACATTGCTGTGTTTTCGGATGGATGTTCAACCCTCTGACTATTTAAAAGGAAATGTGGATTTCTAGCAACAATTTCCATTTAAATACACACTTGTCTGTCTCTGTGTAAATGTATTAAATGCCTAAAGTCAATGGCTTACTTACACTTAATGTAAAATAAAATAAAGATACAGTCTTGAGTTAATCCCATTTACAGTATAGTTTTGCTCTTTTTTAGTTTTGCCAAATCTGCCCATACATATTGGCAAATTTAAGTCACACTCCTCACATCTATGTGTAGTCGGCATATATATTGTTGGAAGGATGAAGGCTAAGGTCAGGAACTGTTTCTTTGATTAATGCTCCTGTACATGGTCCCTGTCAAATAAACTTTAAAAAAAAAAAGGTCAGAGGTCGAAGTTCAGGGTCATTGGCTGCAGCCAGAGAGCGTTCCTTCTGCTTCCTCCTGTTCTCCAGTTGACATCCTGCCTTTGACCTGGTATGGACCAAGACTACAGGATTCATTTTGGCGATGTGCACTAAAGAATATAGCTGCTAGTAGACGCACGTCTGCACATAAACACATTTGACCTTGACTGAAAGAGGCCTGATCTAAAGTGGGAGGGACACAGCTCTTTGTGCCATTTCATACAGACATTCACAGAGCAGTGGGAGCAGCTCAAACTAGATGGTGATGATCAAAATACCATTAAAGCCTGTTCTCAAGTCCAAAAAGTCTTCCTAACGTGTCAGATAGCTTCCATCTTTAAACTTTCATGTGCCTGAATATTTTGGGGACTCATACATTCATGTGACTGTTTTCCCATGCTTAAGTTTGAGTCCTGCTCCTGGCTGTTTTTGTATCTGTCAACACTGGATTTGACAAACTGCCTAAAATAGCTTTACATTCACTTGACTGAATTCATAAGTTGCAAAATAAATACGTTTTTATTGTTTTTTGCTTTCCCTAGATTGAACTTTGATAAAATGCCTTTTTATGTCCTAGCAGCGCCATTCCCATGTCTTTCCTAATTTCTCTGGTAGCCCATTAAACATAAGGCAGTCACGATTAGCTGCCATTTGCTGCCATGCCTGTGGAGAAACTGGTGGACATGAGGACGTCTTGGTGTTTCTGTTGGGCGTCACTGCCAATACAGGCAGAAATCCCATGTCAAGGTGTGGCTTGGACCTGGAGCCGGCACAGGAAACGCCTGTGTGACCTGCACACTCAGACAGGAGGGACCCAGGACTAGACGTGGGCGTAGGAAGAAAAAAAAGTCTAATTCTCTCAAATGATTCCCTTGAATTAAGCATTGAAAGTGGTTCTGTGGCCTCTGGCTCGTGGCAGGCATGTCTCCATGCGACTTGCAGGAAGCTGAGGGTCATCACTGTTTGACATGGCTGCACTGCAGGAAACGTGCTCTGGCACAGGAAAGAAATACAATACAGGGCTTTCACAGAGCAACAGAAGCCCAGTGCACTAAAACAACTGCACTTGTTCATAACAAACCACTATCAATAATCCCATTGTTCAGGTCAGGTCCAAAATCATAAAACTAGTAATGAGCACTAAATACCTTTCAAAATGTGTGTCCAAGCCTCTGACTAATCAAAATGCAACACTTCATATATGAGTATAATTATTTAATGTTCCAATTTGTATGATGGTATACAGAAAAAAAGTACTGATTCTTTTTTGAGAAGGGAAATTCACATGTAACACTTTGCTTTCATAGAACATCAGCTGTATCTGTGCTGTTAAGAGGCCCTCACATGAGGGTGCACTTGATATGACAAACATTAACATAGAGGTGTGTTTGATTTGTTTATGTTGGTACTCCTTTGCCATTTGTCTCTGATCTTTAGACAGAACACATTGAGTGGAGCTTTCATGTCTCGTCACTACTATTGGCTCAGGGCTTTGAACTGCCATGCAGGTTATGTTAGAAGGAAAAGACAGACTCCTCAGCCAAAAGTACCACTATTACATCTGCATCCACCACTCACATACTTCAGGAGATAAAAGACACAAGTTACATTAACAATATTGTCATGTTACAATATTATGTATTTAAGTTCAAGTTTATTTAATTACAATCCTCCATTTTTTTGCCCATTTTGGATTTAGGGATTTGGCCACAAAAGCTGATTAAATGACTTCTAATAATCCAAAATTACAAACAACAGAAATGTAATATTAATACTGTATATTCAAACATTTGTTCACTCAAAATAGTAGGCTATCATAATAGTAGGCTATCATGCCTGAACAGGTACCTGAACTCTGAACCTTCAGATTAAAAGCTCTACCAGCTCAGCTCAACGGGCTATCATACCCTGTGATTCTGAAAACAAAACAAAACATCCAAATAAGTATCACCAAAAGGTATACTTAGTATGCATCTTATTATTTTCCTGCAAGTCCAGAATGATATATCTCTGTGTTTTTATATACACTAGAGGGTAAAGTAAAAGTAAAGTTTAAGTGTGTATTCTGGATTCCAGGCAACCTTGTTATGCCATTGTTGGCAAGAAATACCATAATGTTTTGTATCTTTTTTATGTTTTGTTTAAATAAGCGCCATGAATCAATTTCTACAATGACAGACAAGGCAGATACTATTGAACGAAGCAAACGTAGTCCCTAAATGTGTTTGGTGACAGAGGGATCACCAGGGCTTGTGTTATACATTCTTTCAGGACACGCTCCACAGATGGTCTTTCACTGCACTGCTCTGCCAAACGCCTCTGAATGCCTCACCTAAGACAATACACAGTGAACGTTAGCGCTAACTGAGGCTGTGGGACATGACAGAGCAGGAGAGCTCCTGCTTCACATTCATTCAGAGCACATTCATGCAACCATGGACAGACAAGTAAACCTACTGACATACAAACCTGCACATGAAAAAACATGTACAAACAGACAACGGCCAACATTAACGCAACATAAATAATTTTAGTATTCACAATTTCATGCTTGTCACACAGCTACACAAGCTGTTGTTTTAGAGCTACACAGTGGCCAGGAGTGTGTGTGTGTTCCTTGTGACCAGGCGCTGTTTATTTTGGCTCAGTCCCAGACCTTCGTCACTTCTCGCTGATGGCTCCACTTCTGCATCCCTCTGTCCCACGGCTATTTACAAGTCCACCTCAGACTGCTTCCTCTGCATGCCAACAACCCACAGTCTTTCTACAGGTCAGTACTAGGCAGCTACAGTGTCTACTTTTGCATCAGCTCTTATATTCCAACAAGCACTTTAATATGTAACAACTTAGTCCAAAAACCTTAGACAGCAAATACAAGAATAATTTTCCTTTTTTAAAACAACTTAAAATGTATGATTTTATAACTGGTTCCATTATCATATTATAATTATGTCATACTACAGGAAACCTCTCAAGGTGACCCAAAGCCATCTGCATTTTTATCTGATTTTAATGTAGTTTTCTCACATTCTAACAACATAAACCCTATTGTTAGCATACAGCAATGAGCACATTTCCACAGACAGTGAACTCCTGCCAGAAGGGTGAAGGCGAATGGTATTCTGATATGGCCTTAATGCTGTTGTGTTTGTGGTTTCCATAGGTATACTGGAGCATTCCTCAGTCATGCGTTCATCTAAACAGAGCTAGTTAAAAAGGACGCGGGGCTATGGGCTACGCGCTGTGGCGGGCTGCTCTGGGTGGCTTCTATCTCACAGCGGGCTAGCAGAGTTTTGAGTTTCCTACGCATGTCAAGGTGGGTTAGTCTTCATTGTGCTGGGCTGCTCTGAAATCCTGGTGGGCTATCACTCACTGTGGGCCCTTGAGTCTCAGTCTGTTTCTCCCACCTCCATCAGCCTGATCTGATGACCAAGTTGCGCCCTGGCTGGATGTCCCTGTGTCTGTCTCTGCAGATCCCACTGAACAGTGATGGGCTTTTTCCACTCGGGCCATCAGCCTGCACTGCTCACATGTCACCTCCAGTTTCCCCAGCCACAGAGCAGGAGGCTGGAGCTTATGATGACACAAAGAGAGATCTGTAGATACTTCCAAAGCAAAGCCAGCACTTTCTCTACCACCAAAACCGCTGTTCTTTGTTGACTGGCCGCGCTGGATTTACTGTTACAATTCAGTTATTGTCCTTTTGACCACAAAATGAGAATGAGCAGGTTCACAAAGCCAATAGAGTATTATCTCTTTTCACATTAATAATTCATGCCACTATTGTTGTTTTCAACAGTAAATATTCAAATCAAAAAGTCAAATAATAACAAGCCGTAATTTGTTCCAAAGTTCATTGAGCTGGTTTGGTCAATGTGAGTGTGACAGAGACAGACCAGCTCTCCTGTGTGTCCATTCCCACCTCTCAAGATAAATAATCTCAACGCTTCCAGGTTTGGTTAGCCTGTTAGTGCCTGAACACAGTTGTTTAGTTGTGCATGCAGGCAGTTTGTGAGTCCAAACTAAAATAACTTGTAGGAGAAAAATAAACTGACAGGGATTTTTCCTTAGAGGAAACCTTTAGTTTACTATATGACATGTTTCTTAATAGTGCTAAAGTGTTCAGTGTTCTTTAAATAAACAATGTGGAGTTTTGCATAGTGGGGCATGAAAGAATGCAGGAGTCCTGCTGCCCCTCTCACACATGTCAGCAATTTGGCTGCCTTGTGTATTTTGGACGTTGAAAAAAAAGGAACATTTCAAAGTAAACGAAAGAAGGAAAGTCTTATCCGCCTGGCAGCTGCGCTCCGGACCAAATTGCTTTCAGCTGATGCGCTGCAGCTCAAACTTGCTTGGGTAATGTCAAGTGATGCATTGCAATACTGAGAAAACAACACAGACAAAAAATAAATAGGACCAAAAAGAAAATGCTGGAAAGTTCCAACGCTTATTCAGACACAGCCCCCAAAGAGCAGACATGCGAACTGAACTTGTGTCTTTTAGCTGAGACACAGTACACAATCATAGGGACATTTGGATGTGGTTCAGGACTGGAGCAAGTGTAAATATCAAAAACAGTGTGTACATAGAGGCTATAGGTCCAACCCATCTGAACATACAACATACAACAGACATGACTACTGCAACCAAACTGAATGTAAAGGTAGCTTTTAGTTGCGTACTGATGTCACAAAATATCAGAAAAGTCATTCTCTTGACAGAAGATACAACCATTTATTATAAAAATATAGAAATGCCGTGGTACACAGTTTACTCCAATACGAGGTATGCATGATAATAATAAAATATCAGGCCTATACGCTAACAGAAATGAAAATGATGCAATTATGAAAAAAAAAATAAAAATAAATATATATATATATATATATATATATATATATATATATATATATATATATATATATATATATATATATATATATATATATATATAAGTGCAAAATAATCATCATGACAATGCATCGCGATACTAACTTTCACAATATACTGCATCGATTCTTGATGCCAAAAATCGATTATTATTAATAATTTAATATTAATAAATAAATAAATCAATTATTAGGTTTTTTTTTTTTTTTATAAATCCTATGCACTTTTTTCTTTGTGAAAGGGTATTGTTTGTTATGATGGTAGCTACCTCCAAAATGGCAAATGTTTGAACATCATTTTTTGTTTTAGAAAAAAATCCTATGCACTTTTTTTGTTATTGGTTTGGTTTATTTGTTTTTGTTATTGAATAAATTCAGTTATGAATTGAGTTGCTCATAGTTATGTATCAATTGAAGACACTACCCAGATACACAGCCACTGATATTTAAGTTATCCTCTTTTTTTTGGTACATTTTCACTGAAGTATGTCGAATATATTGCAATGCATCGCAATAATTCAAGTATCGTGATGCATCGTGATAGTATCGCATCGTGGCATATGAATCGTGATTCGAATTGAATCGTGACTTCTTTGCCAATACCCACCCCTAATATATATATATAGATAGATAGATAGATAGATAGATATAGATATAGATGTATAGATATATATATATATATATATATATATATATATATATATATATATATATATATATGTTAAACATTCTGTCAGAACGTTTTGACTAAATCTTTTTCCAAGCAATAAAACACCAACGGCTGTTCCCACCTGCAGTTCTGTTTGAAGAAGCCCTGCTCCAGTAGAGTCCATGGAGACTACTGTGTGGCAGTGGCTTGGTCTAGTCCTTGTTTACACTGCACGGCCACCGCGATCTGGAAGTGTTTGCCTCTGCTCTCCACTCACTGGGAACTATCAGTCTATCCATGGTTTAACCTGTTCTGATATCAGCTCTGTGGGGACTAGACTATTCCCTGAGAACAAGTCCAACCTCTGTGCTCCTGGGGCCTGCTGCACGGCTGTAGAGTAAACACTGAGAACGAGTGGCAACAAGGGAGCTGTTTTTACTTTCATTCAGTGTGTAAATGCACACTCTGAGCACTCTGGAGGAGGGAGTCATATCTAGATGCTAAAGACAGATTGACTTATTGTTGAACAGAAAATATGTTTTTGTGTATGGGTGTTTGGTGGCTCAGCTCTCCAAGCCTAGAGTAGAGCTGCTGCTCCACATTCATTAATGGGCAAGTGTTCCAGGTTCTTAATGTTTCATACAGAGCTGGAGAATGTGCTTGTGCTTAGACTACTGCTTCCTCTGAACTGTTCTTACTGACTCTGCTAATGTAGATGTTTCCACAGCTGTCAAACCTAAGCAATGTGTGTGATTGGGAAAGAAAATAACGGGTAAAATAGTGACCACGTTTTGGATGAAAGCAAAATCTTGCAACCACAGCCTCTAATTGTAGAATTTATTATGTTTCAAATTGTTAAACTTTAGACATAATCGGTTGACATTGCTGAAATGACCATTATTTTACATTATGAAGTGCATGTGTGAGATGCTGTGAGCAAATATTTTTTTTCTTCCAGCGTAACAAGCTGATAGCCAGTGGGCTACCCCATGCACCTATTAGCCAAATGTGTTTATTCAGTGTTTAGTCACTATTACCCCCAGTATGATCCCTGCACTAAAGGACTAATGGCTGAAAGTTCGCCCTGACACGACTTCTCAGTGAAATAATTGATCACATGTGAGAACAACTGGCACACGTTTCCTCTTGTTTTCCTAAAGAGGTGATATCATGTGCTCAGGCTGCTTGGCCGTCACTATGATAGTGTGATTGTTTCCTGTGCCGGAAGAAAGAAAAGGACGAAAGGATAAGACAAATAGGTGATTCTGTGGTTTTCAATCACTTCTAATCAGCTGCACTTATCACAGAATGACCATTCAGCCCCAAAACAACTCAACACGACACAGCACCAGAAAAAATGATAAGACTCTAATGTCAGCAGCTGGAAAACAGATGACAATTTTCAAATAGAATAATTTGAAATATAATTTCACAAAATGTCTGTGTCAAACTAAGGGAAAGCAATTTACCCATCTCCCTAAGTGTGCTGTTATACCTGGCATACTGCAGGTGTATAAAGGCGGCACGGTGGCTGAGTGGCAAGCACTCATGCTTCACAGCAAGAAGGTTCCAGGTTCGATCCCCGGGTCGCCTGAGCCTTTCTGTGTGGAGTTTGCATGTTCTCCCCGTGTCTGGGTGGGTTTCCTCCGGGCACTCCGGTTTCCCCCATCAACCCAAAACATGCACCAGGTAAAATCCTCCAGCTTAGGTCCTGACCAAACTGAAGCAAGAAGATCATGGAGATGGTCCCCGGGCGCCATAATGTGCTGCCCACTGCTCCTAATAACAGGACGGGTTAAATGCAGAGAAGAATTTCTCCAGTGTGAGATCAATAAAGTTGCTTCTCTTAAAATCTGAATCTGTAAATAAAGCATTTAAAATAAATATATACTGTAAAATACGCCTGCATTGTGATCATACAAAAATAAATAGCCCAACTAAGTGTATGTATAGTGTGTCACTGATATGTTACATTTAAGTTCTGACAAATTTGTGTTTCCAGGAAGCCTATGAGGTCAGTGGAGCATCTGTTGCTGCTTATAGCAGAGATGCCCTGCACCTCCACACACTGTAAGAGCACTTAGTATAGGTTACTGAGGAACAAAGAGCCAATCAGACAGCACTCTTTGTTTCCAAAGTGACTTTAAAGACCTGACTGGGGCTAGACCCTGTGATGTACTCCAATAGAGCTCCAATTAGCAGAGCTGATTTAGAGATGGGATGTTCCAACTCACAGAGGGATTGGTTTGAGAATGTAACTTACAACAACAAAATACTACTTTTTAAAGACGATAGTAGAAATATAATGGAATAATGTCTTAGTGACCCGGAGTAGTGTAACAAAATTGGGGTTTAGGCCAACGGACTTTGAAATAATTAAATTTAATAGCTCTTCTGTGTTTGCAAAATTGCTTTATTTGTAAAGAAAAGTGTATATTGGGCATGCGTGTGTGATATTTTTATACTATTTTATTATTTTTCTACAAATATTCCCATCGCTTTTTAATGAAATCTGAGCTGTACTACGAGCCCTTAATTGTTAATGTTTGTTGTGTCTGTCCCTATTCAAATAAACAATAAATAAATAAATGAATAAATAAAAGTTCCAAATACTACAGCGATTTAATGAACAGAGTGAAGCAAGGACATTGACCAAATGTTCAACAGTAAATTTAACTAGACCTTTAAACAACCTATCATACACTACCTCATTTCTGCAATAGAAGAACAACTAGAATAGGCCATAGTGAATGTGCTTGAGCTGCCTGTTGCATCAGTCCATCTTGTGTCTGTTCTCATTGCCTTTCATTCATGTCTTCTCACCCCAAACTAAATTTATGACCAAACATGGATAAGATCAGCCAGTGAGGCCTGAGCTGGACTCTGGGTTTGGACCACGGGGCTGATGTACTGAGATGAGACAAGCCAGATGTCTGCAGGTCTGATCTGAACCACAAAACTATATTTTACAGCCAAATCTAAGTCCAGAGGGTTATCCAGCAAACACAAACACAACAAGAGCTACTGCTGGACAAGAGTCTGTGTTTGTGTATATGAACAAATGGAGCAAGTGAATATGGGGTGGAGTGATATTGGCAAACTATCTATATTTTTGGGAGTATCTCAGTAACAATTAATTGAAGATATTTTGGGAATATAAAATAACTTATAACTTATATAACTAGCTAAAATAATAGTTAATGTAGTGGCTAATTTTCTTTAAATGTAATAGGTGAAGGATACTAGTTTGAAGTAAATTCAAAGCAGTATAGGAGCAAACACAGTTACAAAACATTATTATTAGGATCAGTAAATGGAACTGATGTATCTTATAGTCTCAGCACTGTATGCATTTATGTGTACAGTAGATTGATTGGACTTACCCATATTAATAATGGGTAATCTATGAACTAAGATGTCACAATGGAAGACTTTTCTATAGATGGCCATACCAGCTTGTCAAAGCCCGATCCTGTCAGATCTCAGAAGCTCAGCTGGGCTGGGCCTGGGTAGTACTCAGATGGAAGACCTCTGGGAAAATCAGGTGCCACAGGGGGGCGCCAGTCTCAAAAACTGTTGTTGTGTCCTTAAACAAGACACTTCACCCACATTGCCTAGTATAAAAGGTGAGTGTGTGTGTGTGTGTGTGGTCGGTGGGGCTGATGACGCAGATTGGCAGCCTCGCTTCTGTCAGTCTGCCCCAGGGCAGCTGTGGCTACAATAGTAGCTTACCACCACCGAGTGTGGAGTGAATGAATAATGATCTGAAAAGCATCTTTGAGTGTCCAGAAAAGTGCTATATAAAACTGATGCATTATTATTATCTTAATTTCTAATGTTTTTGTAAGGACATATTTTACCTACTTGTTGCTGCAGTGGTAGCAGATTGTATCGGTCCCTGTGTTGTCTGGCTCAGTGTGGAGCAGGGTGAAGACCAAGTGAACATGCTAATGTGCAGCCTGCAGGGTACTGGCCTCGTCGTAGCCCGTTGTGTTAACAGGACAGACGTGTTAGAGGAGCATGGACCACCCCAATGCAGCTTCCCTCTGCAAAACTCAACCAGATGTGAACTGAAGGTTAGTGTGTGCAGGACAGTGAACTTGTGCATAATCATTCTCACCTGCCACACAGTGGGTGCTGAAGCAACTTCTTGTATGGACCATAATAATATACAACCCAACAACCCTTCTCTCATCTGTCTGTCACAATGTTACATGCTCGCCCTGTGTCCGATTCTTATGGTGGACTCAAAACATGCAGGCAGGTCCATACAGCCCAACAACCCCGATCAAGATCTGCAGAAGGATACATCCACATAACTGCTCCAGGGGCTTCAAATGACAAGAAGACACATCAACATCATTTTTACTTTTCTGACCACATGTTTATATTGGGGAAGAAGAGGTTGGCTGGATTCTTTGTGTATAAACACCAAAGTATGGTCACACCAGTATTGCTAGATTTATCAATCAATTTATCCCAGTATATACAGTATATTGTATTATTTTTGGTGTCAAGCTCTGCAATAATTAAAATTTAAGTTAAAAAAAAAAAAAGATTCAGTAATTTGCAATCGTCAATATAACATATTGACAATTATTTATTTATTTAATTTTTTTAATAGCCACTGCTGTCAGTAAAAAACATGTATTTTTAGTTTTAAATGCCATAGATTCAAAGTTATGTATGGTTAATGTTCAGGAAATGTTTAGTGAAAGACAGTTTTTAAAAGGCAAAATAAAAAAATAGAAAATTGCGACAGTGATCAATATGAGGAATGAGTATTATTACTTTTTTCCCATATTGTCCATCTCATCATTTCATTCTCATCAGAAACATACAGTTGTGTTTTGTTTCATTCACACGTGTGGGTAATCCTTTATTATTAGTCTGTCTACATCTCCAAAACTCAAAATGTTCTGTTTCATCCTGTGACGTCATAGTTTTTTCATGAACAGCTCCCCTTTACCTTTTGTTGAAATTATCCAAATGATTCTAGTGAAGATGTACTGAGTTTATAAACACAGTGGAGCAGCACTTCCCGTATTACCACATGACATCACAAGGTGAAAGGTGCAAGATTTGTGTGTATGAATGAAATAAAACAAAACTCCAGGTATGTTTTTGATGAAAAAACATGATGATAATATACTTACCTGGCCAGCCAAATGATATCTCTCTGTATTTCCTATACACCGCGATACCATTTGGACACTCTCCATCCACTCTCGCTCCTCCGGTTCCAAACCGACTCCGGGATTCTGATTCGTTCAAAGATGGTGACGTCAGTGCACCCGCCTTTGCCCGCAAAGTCACTCTTAGGCAGCGGAAGTTCCGCCTCAGTTTTGAATCAAGATGGCGCAATCTCTGATTGGTTCACTTAGCTGTCTGTCTACGCGCAACCGCAGCGTATTCTGTGGATCAAGCGTTACCAGACTCACTCGCTGGTACAGCGATGAGTCATGGATTCTTCCAGGCAAATAATATACAGCTCTGGAAAAAAAATAAGAGACCACTGCAAAATTATCAGTTTTTCTGATTTTACTACTTATAGGTATGTGTTTGGGCAAAAGGAACATGTTTGATTGAGTCTATAAACTACTGACAACATTTCCCCCAAATTCCAAATAAAAATATTATCGTTTAGAGCATTTATTTGCAGAAAATGACAAATGGTCAAAATAACAAAAAAGATACATGTTTTCAGACCTCAAACAATGCAAAGAAACAAGATCATATTCATAAAAAAAAACAAAAAAAAAACATAATACTAATGTTTACACTTAAGAAGAGTTCAGAAATCAATATTTGGTGCAATAACCCTTATTTTTAATCACAGCTTTCATGCGTCTTGGCATGCTCTCCACAAGTCTTTCACATTGTTCTTGGGTGACTTTATTCCACTCCTGGTGCAAGAACTGAAGTAGCTCAGCTTTGTGTTTGTGTTGGAATTAATAGACGCTGGAATGGAATGGCTGTAATACATGTAGAGATGCAGATTTCACACAAAAATGCAGTGGTCTCTTATTTTTCTCCAGAGCTGTAGATCAGATAATAGTGTAACATGGGCCTTTCAAAAGTCTTTCAATATTCCCTGTAGGTGCTTCTTTTTTCCCCTCCTACCTACACCTCACCTCATGCACCCCGCCTTCACCTCCTCACCTCTACCTTTTCCAGCTGTTGTTTTGGATTAGTCAAATGGGTCCTGTCACATTCAGTGATCCCTGCGCATAGCCACCCACCGTGCGGCGCTACACATACCGCACACTTGACTGACCGCCTTTCTGCTGCCTCTCCGTTCACATGCACACTTAGCGCACGAGTCTCCCTGACAGGTGCGTGTCTAGTCGGGCAGTGAGTCACTACTAAACAACCCCCCTCCCTCTCTACCCGCCAGACCAGACCAGACCGAGGTTTGTTCAGCCTTTTCACGTCTACAGAGCCGCAACGGTGCTGGTGTAGCGCTCACACCTCCGTAGCCAGATAAAGAAAAGTACATTGTTGTTCTACAAGGGGACAAGGGGGAGTTGTGAATTCTCAACCTCCACGGAATCCACCTTACCTTTCAATCTTTTCATAACTGCCTCATGTTTCTTTGCTGTTTTTTGAAAGATTTTGACAGCTGCAGGTCAGGTAGTCCATGTTGGTGAGACGGACTGACATTGAAAAGGGTTTTGACACAATGATGGCGAGGGTAATAGTGTTATTCTAGTCATTTGGAAAACGGGAGGAGCGCCGTGTGCAGGGAGAGAAAGGCCATTTGGACGCATAGGGAAAATATTCATTCACGGTGAATTGGAGGAATGCTTTGAGGGGGTATGATAGTTCTTTGTCAAATCAATAGTGTTGTTACAGTTGTCTAAAGAATATAAAAAGTCATATTATGAATGAAGCTATTACGGCAATTCAATAAAAATAGAAGGTTCAGAACGGAGCAATGGGGCAATGTCAGGTTAATAGTAGGAATGAGCTACTTACACACTTAATACTCATATGCTAATTCTGGATAAAGTCAGTAACACAATTAGAAAGATGTGTGTATCCATAATACATGTGCTACAGTGGTGGAACATACAGCTCTGGAAAAAAATAAGAGACCACTAGATTTTTTTTAAAAATCAGCATCTCTACATGTATTACAGCCATTCCATTCCAGCGTCTGTTGAATTCCAACACAAAAACAAAGCTGAGCTACTTCAGTTCTTGCACCAGGGAATAAAGTCACCCAAGAACAATGTGAAAGACTTGTGGAGAGCATAAGGTAAGATAAGATAAGATAAGATAAGATAATCCTTTATTTGTCCCACAATGGGGAAATTGCAGTGTCACAACACAAGTTTCAGAAACAGTAGAAAAATATGAGCATGCATCAATATCAAGCTAAATAATAATAATAAGTATGTACAATCAACTAAAAAAACACAACACTGTAAGGTTAAAGGCACAGGAACACTGCACAATAAATGTCTTTGATTCTGAGCAGTGAACAAACAGCAGTTAAAGTGACTCCAGTATAGTAATATATAATATCACTACAATAAAGTGACTAAGATGATTGTGTACAGTGCAGTGATGGACAGTGGTAGTTAAATAAATAAGTAGCAGGTAAAGTGACACTAAATAATATTGCACATTCATGCCAAGACGCATGGAAGCTGTGATTAAAAATAAGGGTTACTGCACCAAATACTGATTTCTGAACTCTTCTTAAGTGTAAACATTAGTATTATGTTGTTTTAAAATTAATATGATCTTGTTTCTTTGCATTGTTTGAGGTCTGAAAACATGTATCTTTTTGTTATTTTGACCATTTGTCATTTTCTGCAAATAAATGCTCTAAACGATAATATTTTTATTTGGAATTTGGGGGAAATGTTGTCAGTAGTTTATAGACTCAAACAAAAATGTTCCTTTTGCCCAAACACATACCTATAAGTAGTAAAATCAGAAAAAAAAATTATCATTTTGCAGTGATCTCTTATTTTTTTTCCAGAGCTGTAAAGTAAAAGTAGTAAAGTGCTGTACTTAAGTCTAAATTTTAGGTATCTGTACTTTACTTAAGCACATTTTAATTGGATACTTCTTACTTTGACTTCACTACATTTGAGAAAAGGTATTTGTACTAAAAAAAAAAAGCAGCTAGGGAAAAATGACTGATATGAAGCTTTATAAGATCTCAAAATCTGCACAAAACATCTTTAAGATACAGAAATTTAAAGATGCAAGTTTATAGCAGTGCAGTTTTACTTTAAAATGTATAATGCTTTGTACTTAGTTTATGCTACTGCTAAAGACACAAACAAAATATGAGGATTAACTACCAAGACCATGGATATGATTATTCCAGTCTATTTTATACACAAATGATCAATCATCTGTTATTATTTACAAGAAATAGCATGCAAGATACAAATAAAAAAAAAAAAAAATCCACTTGTGGTGGTACTGCATGTGTGTTTACAATGCTGTATTTGGTGCAAATCTTGACTTTGCACCAATATGGAAGCCATCAGCTCTCAATGAGCTGACAAGTAATATATCAATCACTCTCACGCTTCCACTCATGTCCTCAGCCATGTGATGTGGTGGCTTTAATCAGCCCTCAGCACTGCAGCAGGGCAGTGGACATTATAAAGCCATCACACACACTTTGTTTAGTTTCCTCTCTTTGCCTCATTTTCATTTTCACTTTTTGATTAATTAATTTAAACTAACATTTCAAGTTGGTAAGAAAGACAGTTTAGATACAATTAATCCACTGTGCATACACATGTGACCTTGAGCTCCCAACCAGTAGGGACCTTTATTTGAAGCAATAACATCACTTTTCATTTTCTTAATAAAATTGTAAGGAGATAAAAACCACTTTATGATTATTGGCAAAAGGAGAAATTCAATTTTTCAAAACTGAAGAAGCAGCTTGGATGAGCTGCAAAACGTATTCGACCAAATAAACTTTTGTCCAGATGACAAATTGAATTTGTCCTTTTGCCATGGCAGAAGGCCTGTTGTGACGTGGGCCATCCTCCCATGGACTCACCACTCGTGGGAGGATTCAGGGGGGCTGGTGCATTGTGTTCTGAGCAGCTGATCTGCTTGGACTGCTGCCTCCGCGACCCAGAAATGGAAAAGCGGAAGAAGATGGATGGATGGATGGATGGCCATGGATTCTACCTGGACGACTGATGACAAATCAGTTATTGGAGCACTTATTGGAATGAACTGAAGGGTCAGGCCCAAGTGATGTCAGATATTTGCCAGATCCTCTAAAAAAGTATTTTCTGGATTCTTTATCCCACAAAAATAAAGGCAGGGCGATGAATTCCCCACA
The DNA here is from genome assembly GCA_036785185.1 of Paratrypauchen microcephalus. Taxonomy (NCBI): domain Eukaryota; kingdom Metazoa; phylum Chordata; class Actinopteri; order Gobiiformes; family Gobiidae; genus Paratrypauchen; species Paratrypauchen microcephalus. Next base: position 7,341,081 of record JAVJIX010000011.1, on the reverse strand, counting down.
AAGGAGAATTACTAATTACTGCCTGTTATAGCAAAACATGGAACAAGCATTAAATCATGTATGTGCATGTAACTATTTATGTATCTGCTTGAAGTGAGCACATTGCTACTGATGCACATTTGAATGTATTTAGGTGTAAATCAAAATATTAACATCTTATTTTATTAATGCATAAGTTATGACATCTGCTGGGTGAGTGACGCTACATTTACATGCCATGCAGGCTATTTGTGCTACATTTTGTCTGTCTGTTTTTCTCTTCATTTTTGTGGGTGTGAGAGTGAGCGGTGGATTTATGAAGGAAATAGCAACTGTGTCACTGTAGAACAATAGAAGATTCACAGCTCTGAAGCCAGAACACGTGTGCGCTCTCCTGAGACTTCTACTGCTGCTGGAACTCCCTTCCTGTGACACACACACACACACACACACACACATACACACACACACACACACACACACACACACACACACACACACACACACACACACACACACACACACACACACAGCATGTGCATCCAGAACAATAATGCAGAGAGGACAGTGAAGACAGGATGAAGTATTTAAAATTGACACAGATTGTTTTTTTTCCCCATGTGACAGATGTGACAATAAATGTGTAAACCGCTTATACCACAGCCAGGGTATTTTATAGCTGGTATTTAATTGTGTAAATGCCAAAATCAGTGCATCATTGTTGCCCAGTGATTGTCGCTCTCCCGCGTTACCCCAAATTCTGCCCTTAAACACCGTGTGCGTAATTGTCATGAGACAATAGGCTTGAGTAGAAAATTTGTTCACTTATAAAGCCATAATGCACTTTCTTTTATCTCCCCTCGGCCATCAGCGCAAGTGTTTAAGTCCCACTTGAGACGACCAAAGATGTAGCAGTCTGTCCTTGTCTCTGCTGCGCTCACCACGGTGGCCCCTCGGGATAAAGGTGATTGAAAATACATGAGATTATGGACGTTTCATTGAGCTTTTTTCTCACCCCTTTCACAAAGAGCTAACAGTCAATCACCTGCATAAAGCCACCTAAATATAGGGTGGAAGACTTGTTACACCACTACCCGCCGCTATGGCTTGTAATTGAAACTTTTCCATTCTGTTTTTTCTTCGAATGCTTTGGCTGCCGAGGGGAGATTGGCAGCTCTGAGTGGCCAGCAGATGAAGCGGCTGGCGCGCTAATGAATAGATGGCTGATTGCAGGATCCCCGAGATGCAAATTACGTGCCTGCCACCCCTGACGACCGGCAATTACCGGGCCTGTGCGGCGGACGCCTCGTGCATATTCATCGCTCCCGCTGGGCATATTGATCAACAACTTACTTGTGACGAGAAGCTCAAATGTGTCATGTCTCAGACACATAGTGACAGTGGCACAGGCCATATCAGCACGACCACAATCAGCAGGAGGGCACAGGAGCCTAATTACTAATATGTCATAAAGGGATTTGACCAAACGTGTCATTCAGAACACAGCTGTAATTTACATGTTCATTCAGGTTGCTGGACACAATAGTGACCTTTATTTTACTATTGTGTGTTAATTGGTGCAAATACTAGTTATTCACAGATAATGGTCTTTCATTAATGTATTTCATTAATTGCCATGTTAAATAGGCCTACATTATTGTCCAAGACTATTTTTAGGTCATTAGGCAAATGTGTTATTTCATGATAATTACTTAATTACTTACAAATACAATACAATACAAATCAAAATTAACAAATTATAAATAAAAGCACAACTACATTCATTTAAATGCGCAGTTTTATGAAAATGTCAACATCAGGGAAACATAAAAATAAGAAATAGGAGATTATGTTCCAACTCAAGTACAAAAACCGTCCCACGTAATATTCATTCATGTTAACTCTGATTCTCTACTTCTTAGTCATCGCTCAAAAAATTTGAGATGACTTTATTCAATTTTATTCAAAGACTTTACTCAAAGTCTATAGTATGGTTTAAATGTTTTTCTTTTTTGTGTAATAGTAATAATAAAGATGATTCTAAATCTCCAAATGCAGTAATTTGAGCTGCCATTTGGACACGCAGACAGATGACTCTAACCTGGCTTGTATGACTTGTGTCATATTGTGAGGATTAGTCTGATTATGGGAGCCATCCCGGGACCTCACTCAAACACACTGCAGTATCGACTCCAGTCCATGGCATATGAATATGGAAGAGCTGCTTTCAGCAACAACGGAAAAACAAGAGTGCTGCCAGCTGCTGATGGGACCAAATGAAGAAAAGCTGAGCAACATTGGATTTTGAGATCTCTTCCCCCAAAACAAACATACAATGATCACATTAGTGGATAACACACATCTATCATTATTGTCTGCTGTGTCTGCTTAAGGAGAAGCAGAGTTTGCACTTCTGGACTAAGTTTGGAAACAATAAATACTTCCTTTCCAGAGGGTGGACTTTTTCATCACTATTTGTCAAGCTTTGATTTTGGCTCCAAGTAATCTGCCAGAACTGATCCAGCCGGTAATGCCCAGTGGATTTGATATTTAACATACCAAGTATTAAGGACCTGGCAGACACTCAAAGCAGACTTTCACCAATATCCATGTCTTTTCAAATTACATTCTGAACTTCATAAAAATATTGGATAAAAACATGTAACTATTCCAACTTATTATTAATAGTGGAAAAAACATGCTCTAAAATGATTGCAGATTCAGCAAGTTAAGAGCAAAAATCCTTGTTTCTAAATATTACTTTATTTGCTTTGATAATACTATGAGAGTTGTGTACCTTTGTCTTGACATTTTCAATGCATCGTAAGTATGAGAACATTATTTTGACATTATTTTGATTGTAAAGGTTTACAACTTTTGACAAAATGTTTAAATAAAATCAAATTGGGGATTAGACTCTTTGTCAGGCCTGTGTTACAATATGTATAGATGGAATATCAATAATCCTTTTTTATTAACTGCTGAAAAAGAGATCCAAGTCCTTAATGTATAAGAACAAGTCTTCATCAAGGCAATGTGCTTTGTATCTTATGTTTTTTTTAAATCAGTCACCCTCCCCTCTCATCTACAACATCAGTAAAACAATGCTCTAATGATTTAACCAGCATCACTGTTGTCACGGCTATTAATACTTAAAAAAAACAAACATCTTATCTATCTTTTGCATGAAGAAAAGTCTTCAAAACGGTGCCTATAAACAGAAAAGTGAACGCTATGAATATATGTAACAAGACATCTTTTGCAGAGACTATTGCCAACTTTCCCTGCCAGCAATTACACAATTTTATACTTACTTTTAATACTTTATCAGATCCTCCATTGGATATTTTTTACACAACAGAGCAGGATTGAAATAAACTGTGTTCTGAGACTGATTTCTTTAAAAAAAAAAAAAACAGGGTTCACTATACACAAACACACACACAGAGAGTTCTTTTCCTTTCAACTTTTCATCCACTCACTATGCTTATAGATCTGTATCTTAAATATTACCAAGCCTGGTGATCGCAATCGCACTGTACATGCCAAGCTGCCTGACGTGTTTCCCCTCGTACAAAGACAACAGACCCAGCACCAGGGCCAGGAACACCACAAGGAAAAGACTTAAGAAGCAGAGCGGCGCAGGTGCTGACCCCCACAGTCGTTCACATGCGTTCATAATATATACTAGTATATGTGTGTAATTTCTCCACTGCTGATCACTATCATCTTATCAGAACACGCTGGTACTGTAGTCAGCCTCCCAAACACCAGACTGGGCTCCAAATGACATCAATCAGGCCCGAGGCTGCATTTATGTGCACAATTCCACCTCTGATGTAAACTTTTGATGTTGGCAGCGTGAGAAATGAAAGCAGTCATGTAGTTTTAAATAGCTTGGTCATTAAACGTCCAGTATAGATGAGGTAACATTACTGCTGTTCGGATACTGCTGTGTGCTGTACAGTCTTTAAGGAGCTCATGTTTGACCCGGGTTTGATTCTCATAAAAGGAAATAATTAATATAAAATTATTATATTAAAAAAATAAAAATAAGAACTGAAAACAAGAGCAGATAACACTGGTTTACAAGCAAAATGCTTCCGGAACAAAAGTAGCACAATTTTCTTGGTTTAGGTCACTAATAAAGAAAAAGTAAGTCAGAAGTGCTGATTGGCTCAAGTTTCCAAGATATAGTATTGGGTCAAAATAGGAAATTTATGCAAAATAAGGCAAAAACAGTAGTTTATCAGAAGGTACAGTGTGTCTACAGGCAACCAGTTCTATCTGAAAGCCTGTCTGCACATTCCAATACATTCATTTTAATATGTCATATCATTACATATCTTGAATACATTCGCTAATCAGCACAGTTATCAATTGATTTTCAGTTCATCGTATCAATATAAATGAGATTTAGCCACTTTTATCTCAGAAGCAGATCGAGTCCAAAAATTTGCAGACCAGTGTGGAGACCTTTTTCTCCAGTGGCAATGTCTGTCTGGTTTGATTTATTGTTATGGATTAGATTTATTAGAATAACTATAATTTTAAATGCTGAAAAAGTAAGTTAATTTTAAGATTGCATGATATGAGAAAAAAATATCGAATTGGGTTTTTGTGACAAGCATTGCGATGGAATTATATTTTTGCAAGTTTTGTTTTAATAATATAACTCTGTTCATGCGTGAAGAGTCCCTCAGAATGGGGGAATGGGGGAGTTAGACACAACTTGTCTCCCATCTATAATTCGATTCTCAACCCAAGTCAAAAACAGACAAAGAAACATTAGGACAGACAAGCCATTGCAGAGGGGTGGAGAGCGTCGTTTGGTCTTGAATAGGGAGACGAAAATGGACGCCAGAGAAATTTGAAATACAAAGAGACAGATTAGTTGGTAGTTTCAGAGCTATTTCAGTGTAGTGAGCGCCTCCTAGGGCTTATAGATATGCTAATACTAGACGCCAGAGGAATTCGTAAAACAAAAGAGACAGAGTAGCTGGGATAGTTTCAGAGTTTTTTTCAGTGTAGGTAGCTCCTCCTTGCAGCTAGATATAAACAGGGTCTAACCAGCACTCGAACCAGAGCTGATGAAGCCTCTCGGATGAGCGGCGAAACGTTTTCGACCAAACAAACTTTGTCCAGTTGACAAATTGAATTTCTCCTTTTATCAACTCTGTTCATATTTCGCACCCATGTGAACTGACTAAAAGACTGAAACATGAACTGACAAACTAATACAAGAATCACATTTCAGAACATGTTTGTACAGATCCAGACTACAAGGTTAGCAGTTTTTATGCAGAATAATACAAGATATTTAGTTGTTTGTGGAGGAAATTATGATACTAAATTTGCTAATACTGTACATTCTGTCAAATTCGATTTCAATTCAATTCGATTCCAATTTCCATGTATAAAAATATTCAGTTTGTATAATCTTTTATTAGTCTCAGTATTTTTGCATCTTTCCTTCTAGTTTATATTTTCTTCATTTCAAATGTACACATTTTGCTTAATAAAGTTGAGTAGGAGTTTAGTTGGAGAAACTTGTTTTAGTTTTTGAAATACAGAATTTAAAGATGACCCAAGTGTAACCCCATGATCCACATTTGGGGTAAGCTAACCACAAATTTAAGCCACCACTTAACAACAAATGTATTGCAAAACAAAGTTAAATGTTCAACAGATGCACTGTTGCTTTTTCCAAGTAATGTAAAACACGAAAATGAATTGGCTATAACAGGTAAAAACATGCCTGCTCCTTATAATAATATTTCTGACCACTTCACTTCCAAAGCAAACTGAAGGGAGTGAATGTGACACACACAGACAGTGCAAGGCCGACCTGTTCTGCTCATGTGTCTGTGGTCAGATGTGCCTGGGTCTGTCTCCAGCCAAATACAACAGCAGCCGCTCCACTGAAGCAGGAAGCAATCACTTCTGCACCAACTATTGACTATTGAGAGGCATCAGTCATGCTCACAGCGCAGAGGATGTCGCACAGTGTGAGGCCTTTGAACTCACAATTTTCTAAACTTTTTCCCCCCAGATTATTAAACAGATCAAAGATGTAAAAATTCAGGCAATTTTATTTCTGTGAGCAAATCTGAAAGCAATTTATGCAATGAGTTTTGGAGCCAAAAAGCTAGGATATTTATAAAAAGTCACAAAGTAAGGCTCAAAATCATAATAGCATATGGGTGTATAATTATTAAATATTTATTTTTAGTGTGTGAAGAATCCCTCAGTCGTCCAGGTAGAATCCATATTAAAAGGAGAAAGTCAATTTGTCAACTGGACAAAGTTTATTTGGTCGAAAACGTTTTGCAGCTCATCCGAGAGGCTTCGTCAGTTCTGGTTAGAGTGCTGATGGACACTGCTTATATCTAGCTACAACGAAATTATTCTGAAACTACTATTGTTTTCAGCTTTCTGTCTTTTGTTTTCAGTTTCTCTCTGGCGTCTAGTTTAATAATGGGTATGCTAAACTAGACAAATTGAATTTCTCCTTTTACCATTTATGTTTAGTGAGAAAAAATTGTTTTATTGTTTGACTGTATCATCAAAGACTTTTTTTTTTTTCATCAATGCTTAAGATAAGAAATAAGATATCACTTTATTGATCTCACACAGGAGAAATTCACTTGCCACATTAGCTCAAGGGCAGTTTAGTGCAAAGAAGTTAGAACAAAAATGTGCATAAAACAAGATAAGTAATAATAATAATAGGTAAATAAGAAAATTACACAGTTGGTAATAATGAAATAAAGAATATATATTAAAAAACTGCATTTCTTATGTACACTGAATGAGAAAAACACAAAGTACTGTAAAGTAATCAGTGTGTTATGCATTATTGTTTGTTTATTAAAATACTATTATCAAAACACATTTTTAGACTATGTTGTATGGCTAGGGTACAGTTTCTTTGCATTATTTTTTTATTGAAATATTTTCTTTTGATTGAGGCGCCCAATAAAAATGCCAAAAATTGAACTATTTATTGATTTGGTGTTGACGAGCCCGAACGTTATTCTGGTTCTTTTATATTTGCATGTTATTGTTGGTATTTGTTAAAAAATTTGATTCTTATTTGTCTAATGCGTATGCTCCCTGCCCTGGTCACATGATCGCTTGTGACAGGGGTCATGAAAGGTCAAGTGGGGTCACAAGCAGTATCCTGACGTCCTGCCCGTCTAATCACCAGTTTATTTATGTAATGACCAAACCTGGACTGAACCTGAGTGAAAGTGAAAGTAAAGCAGAAGGCTGATGAAGTTTGTCTTTGATTCTATCTCATGTGATACTGTGGCTCGTCTCAAGTCTCTTACTTTAATTCTTCTGTTTATTTTACATTTTGGGAGATCTGATCTGTTCAATATACATATGGCACATTTTATAGAAATGACTGACATGACACTTAAAACTGTTCCTCAACTACCAATGCACATTGCTTAGTGTAACAAAAACACAGACTTGTTCTAAAAATAAATCTTTTTAATGAATAAGTTTTTGGTTTTCATTCACTCAGAAATGTTGTGGATTTTGACTTAGCACGTACAAAAGCAAAAAACAAGCAAAATCAAGCCTACACCACATTTAAAGTATGTCCTTAAATAATTTAATTACTATTTACTTATTTTAGGAGAAGGTTTCAGACAACTTTAGCATTAGGCTGTAGTGTGACAGAAAAGGTGTCCAGAATGTTGTATTTACCTCTAATAATACAAGTACTATAAAAAGGAAAATTGCTTATTTACTGAACATGTTTCAGCAGAACCTATAAGCATTTTTTTTTTTTTACAGTATTTGTCTTATTAAGAAAATACTTACAAGAAAGTTTGTTATAAAAAGAAGACAACATGAATTTTCAAAGCATAACATATGTCCAGATTTTGTTGGTCCTCATGTTTACTACTAAGTTAGCCCATACAACAGACATTTTACTTACAAATAAAATCATAACCTTAAGAACAAAGTTGAAAATAGAATTAAGGGGGAATATTAGAGAGCACCACAGTGAAAATGTTACGTAATTCACAACATTGACCAAAAAGGGATGCCACGTTTAACTGTGAAATACATCATCATAGTCATTGGGTATTTATAACTCCTTATTTGTTAGTAAACAGCCCACAAAAAGTCAGATATGTTGTAAAGGCTTTGTTATGGACTTACATTTGTAGCAGATAAAAAAAATATTGGGAATGTTCCAAAAGAGATATTTGATATCATTCTTAAATTCTGAAAGTATTACAGATAATACTGTATGCACATCTTTGAATAATCACAAAAAAGAGTGCTGTAGGTTGTTGCTGCCCTCTTCTGGAATCAATGCTCAAGTTTTGGCATCCTCAGAGTTGTGTTTACCGCTGAGTACCCCTAAGGGGAGCTAGATTAAAGATAAAACAGCCCCAATGTTGGCTGAAAGTGTGCAAAGACCACTTTGTTACTAAAAAAATGTTGTTTTCATCAAATAAAAAAGGCTGTTTTCATCAAATAAAAATAGTTGAGATTGGAGAAACTATGCACCATGCCAGCGGTGTGTAAATGCAAAGCACTCATTTGCAATACAGACATTCTCAGCTCACCTATATTTGAATATGATAATACAATCTAAACAGACAGCATATGATATGGCAGACTTTATCTCTTAAAACAATGAGAAAAGGCCATGAAATGTTTCTCTTATGTTTATCCTTGTCAAACTTTTGACCTCATTATCATTAACACATTGTCTTGCAGCATTTCTTCCAACCCAATCGCTCTAGGCTATTTCTGTTACCAAAGTGGGAACATAAACTTCTGCTTGCAACATTTCCAACAAAAGTGTTATGAACCCTAACCTTATTAACCCTATTCTCTCGCACTTAAACCCACATCACTTGGGTTTTAAAGCTCTTTTAAAGCGGTCGGTTTTCTTTGTCTGTTGAATATTTCATGCCTAATAGGTAGCAAGAGGCTTGGGTTGCAGGGGGATGAGTGACAATTGGAAAGGAGGCATCCACAGAGCTACTCAATGGGCCACTGCTGCTGATTATAAGATATTTATAGTAAATGAAATATGAGAAGAAATGCTTCATTGTAATAAATTAATATCCCTGATTTCCCTTCAAATAATGTTAGCAGTTATAGTATTTGAGTTTATGTTTGCTTTGAAACTACACCGCGATCTGTGTTAAACAGTGCTCTCTAGACCTACCTTCTTTGAGAGCAGGCTCCTCCCTTGTCCTGTACACCTGCATAAAGCCTCACCTGTCCCATCAGCAGCACAGAGCCCGCTGCATTCCTCTGGATCCCACATCACCTGCAACGACAAACAAAAGTGGTGAGTCAGATTCATTTGTTGACATTATTATGATCCTACACAAATATGAATAATTTTATGTTCAGTATTAGATAGAATAAGGAGGAATAAAGGAGTACTAAAGGTGCATTGAAGTGTGTTTTTTTTTTTTTAATCATATGAACATACATATTCTTGTTCAGATTTTCCGTCATCACATCTACCCATCAGATAATACGTCGTGGATTGAGATATCAAGCTCACGTCCGCCTCTCTCACTCCCTGTATCCCTGGCATCCACTTTGAAACATTTTTCCTATCATTTCCCAAGTCTTACCTTTCATGTGAACAACGAGCGTCTGTCTAGTGTAGGTCCTTTGTAGTGTTGTGGGAACGTTGCAATGAGGATCAGGTAACATCCGGACAGAGAGGTTCCCTTGACCGCTAATCTGCCAATGGAACACACAGCGACATGCACTAAGGGACAGACACGGTTCACTGATAAACACAGAATGAATGGGTGTAGGACATTACTCACACTGCCTAATTGTATATTACATTTTTGACATGGCATGGAGAGATTTGAATGTTTGACCTTATGTTGCTCTTTTAAGATATTCAATTGTCACTAGTCAGCCATACACTCATTTGAAGACCACTTTTCTCATCTCAGTGGGCTTTATGGGTCCAGATTAATAGGGGCTACTTGTACGTCTGCTAGAATAAAATGCGTTTATTCAAGAGCTGCAAAAGAGCTTTTCCTCAGCCATGTAACACTAGCTCTAAATTACCATCGTGGTCGAGTTGTCTGGCTTTTGAAGTGATGTATTCTGGTTATGACATTTGCTATTTCAACAATCATCGCCTCGTGTTTCAGAAGTGGTCTAATACATTTAACAGCTGTTATTCTACCACTACATTCATCTCCTTATAGGCTTTATCTGTCAGGAAGTAGTGAGTGTGCACTATGCAACTTTTCTAGCGGGGAGGGCCCATTTGCTTGTCTCCATGGCGATTTTTTGTTTTGAGGATTTAACTTCTACCTGGTATGCATGTATTAAATTAAAGGGTTTTTATTGCTCAAAAATACCTTGAAAAACCTACGAGCGGAGTTGCCTGTCCACAGATTTGACTGAATGTATCTTGAATACATTAGCTAACCAGCACAGTTATCAATTGATTTTCAGTTCATCTTATCAATATAAATGAGATTTAGCCACTTTTATCTCAGAAGCAGTTCAAGTCCAAAAATTTGCAGACCAGCGTAACTTGGCCTGGTGGCAAAACCTGCTTAGAGATGGAGATAGATAAGTGTAATACAATACTGTGGAGCATTCCTAGCAAAGCAGTAACATCAAAGAAACAAGCGTGTGACCGAGTACTGTTCATATGGCATTTAAATGTTAAAAGGGGACTATATGTTGTGTTCATCGTAAACTGCATGTAACTACTGTCCCTCTTATTGCCTAAGCAGCTCCATCATGGCCTCCAGCATGTCGATGAGGAACTTCTCTGTGACCCGCCAGCCCTCCTTCTCCTGTCGCTCTCTGATGGACACGCGCGCCCGCTCCAGAGCTTCAGTCTCCTTCACTGCCAGCCCGCTGACCCGTTCAGCCTCCATTGGGCAAGATTTAAATGGGCCAATCAGCCTTCAGCTAAATGGACTCCATGGCAACAGCGCAAATGAAAAGGAGGCCATGCAGAGTCTGAACAGTCGCCTGGCCAGCTACCTGGACAAGGTCTCACACTCTAAAACTATTTAAAGACAGCCAAATAGGCCGCAGGTGTATCAGGTTTAGAGACTAGGGATTCTGAACACCAAACAGGAACCGTTTGAGCTTTTAAACATGTGTACTTTTCAGTGCTACGTGCTTATCTATTTCCATTGGGCACATCAGGAAACCATTCATAGACACATTCATACATCGCTTAACCCTTTTTGTTCTGTCTATGCAGGTGCGTACTCTGGAACGCTCCAATGCAGACCTGGAGAGTAAAATCAAACAGCTAATGCTCGACCGCATTCCCAAAGGTCACGACCTCGACTCCATGATGGCTCAAGCTCACGCTGTTGAACAGGAGGTATGCATCTAGAAAAATCACACAGGAAGATAACATTATCAACATACATTTTGGGGATTATTATGACATTCAATAACACACAATTTTTATCTGAAAATATCATCTCTTCAAAATACCAGTATTTATTCATTCCCAAACTGGACAAACTGTATTAGGCACATTTTATACTGATACTATAAAGACAAAGAGGGCACTGACTCTGTGTTAATATTTGTCAGGTGAGGAAGAAGACCTTGGAAAATGCCCGTCTCATGTTAGAGATCGATAATGCCAAACTGGCTGCTGATGACTTCAGAATCAAGTAAGTTCAATTATTACACTGACTAGGTAACACAGTAAAGTTTATGAGTGCTTTCACGGATAATGAGATCCTTGTTGTGAGGGGAATACACTGTATCGATCGCAGACTGTGCCATATAAACTCATTACATTGTTAACTTTTGAGGTGGGAGACCGAGCTGGTGATGTGTCAGTCTGTGGAGCGAGATTGTGTGGCTTTGAAAAAGGCCAAAACAGACCACGAGCAGATCATTGCCAGCCTCAGAGGAGACCTGGACAGTCTGAAGGAGGAGCTCTACTTCCTCAAGAAAAACCACGAGGAGGTCAGCCAATCACCTCTTTCGCATTTATCCAGAACTAGATATCTGCCTGACCCACTTAGAGGCACTCAAGAGGTCCTTCACAGAGTTGAGCAGAGTGAAGGGGAGGGAAGGGAAGGGGGTGAGGTGGTGGTGAGGGGGAGTGGCCTTTGAGTTACTACCAACAAAAGAGATCTGGTTTCCCATACCTGAAGGCACTGTCCAATCAGCTGGTGTGAGGCGTCTACTGTCTACTGTCCTCTGGGGGTAAAATACACCAAAGACATTTTCTCTGTGTGACAATTGACAATGCCTTCCACGTCAAATGCTACAAAGAGATGCAAAAGAGAAGTTATAGTGCCATTGAATTACATATTTCTTTACATATTATATTTCTGTTATATATATTCTTTGAGTCTCTAAATTTCAACAAAAACTTTAATAGACTTCATTGTCATCAATCCAGTTTACAGAACGTGCAGAGTTATAGACTACACTTTAGTTCCATTCATTGATAAAGAAGGTCAAAACCTCCTATCGCATCCATTATCTTGTTTCTATTGTTTGTAAACATGTCACAGTACTGGGGAATGCTAGCAGATACACAGTCCTCATGCACCACTTTGTTTCTATTCCTTCTATAAAATGTATGTCAGTGTATAGCTTGACTTCCTTTTCAAACAAAACAGGACCTTTGGGATTAGAACAGAAACTGGATCTCTGCGTGTTTCCCAAGTATACAGTTTCTGCACACGTTTCCATCACTGTGCCTAAGTGTATGGATACATGTAGTTTTACTATATACCCACCTATAAACCAAAGGGAGAAGCATGCATAGCCTATAAGCCAGATCCTATAACACTGAGACATGACATAACATCTGTCACAAAGGGAGAGTGAAAGGGAGTGTGTCCGATCCATGGGCCGACTCAATGTGGGAGAGCCAAAAGGCCAGGGGTAAACTGAGCTCGCTACCATTAACTATTGATGGAAACGGTCTAAATAATGAAGAGATCACCTCATCCTTCAAGCCACCACATGGTGTAGGGTTTATACAAATGTTCATCAGGACATATGTTCTGCACATTCAGCAGAAAGCTAGCCTAATCAGCCACATGTTTTACTTTTCTGTTCAAGGCGTATTTTCCTGAAGTTGTGAAAAATGCGTCCTGAATTATTTAAATTTGAAAAGCAAGAAACTTCAGGGATCACACCTGTTGGGTGTCCTTTCAAACCGATTTCTACTATAAAGCAGTCGGGTTTAGGTGCAAATATGCATCTGCTTTAGCCTACTTCAAGATTCAAGGTTCAAGATTGTTTATTTGTCATATGCAGGATCAACACAAGGTCAACAATGCAATGAAATGCTAAGGATCAGAACAACCCATTGACTTGCTAAGATAGTCAAGAAGTACTAATAGCATGCAATAAAAATACAAGGGAAAAAAGTAAACGACATAATAAAAATATGTAATAAAATAGAATAAAATACAAAGGTGCAGGTAGGATTAAATAAGGTGTAAGTAGATTATTTCACAGGTGGTAATACTGCTCAAAAGAATTTCGTATTGCACATAATATAATATAGTATAAGTATTGCACGTGGGTTATGAAAGAGGTTATTGCACAGGTAACTGTAGCAAAAATGACTATAAAATGTATTATACATAATGTATTTTATTGCTCCCATAAGCTAGCTAAACTAACTAACTGCTATAAGCTAGTATAAAGCCTATTTCAAATACCTGGTTTGTTTTTTTAGGAGATGGAACAGATGAGGTCTCGCATAGCCAGAGATGAAGTAAATGTGGAGGTGGACACAGCCCGAGGACCAGAGCTGGGCACCATCCTGTCTGACCTACGCAATCAGTATGAAGGAATTGTGAAGAGGAACAAGGAGCAGGCCGAGCAATGGTACCGCAAGAAGGTCAGACAAACATGATAGAACATATACTCACATGCATTTCAAGTGTCAATCCTAAGTTATAAGTTATTCAGATATTGTGTTGTGTTGGCATCAGCTGGATACAGTGCAGAATGAGGTGAAGGAGAGCAACGAGGCTCTGAGAGGGGCCCAAAGTGAATTGACCGAGAGGCAGCGCTTCCTGCAGACTCTGGAGGTGGAGCTGGAAAGCCTGCACAAACAGGTAAGAAAAAAATGTAGTCAGCAATAATCAGTTAGTACACAGCTATTTTACCAGTAGTTTAAGTCTTATGTCAAGTTTTTAAGCTAACACAATAATGCTCAGTTTTGAAAATTGACCAAGAGGGAATTTGCTTAAAAAAAAAAAAGTAATAACAAATTTTCAATGTGTTGCACAGACAGTTGGCTGATTATTCAGACCTGGTGAGAGTGACGGCTGTCATCATTTGCAGATCAAATTTCTTCCCTGTTGCTATCATTTATGGGAGAAACCTCTCTATCTGTTTCTGTCTTGTAATCCCTTGTTGACAGTAAACAGGCTCTCCCACGCTGTTGACTCATCCAAACACAGGCGGGATAGAGTTCCTAAATTGTGCAGGAATGATCCACACACTGATATGGTTTGCTTTGGGTGCCAAGGCCCTGTTATGCCACATATAATGAGATAAAAAATACTTTGGGAAGTCATTTTCGTTTCATCAGGGATTTTAGGGTTTGATTTCAATGGGAAAACAAAGAAGAATGCTCATGCTTGCTCCTCATGTGAGACCAGGTGATGAAATATAACAGGACAGAGCACACGTTTCACTAAAACATAGTTAACATAATTGTAGTTAAGATTTTACTAACAATATTACCCAGTTTTTTGTCTTTTTTGTTTTCGAGACATTAATAATTCAAATTTGTGAGTTCCTATTCATACATGGTTGTATAATTGTCCTATTAATCTTAATATGCATTATATGATTAACCCAGGATTTTATTTTCCCACAAACTGCCACTTAACATGAAAATCTGTCATAAAGTTCATAAAGTTCTGCCATATGTGTTCAAAATACCGTGAATCAAAATTTAATTTCTCTCTGGCCAAGCAGTGCAAAAAGACAATACAAAAACTTCTAAGACGAAATCTAAAATCTAAAAGCAGTGCAAAAATAAATAAATACCTATTTACAAATGTCCAAAATGTGCATTGTACATAGAAATGTGCAATGGAAGATGCAGCAGTGAAATGTGCAATAATGTGTAACAGAATGTGCATTGAAAATAAAGATAAAAATAAAGTACAAGAGTAATAATTTCAGTAGTAAATGTGCAAGTGTCATGAGACAGCTTTAATAAAAAGTTGATCTGGTGTTTAGGTCGCAGCTATTGAGGGGAACCTGGGTGAAGCGGGTCAGAAGTACTCCTCGGAGATGGAGCGCCTGCAGTCCACTCTGACCCAAATGGAGGACGATCTGTCTCAGCTCCGACTGGAAATGCAGCGCATCAAGACCGACTACGAACAACTGCTGCGCATCAAGCAGAACCTGGAGATGGAGATCGCCACGTACAGGCGCCTGTTGGAAGGAGAAGAGACGTGAGTGACTCCCTTCAGCATCCACAGGAAAATATTACTGATCATTATTCTTTTTTTCTATAAAGGCAAAATAAAAATACTGATTTTGTATTAATAAAACAGGTAGAGTCTAGACATAATCTTGGTGCATTATATAAACTCTTTTGGTATTTATTTATTTATTATGACACTTATTACTGTATAATACTTACATTTTATTATCGATGTAATATTTCAAGCTTTTTAAGTGTGTTGTTCTTTTTTTCTTGATAGGGTTAAGGAAGTTCCACCCCCTAAAAGTAAGTACCTTCCCTATAAAGCAGGGATGGGGAATTCTTTTTTACATGGGGCCACATGAGAAACAAAAAATACTGTGGAGGGCTGGGCCAATACTCAATTCTGCATAAAATTAACAGTATTTCTTTATAATAATAATAATAATAATAATAATAATAATAATAATAATAATAATAATAATAATAATAATAATAAATACAGAAAAGCAGTAAATAACATTGTTTTGACAAGCTGGACAGAGTATATGTGACCTGCCACGAGAAAACCAGTCACATGTTCACACGCTCACGTTCTCTTTCTTATGGACAAAACCAGGACTAAAACAGGATTAAACCAGGACTAAAACAGGACTAAACCAGGACTAAAACAAGATTAAAGGTCCCATGGCATGAAATTTTCACTTTCTGAGGTTTTTGAACGTTAATGTGAGCTCCCCTACCTTGTTTAGGCCCGCCCCCCATGGCTAAAAGTTGCGAAATTTGTAAACTGAGCATTTGTGATCCTTTTCCGCGTTTGAAAAAAAGACAGCCCAAACGGGCGATTCTGAATAAGGGAAATTTCTGACGTCACACTCAAGGAAAAATGCAAATGCAGTTCCACCCCCCGTCTGGATGTCTACCCACCGTCTATGGAACTCATGGCCATAGAGTTTGGACCGCAAACGAGCTACGCAACGCGAGATGCGGTTTTTTATTTGCCTGGAGGCACGTGAGAGTGTTTCCAGGCTCGGATGTCCTTTATCCGAGCCTCCGAACCTCTGAAACAGCAGTGGTTTAATTTTATTTTCTGTGGAAATGTGTTTATTTAATGCAACTCGTCTCATATCTTCCTCCACGCTTACACACACGGAAGTGGGTGACAGCGCACACTGCACCGCTAAAACGAGGAAACAGCGGCGCATTTAGCCACGCCCCACCCGCTGCACTGGCCTGTCTCTGTCCTCCTCATTTGCATTCAAGCAACAACGCCCATAATAAAGTGTTTGAGAGAGATATTTATGACTCTGACTGTGTTCATGGGGCTTTCTCATGCACTGATTCTTGATTTTGAAGAAGGATTCATTTACAGTATTAGGGAACCATTAAGGCGCCATATAAAAGCATCAAGAAGTACCATGTTATGGGATCTTTAAAACAGGACTAAACTGGGACTAAACTAGGACTAAACCAAGACTAAACCAGGACTAAACCAGGACTAAACCGGGACTAAAACAGGACTAAACCAGGACTAAACCAAGACTAAACCAGGACTAAACCAGGACTAAAACAGGATTAAAACGGGACTAAACCAGGACTAAAACAAGATTAAAACAGGACTAAACTGGGACTAAACCAGGACTAAAACAGGACTAAAACAGGACTAAAACAGGACTAAAACAGGACTAAAACAGTCTGGTGTGTCTGGTTTTTCCGTGGCCGGCTACATATGTTATGACTAAGCAATGAAAAAGTGAGGTTGCCTTACAAAAAAAAAAAAGTCATTTAAAAAAACACCTTTCAAATAAAAGCAATGCTTTAGTCCATGCATGAGGTAAAATTAGGTCTAAAGGTAGAGGTGAACTCTGCTTAGTGCTTTGATATGTTTTTGAACTGATGGATTAATTATTCAAAAGCTCAGATAATGTTTTTATGGTTGAAGCATATTAAAATGACAATGGTATATCATATATACCATATAGAACACCATCATTAGTGAATTCTAAAAATCTGCTGGGGCTTTGGAGAGGAAGGACTTTTTCTATATTTTGGAATTAATTAGCCACCATAACACAATCATAATTATGTACTGACTAACTTCCTTGTTTTGCAGAGGAGCCTGATGTCCGTACCAGGAAGATTGTGAAGGTCGTGACACAAACAATGGTCAATGGAAAAGTGGTGGATGAGTCTAGTGAGGTGGAACAAATCGAGGAGACTAAGAAATAGAAAATGTTTAACAGACAATGGTAGATATAACAGCTGAGGTCTTATACAAAACAAATTTGCAATAGAAGAAAACCTTGTTGTTGCATGTATGTTGTTTTAAGAATGTTATAATTTTGTGTTTTCCCCTCAAAGTTGTGTTACTAAAATACATGTGCTTTATTTATGTATAGAAACTTACTATACTACATTTACTACATGTTACATCATATACTGTGGTATGAGTACTTTAGTTTGATTTTCATTTCATTGTTTCGTTGTCATTTTAAAAGTTAATAGTTTTGTGTTGGTACCTTGAATAAAAATAACTTATATTCAAATCACTTGTACAGTCTTTATTTGTAAATTAAAATACTAGTTTGGAATAAGCATAATGGAACTTACTGGTACTATATTAAAATGTGTGTTCATTCACTTTAAGGAAGAATAATAGTTTATGTAAGGCTGTCCTTACTTAAAACATGTCTTCAGTTAAAACATCTCAAAATATTAAACTAATTACTAATTTTATCGGACACACACGGTATGAAACGTGTATACTGTTACCTTTAACCATAAAAAGTAGAGTGGTACCTCACCTTACGAAATTAATTAGTTCCAGAAGTGGTTTCGTAACGTGAATTTTTCGTAAGTCGAGTAGCTATTTCAATGGAAAAGGCCTGATCCGTTCCAAGTTTTTTTATAGTGTAACATTTTTTATAGTGTAACACTGTGTCCTGCGTAGAGACTGTAGAGTCTACTAGACCCAGGACTAAACGTGGACTATACCAGGTCTAGACCTGGACTAAACCAGGACTGGACCAGGACTAAACCTGGACAAAACCAGGTGGATTAAAGCGCCGCGTGCGGGTCTTATTTCCTGGTTTCGTTTCGAGTCACGGCTGAGGCGAGCAGCGAGGACTCCCCTCGGGACCGCACGCAGTCTGAGCGCATGAACGAACGCATGCAAGAGCCGCGGTGGTCTAATCCTGGTTTAGACCTGGTTCAGACCTGGTTTAGACCTGGTTTAGACCTGGCACGGTTTGAGCACGGGTCTCGTGCTCGCGCCCCGCGCCGGGTCATGCTGCGCTATCACACACGTGTCCGCACGCACACACACCGCCCTCCCCCTTCCCCCCACGCTTCACTATTTATACATTTTGTTGAAAATCTATGAAAGTTTGAGTGTTTAAACGAGAGAGAAATGTGAGAAAAGTTTAAATCCAGTCTGAGAAAAGCATATAATGTGTGTGGCTGAGCGTGCATTACAGTGGTACCTCACCGAAATTAATTCGTTCCAGAAGTGGTTCCGTAACGTGAATTTTTCGTAAGTTGAGTAGCTATTTCAATGGAAAAAGCCTGATCCGTTCCAAGGTTTTTTTTTATAGTGTAACATTTTTTTAAATAGTGTAACGTTGTGTTCTGCATCCTGACGGGCTAAGAGACTAGACCAGGACTAAAAGAACGTGGAATAAACCAGGTCTGGCCAGAACTAAACCTGGATTGGACCTGTTATTATTATAACATGGCAGTGCCGTTGGATGAGCGCGTTGCTCGTTGCTCGTGTCTCCGCACACCTTGCGCGTTCCGCGCTAGAGCTAAGAGGTTGAGAAAGACGCTCTTTCAGTGGGAATAAGAGCGGGGCGGGCTCTGGTTCTATCTGACCTCCAGAGCCGGGGCGCCGACACTGTGAGCTAACAGGCCGAGAAAGGTGCTCTATCGGCGGGCAAGACCGCGGGGTCTCGCTCGGGGCGGGCTCTGGTTCTATCTGACTTCTAGGTCTAGACCAGAACTAAACCAGGTCTAGACCAGAACTAAACCAGGTCTAAACCTGAACTGGACCTGGACTAAACCAGGACCGGACCAGGACCAGACCCGGACCAAACCGGGACCAGACCAGGAATAAATCACCCCGTGCTCGCCCGCGCGTGCTCGGCCCCGAGGGGGAGGCACGGCCCGGGCGTCGCAGCTCCATCCCGCGCCCGCAGTCCCGGGGTAGCGCGGCCTTGCGCCGTGTCGACGTCGCTTTTTGATCCTTCGATGTCGGCTCTTCCTATCATTGTGAAGCAGAATTCACCAAGCGTTGGATTGTTCACTCACTAAGGCAGTGCTTCTCAAATAGTGGGGCGGGCCCCCCTGGGGGGGCGTGGCGTGATGCCAGGGGGGGCGCGTATGACCCTGGGAAACATGTTTTTTTGCTGTACTGTACTAGAACTAAGTGTACGTAATTGCACATCAACAACAGTAGTTGGCAGTGGCGTTCTCACATGCGGTTTACGCACAGTCTCACCATTAACAAAACATCCTCTGTCACAGAAAAAACACGTATATTCCACTGAGTCATGTCCTTTAGTCCGACAGAAGCTAACGCATCAGTGGCACAAGGAGAGAGCGTTTTTTTTTTCAGTGCTTTTAGCTTATGCAAATGAGGTGGTTTTAAGTTTCATTTCTGTAAAACGTAAACAAATGTGCGCAAAGCATTAAAAACACATTAATATTTGAGTCCTCAGTGCAGTCTTTGTTGTAAGTTTCTTTCTTTTTTTTGTTTATAATGTTAATAAAAGGATACAATGGTGTTCTCATAACAATTTTGTAGACAAATAATACTATTTATAGTCGCGTGCAGGAAGGGGGGCGTGAAATTTTTTCTTCTTCCTAGGGGGGGCGTCACAGAAAATAATTGAGAAGCACTGCACTAAGGGAACGTGAGCTGGGTTTAGACCGTCGTGAGACAGGTGAGTTTTACCCTGCTGATGATGTGTTGCGATAGTAATCCTGTGTCTCCGCTCCCCTCGTTCGGCGCTATATTGAGCCGTCTCCCCCCACGCTTTACTATCAACACATTCCGTTGAAAATCTATTAAAGTTCGAGTGTTCAAACGAGACAGAAATGCGAGAAAAGCCCAACTCCAGTCTGAAAAAAGCGTAGAATGTGTGTGGTGAGGCATTTACAGCCCTAAAACATGTAGATCAATTGCAAAATACAAAGTTGTCCTACCTCGTGGACCTCTCCCACCGCGGGCCACCTCTGGAACCTAACCCCGTGTGTGTTGATAAAGTGTATTTACGTTTCGGGGCGTGCATCTGAGCGCACATCTGAGCGTGCATTAATTGAATTTTTGAGATTTCGTGTTTCGTAACTTCAATTTTCTTTCGTATCTAGAGACCAAAATTTGACATGAAGGCGTTTCGTAACTTGGATTTTTCATATGTAGGGTCTTTCGTAAAGGTGAGGTACCACTGTATTTGAATTTTTGAGATTTCGCGTTTCGTAACTTGAATTTTCTTTCATATCTAGAGACCAAAATTTGACATGAAGGCGTTTCATAACTTGAAATTTTCATTTGTTGGGTCTTTCGTAAGGTGAGGTACCACTGTATAGTGTTATGTATAGTTTTATATTTTCTTGCAAAATGCATGCAAGAAAATACATTGAATAAATAATTTTCACACATAAGAATGTAACAGTCACAGCACATGGTTACAAGTAAAATATCGTCAAATCGAAATATCATCACAAATGATCAATTCCTATTGATTTCTAGTTGATTTACAAGAATAAGATACACAATAATCTGACCTCCTATCAGAAAATCTATTTTCCATCAAAATCACTAAGCAGAGGCTCTGTTCCGATAGGAGCTTGGAGTAGAGCCACTGCTCCTCCATGTCAAGAGGCGCCAGCTGAAGTGGCTCAGGCGTCTATTCCGGATGCAACCCTGAGGAGGTGTTCTGGGCATGTCCCAACCGGAAGGAGACCCCGGGGAAGACCGGGGACACACTGGAGGGACTAGGTCTCTCGGCTGGTCTTGGAACGTGTCGTGGTCCCCCCAGAGAAGCTGGAGGAAGTGTCTGAGATGAAGGAAGTCTGGGAGTCTCTGCTTAGACTGCCGCCTCCACAACCCAGCCCTGGATAAGTGGAAGAAAATGGATAGATGGATGGATGGATGGATGGATCAAATCACTAAATTTGACTAATGCCTCTTTTCTGCACAATAACTGATTAATTTTACTGCCATTGCAGACCTAGAGCAGGATTATTACTTAGGAAGTGATACAAAAAATAGTGAAGAGAAGACTTGTAACAAAGGTTAAGGTTGAGAACTATGGACAAAGTTGAGCTGTTGCCACTTTAATCAATAGCTTGACCTGAACACTCATAGTCACAGAAGATTATACTCAGTTCACCCTGTAATTTAGGGTCATGACCTTTAGGGCTGGGGTCACTGTGTAACAAATGGCCATCACTCAGAGAAGCCCAAAGTATTTTTTTTTACAATTGAGAGAGTCAGATGAGTGAGCAGCTCCCAGTCTTCAGACTGTGTTCTCTTGTGTGTACTGTGTTCTGAATCTGAACCCTTAGCTGCAGGCTACACGGTCTAATACACAGGCTAGTCTGTTACGAGCTAAAGCTTCATTCATACTAAAGGAGCTGAATGTTTTAATGACATCGTCCATCGTCTGTCCATCACCATACAGAATAACACACAATGTGTTTTGTGTCTAGTCTCAAATGACAGTGGTTGGTGCAAAAATAAGAATAACAAAGAGCAGACAGACAGATTATGGGATTACACAGCCATGTTATGTTGAAAAACAAAGTCCTGTCAAATACCATCCATAGCTACCAACTGAACCCAAGTCAAGAGTATGTGAGAGATAAAGACAGATCACTACTGCAATCACAACAGTTACAACAGAGAAGGTGTGTGTCGTTAGCATGTTTCCAGTGACATTTTAAATGAATTCTCATCTCCTTAGCCCTAAGTCTGCAAATTCAAATACAATGGCTTTGATTATGTGCCTCCCCTCCATAAGACATGTGACTTAGGTCACTAGTCTGGACCGCTACTGCATGCCGAGATTCTCAGAAACTTAGATCTCTGTGTTTCATGCCAAATATATTGCTTTCTAATTGTATTTCCTTCCTGTTATTTTATTTGACTTTACTGTGCATGCCTAGTTAGAAGAAGAAGAAGAAGAAGAAGAAGAAGAAGAAGAAGAAGAAGAAGAAGAAGAAGAAGAAGAAGAAGAAGAAGAAGAAGAAGAAAAAGAACACATCCTTTATTCATACCCGTAGGGAAATTATTTCTCTGCATTTGACCCATCCTTCAGGAGCAGTGGGCAGCTCATCTTTCAGGCGCCCGGGGACCCATCTCCATGATCTTATTGCTAGGCTTACATTTTTGTTACTAGTTCTGTGTTTGACCAAACAACCAAAGCTCTCCTAGATTGTATTTTTACTACTACTTCCTACTGGCAACACCATATCTAAAATTCTGATATTTAAAGTACCTAGTGCCTGTAGTATGAAAAACTAAAAAAAAAGAGACCCCTGTTAGTTTTAAATACTTTTGGTCACTTTAGTGAGCTGAGCTGATCCCATCAGACCAAAGCATATTTACAGACAAACTACAGCTTTAGCGTAAGCGCGGTGTCCCGCAAACATGTGTCTGAGTTTCATTATACACATAGAGTCATTGGCTCTCTCCACCCACACAACAGTGCTATGAATTGTTATTCAATCATCATGCACTATAAATACTGTGTAATATTGAACAACTTTATTGTACTTTTACTTCAGGCATTGTAAAAAAAAAAAAAAAAATCATATGAAAGTCCAATACTTTAACACACATATTCAATTATAAAAATATCTAATTTATTGACCCAAAATTAAACAACAATGGCCAGATCTTACAATTTTGATATTACAGTAAGTAAAATGGCAAGACATGAGTCATAAAGAACACCAGCTGTCCACAGTAAAGCAGGTAATTGAGTTTTCACTCACACATACAAAAGCTCTCATTCACTCTTATCATTCTCACTGCTGCAGTGCCTACAGACTGTAGCTAGCAGACCTCCACAGCTCTTGGTGTTTAAGCTGTTTAGCAGGCTCCAGACTGCAGCACAGGCTGGAACTGTCCAGCCATGCAGATGTCCTCCTGTTTCTGGCGGACAACACGCTGGATGGCAGGGGGCAGGCCACGGGGGTTCCTAGAGAAGATCAGGGCATATCCATCATCGCAGGAGCCATCGTCTTTGAGGGTACGGCAGGCATAGGTGATGGCATAGTTGTCATAGTCAGTGTCAATCACCCAGTAGTTGTCACCTGTTGTGAGATATGCATGTGTTAGTCAGTCAAAGAGCAACAGGCTCTAAAAGCAATGAAAGAAAGATCATTACTGACCTCCGCTGGACAAGTAGCTGGCCAGTCCTTGGTAGTTCATAAACATCTTACCAGGGTTAGCAGGGTCAGGGACAGAGTACTGAGCAGCCATATCAGCACACACAACCCAGAAACTGAAAAACAAACGGACATATTAAAAACAAGCCAAAAAAAAAAATAAAAATAAAAAATCATCATTGAGATCAGTGAGAAACTGAGCAGGTAAATTATTGTACTATATTTTTTAGTCCTTAAAAGGAAATGTTTACACTTGAAACTCACCCAAAGAGAGTTACTCGTCCTTTGGAGGAGGCAGTCATGCTTCCATCATCATCAATGGTGTACTCAGCGGAGATGTTGTCCTGAAGGAACAGACCCTCAGGATCCTTCTTCTGCAGCGCATACCATTTACCTGCATACTATAGGACAAGCACAACCGCTCAGCATGCTGAAATATTGATTTGAGGAATGTTTTTATTGACTCACTCTCTTTGGGTCAAAATCCTCTTTGACGTTAAAGCTGTCAACAACACAAGAAGCAGACAGGCTGCGCTCCACACAGGCCAGCAGCACCAGCAGCAGGGACAGTTTTGATGAAGACATTCTGTTCGAAATACAATATTTTAATTCACAGAGAAAGAATATAAATGTAATGTTTAAAAAGTTAAAATATATATATATATTACATATATATTTTTAGCTAATTTTACTCTAATAATTTGACTGACAAATAGAATCAAACGTTTACAAAGAATTTCAGTAATTGCAATGAAATCCATGTTCCCATTCAAAACACTAGGACTTTATAATGCATAAAGAAAATTCATGTTAGATCTTACCTTGTTGGTTAAGAGACAAAGGGTTCAGACACAGTGTGGTCGTCTTGTGTGCTTGTGTCTTTATATACACTCTGCACAGACAAGCTTACGACTGATTTTCATTGCTTGGGACTAAATAAGGTGCTTAAATCTAAAAGTAATCCTGTTGGGTCGAAATCCTTACTCTAATCTGGCTTCTACTTTCAAACCTGCCCAAGACTTACAATAAAAACAATTAGTTCTTTATGTAACTGACTACTAGCGAGAATAGTGCAAAACGTTTACATCATCAGGACAATTCAAAAATATTGTAAGCAGAGTGTACTGAATGGCATTTGCAACATAAAAATGGTTCTAAAGGAAGATTTTTGTTGTTGCTTGTAAACCCATTTTGTGGGGGGAAAAAAGGGATTTTCCCGATAAGAACATTAAGGGTAACATTCCACGTGCCACACTGGTGCCAAAGCACAGTAATCCCTCAATCATGAGCAGAAAAGAATAATAAACAACTATTGTAACTGTTCTTTGGGTTTATCTACCCATTTCTCTAACAAGTAACTTTACTAATAATAACTTAACATAGGCTGCTGTCCTTCTATCAAACGTTTGAGCAATCAAACTCGGCAGGAAAATCATAAATCATATAAAGGCAACAAGGTAGTAAGTTATTACCTTGTGTCTCTAAATGGAGTGACTAAGATGGAGTGAAAGATTAAAAAGAGACAATAAGTGACAGTTTTACTCCAAATAGTTAATTATTCACTTTTTAATGAATTAAATAAATTAAATTATTTATTGCCACTATGTCCTCAGTAGAAAGTAGAAACAAGTGGGAAAAACAGTGCATTTAAACCTCAACTGCTAGTATTACCTGTGAATTACAACCACTGTTTGATGTAATAGTTATTTACAAAGTCAGTATCTTAGTGGATTTATTCCTGTCACTCTCCAGTCTGGACTTAGAGCATGGTCCATGCCAGACAGCCCATCTATTTTTACACTGTCTGTGCTGCTTTATAATCCCAGACATAAATAGCACCACACTCAAAACCTGAGATCTCCAATTAGTCAAATCTTCAACTATATTTATCAGTCTTTTGATGTTATGATTGAATAGTCATACTCTAATAGTGTGGTCTATAGTCCTGTTCATTAACATTATGGTTACTATTTTAAAGACAGGCTTTGCAATAAAGTTCCAAGTGTTTCACCAGTGGAGTAAGAATATTAATCTTAAATCAACAGTTAATAGATCTGCTTTTGCAGTAGCCTGTTTGTCAGTCAGATCTGTCTTTCACCAAAATGTAAAGGTTACACTAGGCCTCTTCTATCTTAATAACTCTAACTCTATCTTCTTACCTACAGTAATTCAGCAAAGGTAGATACTAACTTGAAAACTTACCACTACATGACATCACAAGGTGGAAGACAGCATTTTGATCTTTGGAGATGTAGACAAACATAAAAATAATAAAGGATTACTCAAACATGTGGGAATGAAACAAAACACAACTCCAGGTATCAACAGAACATGGTCTTTGTCAGGGCATAAGGCCTTATGACAAAGACCAGGGCATAAGGCCTTATACCCTGACGAAGACCATCTTTGGGTGAAATGCACTGGCGTCCCTCCATGTAATAAATTTTAATATATTCAGTCGGTGTGCCTCGGGTTTGTACCTTGCCCATTTTTTCATTTTCCATTAAGGGCTACATTCTGTTGGAGACTTTAAAATTTAGCCCTAGTGGAGCACCTGTACTGCTTTTTTATTTTTTATTTTTTTTATGGCCCAGGAAAGTGCTCTACTTGACAACTCCAGGTATGTTTTTGACAAGTTAACAACATTTAACATGGCTTAAAGCTCACAAGAGTCAATTTTTGTGAAATATAGGACCTTTAAATGATTCCCTGTCTGTGGTCATTTTGATATGAGTGAGATAGGTGGGCCTTATCAATAATCAATAATCTTGTGAAATATTTCAAATATTTATTTGAATATATTGCTCAATGCTCAATAAAAACAATCTTAAGCTCTGAAGCCGTGTTATTGGGTTTGGATCTTCACAACACCAAAAACAGGGAGGCTAAACACCAACATCTTGCATGTTTCTGTGACCCCCACACACCATAGACTGATGTAAAGACTGATGTAAATGAAATGTAGAATGGTAGGTTAGTATGAATTTTATAAGATGAAGATTTTGTAAATACTTGTAATTATTTTTGAAATGTGTGCCTTGTATGGTGTTTTGCATTGAACATGTATGTGTGACTATGTGAGAGTGTCTTTATCTGTGTTCCTGTGTCGCAAGGTGTAAGAATGTGTCAGTGTGAATGTTTCTTATTGTTGATTGAGATATTTCTGTATTTCTGTATACTGTAATAGGGATGCAGATGGAAACTAGCTATGTAGCTATAATATGGTGCAGATCATCTTTGTTTTATGAGCTTAATATCTCTGTACATTGTCCCTTTTCAAATAAAGACTGAACTATAGACTGAGGTAATCTGATCATGTAGGTTTACAGTGTGTAAACCCCACATATTGTTTTGAGTTATTATAGACCCATGTAGGCTCAATTTTCACTTCAACTCTGCTCTGTTGCATTCTCCAGGCTATACCACCCTCTCACGCATTTGAAAGTTATTGCAGCAATGTAATAAAACTACAAGTTCAGGATGAAATGTAAAATGTAGCATGTTTACTACTTGTGGCATTATATTAACAATCTTCTCCTCTCTGTACAACACACTGATTAGCTCTCTCACAAATGGTCTTATGTATTATTGTTGAAGCAGATTATCTATCCGACCTTTTGGTCAAGGATTTATGAAGCCTTAAATTAGACTTCTCCCTAGACTGGTTAGGGCAGAGAAAAACCTAAAGACACAAAGAATACCTAATAATAAATAAGCGTACACAAATAGGCAATTTGAAACTCTTTATTTTTAAATATTTAATATATAGATATATAATAGTAGTGTAGCAAATTTTAGCTGTCCTTATTAAACTAAACTGTCTTCTTGTCCACCTGGCACACATTTTTCCCATATCATCTGGGCAGGGGACCACCTGAAATCCTTTCACAACTACCATGGGGGCCCCTACCCCAGTTTAAGAATCACTGGCATAGCCATAGTCACTGCTACTTACTGACCATATCTTCTGGCCAATAAGAGTGGATCTGAGAAAATGCACAGCCAGGGCACATCAAGATGTCCATCATCCAGGGATAATCAGAAATGGGAACAGGGAAAGCAAGTTCATCATGTACCATGTTGTATTTGATAGTATTATTTCTTCACTCCATGCATCCCCTAAGTTACGACAGACATGCTAAGAGCAAGGGCATAGTCCCATTGTTAACAATATCCTGCAGCCTGCTAAATGATCAGCTGACATGTTTAGAGGTAGATCAGTGCTAACCTTCAGCACCCTGAGACAAAGGGATTGTCAGACTCCACCTGCTTCTTAGGGTTCTCCTTCACTCAGTCCACTCAGCACACCAGGAGGCAATTCATTGTATTGCCCCAATAATTGGATTAATATCTGCTTTTTCACAGCATTATAATTTTGATGTTATATGCCGATGAGTTTTTGGACATTTAGGGAAGAGCTTCAGAGGTAGCAAAGTTGGGTGAACTGAATGATTATTCCTGAGGAAACAAGAGAAGACAACTACAGCTCAAGGGAGGACAGCATGGGAGTGAAAAAAGAGGACGTGGAAAAGTTTCTCCAAGGAAACTCTGCATTTGCCAAGGAGTATTTTGGCAAGACACTGAGTCCAGGCTTCATCTCAAAGGCCTCAGGACTTCCAGAAAACCAGGTGGACTTCAACAATTTTCAGCAACTCTCTCAGGTAACTGTACTGACAACAACAACCTTTCCCCCTTTAGAAATATCACAATCATTCACAAGCATATACACACAAGTAACAGAAAACAAATGCATTTCAACAACATTCATTGATAACTGATTTTCTGCCTTTTTTTCCTAAGCTGGAGGAGAGCCAAATCCTATATGACATCATTACAGACATGCAGGAAAATGTTAATATGGAAAAGGTTTTGTTCACGCTCCTGAAGAGGATAAGTGCGCTGATCCATGCTGACCGCTGCAGTCTGTTCATGTATCGACAGAGGAACGGCACTGGAGAACTGGCCACCAGGCTCTTCAATGTGAACGCCCAGGCTCAGCTGGATGACTGTGTGGTTCCTCCAGACTCAGAGATTGTCTATCCCTTGGACATGGGTATAGTGGGACATGTGGCTCAGACCAAGAAGACAGTTAATGTCAAAAATGTTACAGAGGTAAGAGGCAAACCTTTTGACATACTGAACAGGTATAGAATGGATTAGAATGTCTATGTCTGACATAGAACTCTACAGTACTACATACAAAAATAAAAGGTTTGCCACACACAAGCATACAGAAAAAAAAATAAGAGATCACTGCAAAATTATCAGTTTTTCTGATTATAGGTATGTGTTTGGGGAAAAGGAACATTTTTGTTTGAGTCTATAAACTACTGACAACATTTCTCCCATATTCGAAATAAAAATATTATCGTTAGAGCATTTATTTGCAGAAAATGACAAATGGTCAAAAAAAAAAAGGTCAAACAAAAAAGATACATGTTTTCAGACCTCAAACAATGCAAAGAAACAAGATCAAACTAATTTTAAACAACATAATACTAATGTTTACACTTAAGAAGAGTTCAGAAATCAATATTTGGTGCAATAACCCTTATTTTTAATCACAGCTTTCATGCGTCTTGGCATGCTCTCCACAAGTCTTTCACATTGTTCTTGGGTGACTTTATTCCACTCCTGGTGCAAGAACTGAAGTAGCTCAGCTTTGTGTTTGTGTTGGAATTCAACAGACGCTGGAATGGAATGGCTGTAATACATGTAGCGATGCAGATTTCAGAAAAAAATGCAGTGGTGTCTTATTATTTTCCAGAGCTGTATGGCATTTACAATTAGCTGACCATTTATTCACCAATAAACTACAACCAGAGTTAATGCGTATAGCACTGAATGTGTAAATCCCATATCAGACATAATCCATTTATTTCAGTATCCCATGGGCCTTTGCTTCAGCTCTGGATTAGACACCCCTGGCATTTATTCAGGTCTGAGTGGAATATAAAACCGATCACTATATAGGCTACTTGAAGATGCCTTGTGGCTCACTTTATAAATGCCTGTTGTACCCTCATTTATTAGTCAACGTCCTTCTCTCTTTGTCACTTAACAGTTTTTATCCTGCTAAAAGTAACACAGATTTCCCATACTGCAGAAAAAGCAGTTTGGTTGGTAGATTTTCTCTAGATTTTATTTGCTTCTGTGTATTTACTTCATTTACTCTGTTTGTTATATCCAACAATAATCTTTTTATAAATGCTGTTTTAGAATCAGTACTTCAGCTCATTTGTGGATGAGCTCACTGAATATAAGACTCACAACATTTTGGCTACACCCATCCTCAATGGAAAAGACATGGTGGCGGTGATCATGGCTCTGAACAAGACCACAGGACCTCACTTTACTGAACAGGATGAAGATGTGAGACTCAAGCACAACAGCACACACACACACACACACACACACACACACACACACACACACACACACACACACACACACACACACACACACACACACACACACACACACACACACACACACACACAGCACTTTTTGAAGCATTCTTTATCTATTATGTCTAAATACAACTCAGATTCAGATTTAATCCCACCTAGGGCAGTTTTTTTTTCTTTCTAGAGCATTTGAGTTCATTATATTTAAGATGTTTTCTCTTCAACAGATTTTTTTAAAGTATCTGAAAATTGCTAGTTTGAACTTGAAAATCTTCCATCTGAGTTATCTTCACAACTGTGAAACACGTAAAGGAATGGTAAGTGCATTTATTGCAATAAAACAATAATGCCATTACTGCTAAAACTGTGAATTTCTAATACAGGTCTGGAAGAAAAAATAAGAGATAACGGCAAAATTATCCGTTTTTCTGATTTTACTACTTATAAGAACAAAAAGGAACATTTTTGTTTGAGTCTATAAACTACAGACAACATTTCCCCCAAATTCCAAATAAAAATATTATTGTTTAGAAAATGACAAAATGGTCAAAATAACAAAAAAGATACATGTTTTCAGACCTCAAACAATGCAAAGAAACAAGATCAAATTCATTTTAAACAACATAATACTAATGTTTACACTTAAGAAGAGTTCAGAAATCAATATTTGGTGCAATAACCCTTATTTTTAATCACAGCTTTCATGCGTCTTGGCATGCTCTCCACAAGTCTTTCACATTGTTCTTGGGTGACTTTATTCCACTCCTGGTGCAAGAACTGAAGTAGCTCAGCTTTGTGTTTGTGTTGAATTCAACAGACGCTGGAATGGAATGGCTGTAATACATGTAGAGATGCTGATTTCAGAAAAAAACCCAGTGGTCTCTTATTGTTTTCCAGAGCTGTATATGTGTTATGTTCCCATAGATGCTGCTGTGGTCTGCCAACAAGGTTTTTGAAGAACTGACAGATATTGAGCGGCAGTTTCACAAAGCCTTGTACACTGTTCGAGCTTACCTCAACTGTGATCGCTACTCAGTCGGTCTGCTGGATATGACCAAGGAGAAGGTAAAAACACCACAAACAACAGCTGTTTACCAAAGTCAATATTCCCTACATAACATGAGGCATAGTGTGTACTGTATTGAAAATGGCTGCTCTGTGCTGTGTATTGTTGCAAAAGCAATAATAATGAGTCTAATAATAATGAGTGTTATTAGACATTTTACAAATCTCTATATTTGTGTCTATAGGAATTCTTTGATATTTGGCCAGTACTGATGGGAGAGCAGCCACCTTACTCTGGACCTGTTACACCTGACGGACGGGTAAATATTTACAATCGATTAATCGACAGATGCAACATCAAACAATAGACTTTGATAGGGTCAAAACATTTTTTTTTCTCTATAAAGCTCTATCAAGCAGGTGAGATAGTTTCAGAATAATTTCAGTATAGTTAGCTCCTCCCTGCAGCTAGATATAAGCAATGTCTAACCAGCATTCTAACCAGAACTGACGAAGCAGCGCCAATGAGCTGTGAAACATTTTCGACTAAATAAACTTTGTCCAGTTGACAAATTGAATTTCTCCTTTTATCTATCAAGCAGCAAAGTCTCAGCTTCATTTGGTTCACATTTTGTACAAATACTACCATGTACTCTTGGATAATTATTAGATACATTACATTAGATCAGTGCTTCTCAAATAGTGGGGCGGGCCCCCCTGGGGGGGCGTGGCGTGATGCCAGGGGGGGCGCGTATGACCCTGGGAAACATGTTTTTTTGCTGTACTGTACTAGAACTAAGTGTAATTGCACATCAACAACAGTAGTTGGCAGTGGCGTTCTCACATGCGATTTACGCATTCACGCTCTCACCATTAACAAAACATCCTCTGTCACAGAAAAAACACGTATATTCCACTGAGTCGTGTCCTTTAGTCCGACAGAAGCTGACGCATCAGTGGCACAAGGAGAGAGCGTTTTTTTTTCAGTGCTTTTAGCTTATGCAAATGAGGTGGTTTTAAGTTTCATTTCTGTAAAACGTAAACAAAGCTGCATTAAAAACACATTAATATTTGAGTCCTCAGTGCAGTCTTTGTTGTAAGTTTCTTTCTTTTTTTGTTTTGTTTATAATGTTAATAAAAGGATACAATGGTGTTCTAATAACAATTTTCTAGACAAATATAGTCGCGCGCAGGAAGGGGGGCGTGAAATTTTTTCTTCTTCCTAGGGGGGGGCGTCACAGAAAATAATTGAGAAGCACTGCATTAGATACATATTTAAGTAAAATGTGTGTTTTTTTTTTGGCGAGCATCATCTATTTTTGCTTTTAGGAAATTATATTTTACAAAGTAATTGACTACATACTGCATGGAAAAGAGGACATCAAAGTCATACCGTAAGTTACAAGCTAAAAATTGTTGCAGTCATCATCTTAACTTAAATGAATGAAACTATGCCCTAAAGCACCAATGTATTTTATGATAACATTTTCTTTTTTTAAATCAGCAACCCTCCCATGGACCACTGGGCTTTGAGCAGTGGTCTTCCGACATATGTTGCAGAGAGTGGCCTTGTAAGTTTGAAATCAATCCCTTAAAGCGCCTATATTACGCTGTTTGATTAATGATCAATGTTATAATGTTGTTTTCTCATCAAAAACATACTTGTTGTGTTTTGTTTCATTCGCACGTGTTTAACACACAAACCCTGCATATTTAAGATGGGTTCTTCTCTCAAACAGAAAACACTGTCCACCTTGTGATGCAATAATACAGGAAGTGCTCCACTGTGTTTTTAAACTCCATACACCTTCAATAGAATCAAAAAAGGTAAAAGGTAACTGGAAAACTGTTACCTTATGACATTACAAGGTGGAACTGAGCATTTTGAGCTTTGGAGATGAAAACAGATAATAATCCAAGGTTACTCAAACGTGTGAACTAAACAAAAAACAACTTCAGGTATGTTTTTGAGGATATAACAACATTCTAACATGGCTAAAAGCTCATAAAAGTCAAATTTGTGTAATATAGGACCTTTAAAAGCTAATTTTTGGTGCACTAATATCTGGGCAGTGGCTCTGTCTGGAATGCTACCCCCGCAACCTGAAGACTGGGAAAAAGCGGATGAAAATGAATGAATGAATGAATGAATAAAAGCTCATATTAAAGTTAGGTCATTTTCTAATTATTATCTTGATTTTGACATTAGATTTGCAACATCATGAATGCCGCTGCTGATGAGACATTCGTGTTTCAGGTATGATCTTGTCTTGTTACACAAGGTAAGAAATCTCTAAAAAGATCATAATCACATTTTCTTCCTTCAGACTGAGGCCCTTGATGGCAGTGGTTGGACTATAAAGAATGTCCTGTCACTGCCAATTGTTAACAAAAAAGAAGAGATTGTTGGAGTTGCCACATTCTACAACAGGAAAGATGGGAAGCCTTTTGATGATCACGATGAGCAGCTCATGGAGGTAAAAAGTATATAAAAACATGTCTAGTCATGTTTCAAATTGTATAAATGTGGTCTGCTGAATGTTCTTTTAGGCTTTGACTCAGTTTTTGGGCTGGTCTGCCTTAAACACAGATACTTACGACAAATTGAACAAGCTAGAAAACCGTAAGGACATTGCACAGGACATGGTGCTGTACCATGTCAAATGCAGAAATGATGAGCTCCAGAACGTACTAGTAAGAATCCTATCAAACCTTAATCTTAAATATTTCAAATACTATCAAATTATGACCGTTTTGGCAATCATAATGTCATTTATACAAGAATACCAAGCAAGTTTTTGGACGTGAGCCCAGTGAATGTGAAGAGGAAGAACTTTTAGGAATCCTGGTAAGAAAGAAAGAAGAAACAGAAAATGTAGAAGCTTGACAAATGAAGCCATGGAAGTACAAATTGGATGCACTGTTCTTCTTTTTAGAAAAAAGACCTGCCACCTCTGATTAAAAAATATGACATCTATGCATTTCACTTTTCCGATTTTAACTGCACTGAGTTGGAGCTGGTGAAGTGTGGAATCCAGATGTACTATGAAGTTGGTGTGGTCAAGAAGTTTCTGGTCCCTCAAGAGGTAGGCAGCAAAAATCTAAAGGTCTTTACAGTAAAAGTCAATACCTATAACATGTATTGTATCGTTCTAGGTGCTGGTACGTTTCATGTACTCTGTTTGTAAAGGCTACAGAAGAATTACTTACCACAACTGGCGCCACGGCTTCAATGTGGGACAAACCATGTTCACACTTCTTACGGTAATAAAACATCAAGTATCATTTTCTTAAATGTCTGTACAATAAACAGATAATCTTCAGACAGGGAATTTGAAGCGATATTATACAGACTTAGAAGTAATGGCCATGATAACAGCAGGATTCCTCCATGATATTGATCACAGAGGAACCAACAACTTGTACCAAGTCAAGTAAGTGCAGTGCCATATCATTTATTTACCATACCATCAAAAACGAAAACAACAATAACTTTAAAATAGTTGGAAAGTCACCCATTTGTTGTCTAAAATGTGAATCAATATTTTCAGGTCAGGAAATCCTTTGGCAAAACTGCATGGCTCCTCCATATTGGAGAGACACCATCTAGAGTTTGGAAAATTTCTTTTGTCTCAAGAGGTAAGAAGAGAACCAAAGACAAAAAATGATTGATTGATTGACTGATTCTAGGAGACTCACCCTCATCAATGTTGAAATGCTCTCTCTTATATTGTTGTCAGTCTCTGAATATCTACCAGAACCTCAACAGGCGACAGTCTGAGCATGTCATTCATCTCATGGACATTGCAATTATTGCCACAGACCTGGCTTTGTACTTTAAGTCAGTTGACATATAATATATGTGTGTGTTTGCAAACATAAAATGGTCATAAATGTAAATTCTTACCTTTTCAGGAAACGAACAATGTTTCAGAAGATTGTGGACCTGTCTAAAACGTATGAGGATGAAAAGAAGTGGGTGGACTTCATGTCATTGGAAACAACAAGGAAAGAGATTGTAATGTACGTGCAATGCACTACAAATGTAGTATATTTAGACACTTTTGTCACCTCGCCATCTGTAACATTTCAGGGCCATGATGATGACTGCATGTGACCTATCAGCTATTACCAAACCATGGGAAGTACAGAGTAAGGTGAGAAACACTAAGATACTGTTAAGAGTTTAACAATAGCTAAGGTAAAGTTGACTTATCGCTTAGGTGGCTCTGTCTGTTGCTGAAGAGTTTTGGGAGCAGGGCGACTTGGAAAGAACAGTACTTGAACAGCAACCTATAGTAACATTTCAATTTACCATTTTTGATTTTCAAAAATAGCATTGTCTTTTTTCAAAACAATCATATGTTATTCTCTAGCCAATGATGGACAGGACTAAATCAGCAGACCTCCCCAAACTTCAATGTGGTTTCATTGATTTTGTCTGCACATTCGTCTACAAGGTAATGTGAAATACACATGCATGTGTATCCCAAGACATAAAAGCCCTGTGTTATTCTATTTGTTGTTTTCCTCTAGGAATTTTCTCGCTTCCATCCCCAAATCCAGCCCATGTTGGATGGTCTCCTGAACAACAGAAAAGAGTGGAATACAAAAAAGGAAGAATATGAGGCTAAACTCAAAGCCAGTGAAGATGCAAAGGCTTCTAAACAGGCTGCTGCTGCCAGTAAAGGTATTTATTATTATTATTATTATTATTATTATTATTATTATTATTATTATTATTATTATTATTATTATTATTATTATTATTATTATTATTATTATTATTATTATTATTCAATGTAATATAGATCTCAGTTACTTTATTCCTGTTGGATTTAAAAATTCTTTTTTCTGCTTGGATGACTAACAGCTGACAACCCAGGAGGCTCTAAAACTTGTTCGGTGTGCTAAAGGACATCAGAACCGTCATTAAAAGAGAAACCGTTTCTAACTGACTCTCCAGAAGTAAACACAGTAATGCGGATTATGAAATGAAAGGTGCTTTTTTAAGCATTTAGCTTCTTAAAAGGGCTAATATCATCATTCAGTATTGTAAAATGTTAGGCTACTAGAATACACTATTTAGAATTAACATATTGGTTTTGAGTGGTCGAACTACACCATAAACTCAAACAAAAACAAACCAGGTTTCTATTTATTTTGTATAGCCCAATATCATAACAGTTTTCACTTCAGTGTTTACGGTGATGTTGACATATTGTGATAACAAAAATTGCATGTTAACTATGTCAGCATTGCAAGGATGTCTTCCGGTCAAATAAGATTTACTGTGGGATTACTTAAGCACCATAGAGGCAAAAAAGTAGATAGTGGCGAGATAATTAGCTCAGGGTTTTGAGCAGTTTTACCACACTGATCTGTAGCTAAAAATGATGCCTTTATTGTAAATACAATACTGTATATGTAATAGGCAAAAACATTTGTCAGTGGTGAGTGCTTGCTCCTGTAGGGCAACATTTGTATTCATGTATATTTTAGGAATCACCCTAATGACGATATTTTGGCAGTTCATCAGAAATGTGCTAAAATACACCTGTAAATATCATTCTTGAGGCCCATATGCAGAAAGCATAGGAATATCCAGCTATTTCAGTAAGTTCCACTGAGTAACAGATTTTAAAAAAATGTTTTATATTGCTTTATTTGTACTCATGTTTTGATTTATACTTATTAAAGTGGAATTATTAATTATATAAACTTTATTTTAGCAGCTTTCAAATGATGTGTACTGTAGAACAACTAAGGTAAATTGCCTTCTACTTAACACTCACTGAAGATTGTGCAAAATTCAAATGTTTTTTCAACCACTAGCTTGTGAAATGTTGGCCATAATAAAGCTAATGTATTTTTCAGTGTGGAAACATTTTTTTTTACTCAAAACAATACTCACAATATAAAACAAAAATAATGAACAACATTTTATATTTGAAACACAACAGAGTTTTATATCTAGTTCATAGTATAAACAAGAACATTACACAACACACTGCCTTCAAGCAATGCTTCTGTCCACACAGCATTTTATACGACTCGTCTGTGACCTCAATCCAGGGATTGTTGCTAAACCAGGCCAGGATTACAACATCGTTCCTCCTCATCTTCTATTGAAGGACAGTAGTGCATAGATTCAGTAGACATCAAGGTGTGAGTTGTAAATGTATGTTACTGTTCGTTTCATACCCTGATACCTCCAAAATACAAGACAATCAATGATGAAAAATATGGTATTTTATTTTCAGTGAATATAGACAATAAAGTATAAGAGGGAAAATTTAAGATTGGAGTCTGAATTTGCTGTGGATGCAGAAAGAAACAACAATGAGAAACAGAATTATTAAGTGATGAAGCATAATTTGTATAATAAAATGTTACCTTCAGACAGCTGTTTATAGATATGCTCTTGCTCCTCTTGCAGTTTTTTCTCTGCTTTTTCAAACTTCCTCTTCTCCTCAGCAATAGGCTTAAGATAATCTAACAAAAACATTAGGTAAATGTCTGCAAATATACCACAATGAGAAGCCAAATAGCATAATATAATGTACAGTTTTCTTAACAAAAACTGCACCTACCAAACCTCTGTTTGCTGTAGAAGACACTGAGCAGAAGGACTGACCATCTGGCCGTCTGAAACAGATCTACAGTTAAGATTGAAGGACTGTCTCTGGACAGATTAGAGTTAAAAGAATAAATAATAGTAAATTATATACAACTGTACTTTAATTGTTAAAGCAATGGTCAGGGCTTGAAGGCACTACAAAAAAGTGTATAAATCTGAATAAATAATATGGTGTTTAATTGATAGTCAAATAAATAAACCCAAATAAATAAAACTTGGCTAAATAGTAATTCTAACAAGATATAAGAGGATAACTTTCTTCTTGTTTTGTTCTTCATGAGTCTGGTGATAAACTATGACATAAATATAGACACAAATGGAGAAAAAAACGAGGATACAAGTTGAAATTAGGGAGTTTACTTACTTTTCGTGCTCTTGAGAGCGAGAAAGCAAAGCAAAATTTCTCAGACATAAGTAAAGGACAAAAATACACCTCCTTTCTGTTTGTGAGGGGGGGATCACCATAATCATCAGTGTGAATGACAGCCCTTTGACATAATGTCATCACTGTCACTAACAGACCACAGATCCATGTAACGGACACCAACATGTTAATATAAACTCCAGACATCTTTAGAAACGCTCAAATTAGTGACTGTGGATTTTGGATGGTTTTAGTTGATATGTTTAGTAATCACATCAGTCTAGTTCAGGCAACCTTTACCTTGATGAGCGGCAGGAGGGACGATGTTGATAGCAAAGTACTATTAGAGTAGACTGGAAGTTGGTTTACTGATACGATGAGGACGATGAGGATGAGAGAGAGAAGGTGAGGAAGGATTTTTTTTTTTAAATACAGTAACAATACAAGCTTCTAAAAATTTAATTACATTTGCTATACAAAATGCATAATACATTTTTATGTGACCTATATGTATATCCAAACATTTGCAAAATTTCAGATGCTACACCATCAGTGCAGACAACATTAATAAATATAATATTCAATATTGTTTCAATGACATTTTTAATTCCTCAGTCATTATCATAGATGCATTCTGTAAGAAAATAAAGGACTTGTATCAAGAAATGTTGGTGCTGGTGCTGTACAGTACAAATCTATATTTTCTGATATACTTCAAATAATTTACTAACGTACCATCATCTCCAATATCATCATAGATATCTCCATCACTGCAAGAAAAAAACAGACATCATATAAAAACTGTCTTATTGTAGATTCTTGTATGTATCTTGGTGTATATACTCACTCTGTAGCAACATAGCTGGTTGATACATAACCAACTGTTTTCAATAAACAAACGTAAGTAAATTTAAAATAATTCACCATGTTTAATTTACTTTCTAGCACAAGACTCACATTTGCCATCTTCATTTCTACAGATGAATTTGTTATCAATCGGTTTCACAATGACATCAAGTTTCTCCCCTGCTTTGAGTGAGAGCTCTTTGTTACTCCACTTCTTGTTGGTTAGATTTGGGATGATGGTCACCTGGTGCAGCACTGTAATCTCTCCGTCATACTAAAATAACAGTCAGGTCATCGACAACAGTTAATGCATGCTATTTCAAAATTATATACACTATTCAAAACTATTGAAATGAGGTAGGTTTGGGTCCACCTTAAACTTCTTTCTGAATTCCTTTTCTTCTTTCTCTAACTTTTTCTGCTTCTTTGGATCTACCTTTGATATGCTTCAAAGACAACAGAAAAATTATGTATTAGTTTTTTGTGTGTGTCAGATTTCAGAATTCCTTATTTGAGCCACATCTACCCTATCGTGGGTGGTGGGGGAGGCATATTTTGAGAGTCCACGTCATCGTAAATGTCTTCGTCAATGGCATCTCCCTTATGAACTATGAAAACATGCAAAGGGTTAGAACCCAACTTTTCGTAACACTCTTTACACCAAGTCCATACTCTACCTGTGTCTCCTGAAAACTGACTTGTTGTGGGCAATCTGAAATAATAAAAACACATTATAAAACAATAAATGACTATATTACCATGTTAATTACTGTCTTAATCATCAAGTAGATACATTTAGTGATCACCATTAGTTGTGTAGTAAGTATTTTAGCATGCATGAATTTTCAGGACATAAAATTATTTGAAATAATAAAATAAATAAATAAAAATATTAGTTTATTTTGTTTAATTTTGATTGGGGAAGATTAATAGGATTTTGCTGAATCTTACTACGGCATGTATTTTACACTTTAGTGCTGGGAGCTCTTCTGCTCCGTTCAAGCGTCCAGGGGAAGACACGTGGTTTTGTTTGAGACTGCCAGGTTTCTGAGGGACTGAACAGCCAACCAAACATCAAAAAAGTTTATGTTTTGTACATATACATCTCCAGACGCCAAATGTTGTTAGACCAGCTGAAAAGTTGGCTATAAGTTCTATTGTCAGTTAAATTTTGATATATTGTGCATGTTCTTACCTAACATCTACGATTGGATCTACATCATCATATATCTCTTCTTCATCGACTGGAAGAGGTGAGAGAGCCACTGCAGACAGAAGTGCATGTGTGATGAACTACATAGTAAAGACTTTTGAGTAATACAATTATAAGAATGAAAATTGAGCATACCCTCAGGACCTTTGGCTTTACTGCAAAACATAACATAGGACATAGGTACATTGTATTTTATGGATTGATTCACTGATAGACTTAACGTCTACCAAAATATGAAGTAAATGTGAAAAATTTACCTCTTCTCAGGAGGTGGCATATCAATGTCGTCATAGACCTCAGGTTCATAAGCCTGCCCAGCCCCTTGTTGCTTTAGAGCATTGAAGTCGATTTCCACTGATGTTATCTTCACGTAGCCAACTAAAACGAGAAGTTTGAAAAATAGCCTCAGTTTTTGAAAGCCTCCCAACTCCACTTCCACTTTTTAGGTTTCGGGTTAACACACTTGTTCCATCTCGTGCGCGGCCCAGCCACTTGCCCTCAGGGTTTCCCTGGATGCGGATGATGTCCAGTGAGTCTCCCTGTTTCAGACTAAGGTCAGTCTTATTGCCTTTAAAGTCCACACGAGCCTTGCTTTTCTGAAGAATCTCCACGGGACCCACCAACTGAAAACATTTCACATTTTTAGCCACCATAAAACTAATGAATTCAGAGTGCAATGCGCACAACACAACTAAGTCTTTTACAAGACACATGTTCTCACATACTTTAAATTTCTTCCTGGCCTCTTGTTCTTTCTTCTCTCGTTCCTTCTGTTCCTTTTTCTCAGCCTCCAAACGTTTTTTTTCTTCCTTGTCATCTTTCGCTTTTTTCTTGTCCTGTTTTTGTTCAGCTGCTTCCCTTCACAAAAGAAAAGTAGAAAATAGATTATTATTAGAGTAATAAACATGTGTCCAGATGTTGATTATGTTGTCGAACAGCCACTAGG
Organism: Paratrypauchen microcephalus; assembly: GCA_036785185.1. NCBI lineage: Eukaryota > Metazoa > Chordata > Actinopteri > Gobiiformes > Gobiidae > Paratrypauchen > Paratrypauchen microcephalus. The sequence continues at coordinate 7,299,863 of JAVJIX010000011.1, read as the reverse complement.
GGGAAGTAGTATTCACGTGTATAAACAGGTTTTATTGAGAATGCATACATGCCTAAATTATTATGCAAATTATATTTTTCTTTGATTTTGCAAAATTGTCAATATAAATGACAGTCATTATAATTTTCAAGTCATCAACAGAGTTTCAAACCATGTTATTGTTGTAAAGAACTGAGAATGCTCATTTGTTTTCAATTAGAATCATTAGCATATTACTGAAATGAAAAGCTATTTCAATCAAAACATCTTAACAGGTCAAGTTACATTTTAACATAGGACCCCTTATTTAATAGGAGCGTCACAATTCTTGCATCCATTGAACTTGTGAGTTTGTGCAGAGTTTCTGCTTGAATTTGCTTGAATTGAATGCAGGATGTCAGAATAACCTCCCACAGCTGCTCTTTGGATGTGAACTGCCTCCCACCCTCATAGATCTTTCACTTGAGGAGCTCCAAAGGTTCTCAATAGGGTTGAGGTCAGGGGAGGATGGAGGACCATGATTTCTCTTCTTTTATGCCCATAGCAGCCAATGATGCAGAGGTATTGCCTGCAGCATGAGATGGTGCATTGTCATGTCAAGATGATTTTGCTACAGAAAGCACAGTTCTTCTTTTTGTACCATAGGACCCAAAAGGGGCTGACCAGCTCTCTCCCCATGATTCTGTCCCAAAACATGACTCCGCCGCCTCCATCCAGGGTTACACGGCACTCATCAGTGAACATGACTGTTTGAAAATTAGGGTGGCAGAACAGAAGGTTTATGCATAAATGCAAGCCTCTAGAGGATCCTCCACCTTGATGTTCAAAGGTACCAGCAGCTTCAAATACCTGTTTGCTGCTTTGTAATGGCATTTTAGCAGCTGCTCTCTTAATCCGATGTATTTATCTGGCAGAAACCTTCCTCATTGTGCCTTTATCCTCACGAATCCATGTTCAGTAAACTAAACATTTTACCTTTATGACACTTTAACACAATTTGCATAATTATTTGGAACGCGGTGTATAGAATCATGTTCTTTCTTTTTAAATGCCCTCAGGGTTATGTTTTAGAATTTATTTTTTATTCATTTTCTTTTCCCATTTATAATATCATATAAGAAGTGATATCACAGTTCCTTACCATCTCTCGTCAAGATCTTCATACATTTCCCCATCATCATCATCATCATCCTCATCTTTCTCCTGTGTCATAAGAAGCGTTACACACAAATACACTGCAGCACTTAACTCTTCATTTAACTTAACTGTCTGCCAATCTTTTTCTTGGGCAAATGTAATAAATCAGGGATTGTCACATCTCACCTTTGATATCTGGCTCGGATGAACTGCAAAAAAATATAAATACAGAATTTATTTGTATTGTTATCAAGCTTTTTATTGAGTTGACTTTTGCTTTTACTTTGTTAAATCTGCAGACAGAGCACCAGTACACAAAATAAAGAAATAGAATATGGCAATGTCCTCTGAAACATGACTTTAAAATGTTTGTAATAACAAACCTGGTGGCAGCGGTGGTGGGGCACTGGTCAGTCCATCAACATCATCATAAAAGTCTTCTGTTAGATTTCTGGAACAGGACAAGATCTCCTCCTTAGTTTTTTATGTGTTTATTTGTTTTTGGTAATGTATTGTATGTATTACTTACTTGTCTTCTAAGGTTCTTGATTGCAGACTTGGAACAGGGGGTGGAGGGCTGACATGGTTCCTATGGTTACCGGGATGAAAGGGAGGAGGCGGAGCCATGTTCCTCTTTGGATCTTTAATGACAAACATATGGAGATCATATGGTACAATGGATTTAACATACACTGTTGTTGTCTCCCATGACTGAATGATAACAAGTGACAGTTGTCTTAAAGTTGATAATGAGTGGAAAGGAATTCTGTAGTTTTTTGTATTTATTTTAAAACACCCTCATTCTTACTTCCTCATTAAACAAAGTCCACTGTTAAACTGAGACAGTAAATACTTGATTTATTGTTGTTTATAGTTAAACTGTGCCATAGCTTTTATATTGTGGTCTCTAATACTAATAATGTCGTATCATTGCGCTTACTATAGGAGTAGTTTCTTTTTCACACTTCTGACATGCTGTTCACTGTATAATGTTGTGAAAAGGAAATGCTCTTGATACCACTAAATAAGAGGAACCTTGAACTGTCACAAGGTCTCCCATCAGCAAAACAATGTCCAGCTTCTATAAAAGGCAATTGCGGGAGAATACACAGAAAATGAAAGTGTTTGAACACAGATGTTTTGAAGCCTTTGGGCTCACAGGTGGACTCCAAATGCTCTAGTTTATCACTGTCTAGACCAGTCCTCAAATGCTGGTGCAGGTCTTTCTGATGGTGCACACACTTCTAGAACACAGGAGTCTGTATTTTAGGTCATTAAGTCCTAACTTAATCCACTTGAGTTTTATATTTTAATCAAAGATTTTTAGTTCCACTGTTTGGGTTCTGCTCAGTAGAATAAGGATTCTGCTCACTGCCACTCTGAAAGTCCATGTGCCAATAAAAGTGATTCATTTGTTTAGCCAAACATTATGCAATTTACGTAAAACACAAGGAATGTTCCACCAGCAGTTTAGCATTGTAAGTGACGAAACTGATGCTGTACAAAAAGAATAGAGCATGCTACAGACACATAATATATGAATAATGACAATTGAGTACACACTACTCATTTAAAACACCCCCAGAAGCATTAAAGTTTTAAGAAACAAAATATGAATATATAATAAAAGAGTCACATGCATTTATGCCTTAAGCACAGAGGTTGGAGAAATATGACCCCAGCTAACTGTAACATTTGAAGCTTCAACCCTAATACATGATATGAGAGTAATATTATATTCATTTAACTATCTATAATATTACCTTAAATATATTACCTATAAATATATACCAATAATTCACCTAACTCGACTTAAATTGCTTACAATTTGTAATTTTTATATAGACTCAACTGGTACCAACTTACAGAATTCTCTTGAAGAGCCTGCTGAGGTAAAACTTATGTGCTATATATTCCTTTCACCAACATGTAATATGGTCAACCAGAAGCCACCACTGCTCTGTACAGTATTTTATATTTCTTTCACTCTGTAGTAGTGCTTTGTGTAGATCTTACCATCAGCAGGTGTCTTGGGTCTTCCCTTAAACACATCTAGGTTGACATGTGGAGGTCGGTTTGGTTTAGCTGGAGCTGGGCCCAGTGCAAAACTGTTGGGGAGTGGGTTCTTCTTTAGTGCTGAGGGGTCACTATTGATAAGGTGAGGGGAGGGCTTCTTCAGACTAGGCTTCTTGCTGGCGAGAGGTTTGGGAGGGGGAATGGAGTTATTGAGAGGCAGTTTGTTGACTGTACTTGGCCTCATGCAGGCGTCTTGCTCTGCTGGTTCTTTGCTGACGAGGCTTTGCACAGCTCTCATGTTGGAGGTCGGTTTAACAGTGGGGATAAGAGGAAATGTGGGTTTAATTACAGGCTCTGTGATCACTTCTGCCTTTGTGTTCAGAGCAGTTGGCTGCTCTATTTGCTGTTGTAATTTGAAAAAATTGTTGTTAGGTTTGGGTTGTACAGTAGGTATTTTGGGTGCGGGTGGTGGTGGAGATGATGTGGAGTCCTCTTTGATCCAGCTGGGTTTCATAACAGGTTTAAGAAAGGCCGGTTTGGGCTCTGTCCCAGCAGCATTCACACCAGCCTTGATCAGAGGTGATATAGGCTCAGGTGATGTAGGCTGTGTAAAAGATGATTTTGAAGGTAACTTATGTTTGGTGATAGGTGGACTTACGTCTTCCTGGGAGTATGCGAACTTACTGGCCAGGGCTTTGGTTTTTCTTAGTTCTTGGGCCACTGTGTCACTTTTAAATGATGGAGTGTTTTTGAGAAAAGGGGGTTTTGGAGGAATAGTTGCACCACTGTCTGACACAGGCTTTTTCATGTGCAGTGCCTGTCCTGACAGTGTGGCCTGGACTGGTGGTTTGGGTCGTTCTGGACCATTGGAGGAAGGATCTTCTTTGCTTGGCGCATTTCCCTGAAAGCGAGCCATCATGGCCTTCACATCAGGCTTGTTTTCCTGAAACAAATGGCAACCAGTAGGGTCAGTGTAGTGGCCGGTAAGTCGCCACACCTTTTATAGTAGCTGGTTCAACTAAATCAGGAAGTCCAGATAAGGCAGGTGGATGAACTACACTGCTGCTTTTCTAAACATGTGAAAGTGAGAACATAGGACATAGATATTGCAGAATCACATCAATAATAATCAAACATCATGTGCAAAAGTTCTGAGATCTGGCGGTCTGTGAAATAGCGGAAAAGAAACAATGCAAAGTTCCCTCATCATGCTTCTGTTTTTAACCACAGTAATCTTAAAATGTCTCAATATGTCTCTTTCCAAATGAGTTACAACAAGTGCTTCTCAAAATAATGGTGTTACTGCAATTTTGTAAAAACCTGTCAATTTCAGATGTAAAAAAAACAACTAGTTCTCCAAAATGCTGGGTGTGTGCTACTATCACACATTCATGTTTTATCAAGCAACACTGACTTGAATGATATGTTTAAATATTATGTTATATATTATGTTACTGATCTGCAGTGTTGTGAAGGACCCATGGAAATACAATTTGCATTACATATATTTGAACCCCTTGCTGGAAAACACTCAGCAATATTGAAAGTTAATATTGGCCTACCAGTAAATGAAAGAAGGAATGTAACTTTGTTGTCAATGAAGAACAACTATTTTCACTCTGAAGTTTTGCATGTATTTTAAATATGTATACAATTTAAATATTCAGCCTCCACAAAATAAAACTTTGATTATGTTACATTGTAAAGAATAGAATAAATAAATACATACATACATACATACATACATACACACACATACATGCACACACATACATGCACACACATACATACTACATACATACATACATACATACATACATACATACATACACACATACATACACACACATACATGCACACACATACATACTACATACATACATACATACATACACACATACATACACACACATACATGCACACACATACATACATACATACATACATACATACATACATACATACACACACATACATGCACACACATACATGCACACACATACATACATACATACATACATACATACATACATACACACATACATACACACACATACATGCACACACACACATACATACATACATACATACATACATACATACATACACACATACATACTGCATACATACATACATACATACATACATACACACATACATACTGCATACATACATACATACACATACATACATACACACACATACATACTACATACATACATACATCCTACATAAATATACATACACACACGCATACATACATACATACATACATACATACATACATACATACATACATACATACTACATACATACATACATACATACATACATACATACATACTACATACATACATACATACATACATACATACATACATACATACATACATACATACATACTACATACATACATACATACATACATACATACATACTACATACAGTCTGTCATCATGTGATTGTATTACTTTCACAAATGTGTAATACAGTCAAATCTATATTTGAATATGTGACAGTAACTCAAATATTATGCTTCTTTAAGTAATGCTGTGCTTTGTACTCACCATAATGAAGGAGCCAGTGCCTGTGCTGAGTCCAGCGAGCTTCAGGACAAACCAGTATTGACCTTTATCACTTTATTACTGGTGGGAAAGTCAGAGTAGAGCTGTAGCGTAATAGAAAATCCAGCCACATTGAGCGTGTGCCTTCAGTGTGGGCAAATGTGAACTCTGTTTAAAACGTAGTATCACAACCACTGATACTTCCTGTGTGTGTGTGTGTGTGTGTGTGTGTGCGTGTGCATGTGTGTGTATATTTGAGTGTGTGCTCACACTGCATGTGCGTGTGCTCACTTATCTCTTGAGTTTGACCAAAAGCATTTCCCTATCCTGAGCAAACACCATGTAGTTTCCTTCTTCAACAGGAAAAAAGCACTAGCCAGATGGATGTTTTATATTAATATAATGTATTAGTTACTGCTTGTTTTTAAAACACTAAACTGATAAATTACATTCACTATAATAAAATAGGGATGATTTATTGGACAATAGATACAGACGCTCTTCAACTTACGAACGAGTTACGTTCCGGACACCCGTTCGTTAGTTGAATTTGTTCGTAAGTCGTTATTATATGTTTAAGACTTGTATAAGTTATCTATATGGATTTGTACTGCATTTAAATAACACTAATATCACTAATAACACAATAACACTAATAAATAACACTAAATAATACTAATATGCGTTTTAAAAATATGGAAAACTGATGAGATAAAAAGAAGAGAGGGACACAGAGGCAAACACAGTCAGCTGAGAGAGAGAGCGAGCGCGCGTGTGTGTGTGTGAATGTATGTGTGAGACTGTGTGTGTGTAGCCTATTTACCTCCTATTTTCCTTGAGCTCTTGGGGAAAGCGTTCGGCAGCTGGCTTTATCTGCTGTCTCTCCACTCACGGACATGTGATGAAGATTTGCCCTCTTCTTAAAATGTGCAAACCAGCCATGGCTGGCAGAAAAGGTTTCTTCCGCAGCACTTTCTCCTGCCTTAGCCTTAAGGTCATTACAAATCGATATGGCCTTCTCACTGATCAGCATAAGGCTCAAAGGAACACGCCGCTGCCGCTGATTTTCGAGCCAAATACCAAGAAGTTTCTCCATCTCTTCCATGAGTTTCCCTCTCTTCTTGCTTAATGGTGGATTGCATACCCGCTGCACTTTTCACATGCTCCATAATGCGGTCCTTTTGTTTATATATCGTACCAATTGTCGAACGGTTCACGTTGTACGCGTGTGCCACATTCACCATCTTCTCACCAGCATCAAGTTTCTTTATTATCGCCACCTTCTTTTCAAATGAGATGGCTTGCCGCTTTTTCACAGAAGCTTTTCGCTTTTCACCAACCATATTGGATTACTGTACGCATGCAAGAAAAACAACAAAGTTTATAACACCGCACCGTAGTAACACCGTAGTACGCCCACTCAGTTGAAGTTCTGAACACTTCTACTGAGTGGGCGTGACGCTTGGGGGATGCTGCGCAGCGGCGGAAATACGCACTACGTACTGTACCCAGAAGTCGGAATAGGTGCTAAATACAAAAACTCACTTGCGTACATGTACAGCGCTTTTGCCCAAACATTTAACTTTTTTTTTTTTTTTTTAATTTTCGGCCCTGTTTGTAACTCTGAATGTTCGTAAATCGAATGTTCGTATGTCGAGGAGTGTCTGTACATACATTTTGTAATGTGTATTTGCTTTGGAAGTTTTATTCTCTTCTATTTGTTGCTCTGAATGTTTAGTTTTTTTCATTCAGAAAAGGAAGTATTCTTTTACCACATTTTGAAACTCAATGAAGCCAATGAAGCCATTGTTATTCAACTCTTCTTTGACACAAACCATTAAGGCATCAACAAAAAACCCTATACTCAAATACCTTTTCTTTGATTTTACATTTATATATTAACAAGTTGGGTTTTTTTTCAATTTGAATTTTATTTGCAAAATCTGAAAAACAATTGATTGCACTGACCACATTTTAATTGTTTCACGTATTATTATTATTATATTATTATTGTTGTTGCTATTTGATTTTCAACTGTCCTTTTTCATAAAACTATGTTATTCCTCTGGTCCCTGATACAAGTACCTTTCATCTGTCCCCTCGACATCATATCCATAGTGCCCTCCCTCGCCTCCCTGTTGGTCTTTGATGTCACTACACTGGATCCCAAGTCTCCTTTGCAGTCTCTCCTCCTGCACACGCTGCTCCATGGAGTCCACCAAGTCATACACACTGTCCAGGGACCACAGGGGGGAGGTGAACCAGGCCTTCACGTCGCCATCCTTCCCTACCACAAGCATGCTGAAGTAATCCTTACTGATCTTCAGCTGCTCCCTCAAGTTGTTCACGGTGTCTTTGGACAAAGGTTCCATTTCACTCTGGCTGCGGCCTAAAATCCATTTTCAAGGTGAAAAATAAATGCATAAGTTCAACATAATTCTAATATACATTTGAGTACATTTTAAAATTGTATGGAAACCCCTTTTATACCGTTTAACGGAAAGAGCTCAACAGTCCCGGTGGCTTTTTGCCCTGCTCCTGTCAGCTTTAACATCGCAAAGTGTCTGATGCCTGAAAAGAAACAGAGGATACATCTCTTCATTTCATTTCATTTCATTTATTTATTTCAGGACATTGTACAGCCACATAATGCCAAAGGCAGAGATGCTTGTATCAGATTATAGCTTGAAAGCTAATTTCCATCCAGAGGTTTCCAAAAACAACTATGTGGTATAATGTTAGCCCTTTGAGATATATTTTGCATAATTTGGCTTGTAAATTAAGCAGGTGCGTATTGTATGGCCTTAACAGTAGTGCTTTATCTCCTCCTGTGCGAGATAAAAAAAAAGGTCAATTTTCTAATCCTTGACCACTGTAAGGCGCTTTGTGCTACAATTTTGTATGAAAAGCGCTTTATAAATATTGTTTGATTTGATTTGATTCATCACAGCCGTAAGTACTTTACTCACCGAGTGCACACTGTTGTCCTCTGAGAGCCGAAAGCTGCTGCTGGTAAGAGTAGTCCTCTTCAGAGGGAGCCGAAATGAGCAGCAGCCTCCTCTTTGACATGAACCTGTTGGTTGGATTTTTGATTGTGCCGACTATAGTCTGCATACATTTACACTGCTAATATTGTAAGAAATACTAATACAAATACCTCAGAAGTGAATTCTCTGCTTCTGGTTGCTGATGGTTTCTGGAGCAAGCTGGCACAGTTTTTCTCTCAATTTCTTTCTCTGGCCGTCTTGATGCGAAGTTATCAATAAACTCAAACAAAGCAAGAGTTGATGGTGGAGCCTCAAAAACTCTCTAAAAAGTAAATGGGAAAGACAAACTTAAGAGACTTAAAATACTTTATATTTACAAAACAAACTGTTTCCTTACAGTGGGCTTAATATCATAGTCTGTGATGGTCATTGAGAAGAGGTCAGAAGATGAGAGACCAAGTTCAGAGCGAAGGAGAGAGATGAGACCTGTGTCTGAGATCTGCTCTGAGGGACTGGACTCTGAAACAGGTACTTTATTTTAATGCAAGGGACAGGGAGAACCACAAGGTAGATTAGAAAGGTTTCAGTGGACCGAAATAAGTTAGATGTCATGTATTAACTTATGTATTGGTTATGATTTACTTTTGTGCAAGCTAACCAGAATAGCTAGTTTTGTATTAACTAACACAAAATGACGTATTCAGCAGCACGTGTAAATCTAGTCATACCAGGCTGGTAATGCTCAAGGATAAGCATTGCGTCACTTCCTTGTCCCACTATTGTTGCCATGGTGATCTTTCTGAGAGCGAGATCACAGTGTTGCTTGTCATTCTCCTCTTTCAGTTGTATGTACAGTTTGGCATCTTGGCTTGGGGTTGAAATCAGCTGTGGAACAAATATCATTTGTAATAAAAGAAAACTGAAAAGGGACATAATAAAAACTCACCATAAGTCGTCTTGTCCCCTTTAAAGAGTCCACAAAGGCTCTCAGTGCGGCTCGGTCTTTCTCACTCACTTCTCTGCTCGACTTTCTCCCTCTTCCTTTCTTTTTCCCTTTCTTCCCTTTGCCCTTCTTCTTTGGACTTGCCTTTTCATTCCTGTCACCCTTTGCATTTGGATCATGCTTAATGTTCTTGTCTTCATGTGTTTTTGTGACTGCCTTATCGCTCCTGCAGTGGGGCACAGATGAAACATTTTTATTTATTGTTCATTATTGACAACAACATTATTCTGAAATTCCAAAAGAACAAGCTGGCTATTTTTTGGTGTTGAACATGAATTACTACTTTTATTAACCAACTAATTATTTTATGAGGATTATGTTGACACATAGAAAACTGCAAGGAGTCTTTGGGATCTATTTTTCTAGCATTTCTGTATGTACATATAAATGTTTTTTTGCATTATTAGGATAATGTGTGCTTTTGGATTGTCTGACATACATATTAAATGTATGTCAGACAATCCAGTAGGACAGTTTCTATGTGTCTTTCTAGGTGTCCCTTTTGATACCCCCAGATATGCATAAACCAACTGTAGTGTTCCATACGTAAACCATCTATAGGGTTTCACAAAATGTATGTATGCATTTGTAAAATGTAAAATGTATTTTCTGCATGTACTAAAATGGGGGTCAATTTTCCAATATGGATCACAAGGATGTTACAAAACTAGTATAATTGGTCTGGCCCCTCAATCAGATTTGCAGAGTTGCCCAACCCAAAATGATGCTGACATTTTTCCAAGAGACACATGATGACACGAACTCTTATTCACTTAACGTAACGTTAACGTAGATTTAGTGACAACCCAAAAGTAGGCCTGTCACGATAACAAATTTTGAAGTGCGATATATTGCTGAAGTAAATATAGACATCAAACTCATTTTGGTCTGGGGGCCATATCGACCTACTTTGATCCCAAAGGGGCCGGATCAGAAAACTCATGGCATATATACACCAAAAATAGCAATAAGTCCTAATATTTGTGCAGAGAAACACAAATCTATTACAGAAGTCTTTTTTATTTGATTTAAGATTATATTCCTTGAGCACCGCCACTTGTTGCAAACACAACAAGCATACAGGTCCCCCATTCACCTCCGTGAACAAATAGGAATTAGTCAATTTTTCTTGGAAAATCCTGCACTCAGTGTCCACTTTTCTCATTTTTGACATTTTGCTGATGAGGGTGTCACGGTCAACAGATGGTCCTTTAAGAGTGTTTGGAAAGAGGCAAGTCTTCATTTGTGCTGCTCTGGTGGGAGGGGCCACGCACAGAGGCGCTGGAGATGCTGCTATGCTAAGCTACACAGAAAAGCTAAGCTAAGAGGCGCAGAAAATTACCAATATTTTAATAGAAAATGAAAATATAATTAAAATATTTTAATAAACCAGACACTTTCCTCCGCAAAGTGGCTGGGCGCACCCTGAGAGATAGGGTGAGGAGCTCAGTCACACGGTAGGGGCCCGAAGTAGAGCCGCTCCTTCTCCACGTTGAGAGGAGCTAGCTGAGGTGGCTCGGGCATCTGTTCCGGATGCCTCCTGGACGCCTCCCTCAGGAGGTGTTCCATGCACATCCCACCAGAAGGAGGCCCCGGGGAAGACCCAGGACACGCTGGAGGGACTATGTCTCCCGGCTGGCCTGGGAACGCCTTGGGGTCCCTCCAGAGGAGCTGGAGGAAGTGTCCGGGGTGAAGGAAGTCTGGGAGTCCCTGCTTGGACTGTTGTCCTCGTGACCCGGCCCCGGATAAGCGGAAGAAAATGGATGGATGGATAGTAAAAAAATCAGCCGAGGGCCAGATTAAAGGTCTTGGAGGGCCGGATCAGGCCCCCGGGCCGCATGTTTGACTCCCCCGATATAGACGATAAACGATAATAATGAATAATGAAATCAAACATTATGTCACTGTTCTTTCCATTGATTAAATGTTATCTTAGACTTAGACTTAGACAAACTTTATTGATCCACAAGGGAAATTATTATCTGCAGTCCAGCTCCATTTCTTAGCCTGTTCCAGTCTTTCTTTTACTACCCCGTTTTTCCTACGCTTGCCACTCATTCCCTAACCATTCCCAGGTCTATATAAACACCCCTTGCTCATTCAGTCTTTGCCAGATTGTTGACCAGTCAAGAGTCTCTCAAGCTCTGTATTTGAAACACTGAATCTAAAATCTGCTGTTTGCAATTTGTGCTATTCTGCATTATTTCCTGTTTGAAGAACCCGTTTCTGAGTTTAGTCCCAGACTGTTTTCTAATTAGAGAATTTCCCAGTTTTGGAGGATATTTTAGTTCACATAATAAAATCATATCTTCCTTTGTTGTTTATCAGCCTAATTTGTCATATTAAACTTTACCTCTAGAAGGACATGTTCCGTTGAACTGAACTAGGGCTTTTGCATTTGAGTCTCAAGTTGTCTGCGTGATACCATAAAGCAGAATTATCCCCCAAAAAGTCTATAATGAGTCATAGAAATTCATAATTCAACCAAGCTCAAATCTGATTGGAAGAAAATAACTCAAAATTTCCCACTAGTACAAAGAAAAACTACACACAGTAAATATTGACCACCCAAAAATATTGTTCCAGCTTTCATATACTGAACGATAAGCTGATGTAGTAATTATCGTGACATGCCTACTTAAAAGTGCTTGATTATATGATACTGACTGAATAGAAATTATCCTTACCTTTCTTCCTGGTTGCTTGCTGTTACTAAAGGATGCTCGTCTGTCTCTTTTTGAGTGTCAGTCCTTTTTCCCTGTTCTGGGTTCAGCTCTCGTTTGGATCCTGGAGAAGACCCTTTTCGGATAACAAATCTGGAGCGCCCATTTAAAATATCCTGGATCTTGTTCTTTAGGGCTTCCTTTTTGTCTAGGACCGTTTTTCTCTTAGGTACAGCCACTGAAGTTACATTTCCACGTCTCTGGGAGCTCAACACCATTTTTGTCTTTATCCTTTTCCTTTTCATCACAACTTTCTTCTTGGTAAGTTTACACCTGTGAACAAAGATAGAGATGCTAAACAGAGATACGGAAACTAAAACAAAACATAAAGTTCTAGAGATAGATAAAGGGCGCACCTCATGTTGGGTGCTTTTCTGGTCATCTTCTCCAGCTTTCTCCTTGGAAATTGGTCTATTATTTCAAAAATGGCTTCAACGTGGACTGGATAAGGGAAGCGCTCGCTGGTTTTTAGGTTCTTTTTAATCACCAGCATAATGAACTCATCCTAAAATAATGTATGAATGTAAGTATTTTGCATAACAGTTTATATTTGATTTATTTGTCTTCCTTACATGTCCAGTGAGCTCCAGGTAATGCAGCAGTTTGCTCACTGTGTCTGGGTCCAGGCTTTCCACTGAGGCTTGACCCTCCATGGTGGTCTTCACTATCCTGCCCTCCATCATGGCATTTTGGATGATGGTTATAATGTAGGTGTCTCTCTCGGCAAGACGGCAATTCAACCCTATCTGAGATAGATTTTGGTTTGCATTAGTTTGTTAGTTGTGGACAGATCATATCAACAGATCTCTTTAAACGAATAGATAGAAAAAAGATTACTGTATTTTCCGCACTATAAGGCGCATCGGATTATAAGGCGCACCTTCAATGAATGGCCTATTTTAAAACTGTTTTCATATATAGGGCGCACCGCATTATAAGGCGCATAGAATAGAAGCTACAGTAGCAGCTGACTACGGTAGCCATGATTAACCAATATTGATCTATATATAAGGCGCATCGGATTATAAAGCGCACTGTCGGCTTTTGAGAAAATTGAAGGCTTTTAGGTGCGCCTTATAGTGCGGAAAATACGGTAACTATGGACTCCTTTGCAGACTCAAAAGGAAACAGATCACTTTCTGTAGATAAAAGTGGAAACATCTTGCCCTGTTTCATCTTGCCCTGCCCTGAAACTCTGGTTTCAGTTAAAGTAATTTATTAATCTCACCTGGTCCGTGGCTTCCAGCTGTTTTTCCATCATGCGCAGATAGTTATCATTATGGGAGGAGGCGACTATAATCCATAGCCTCTTTTTGCCTTAAAAAATACAATTCTATATAAAAATCACAATCAGGCTGAGACTTGTAAAGTAATGTATTTGTCTTACCTGCAAAATCCACCAGAAAATCCAGCTCTGGGGCGAGAGTTGTACTTGGCTCTGCTTTTGTTTTTTCATGTTGTGTATCTTCTTCCAGCCCAAGCCCCAGTTCAAGTCCAGCTGGTAGATCTGAATAGTCTCCCCAGTCCCGAACATTTGGGTCTGAATACTTGAATTTGCTTTGGCCAACCTCTGGCCTGGTATGCACCCAATTACAAAATGATAATAATAAAACTAGTCTGTAAAGTAGAAGCATCCTTATTGCACAAGTTGATCGTTGTATCAAATGTCCATATCCACATTTGCTATTTCAGTTAAAGGTTGTTGTAAAAATCTCCACATCTCTGGGTCAAAATTATTCAGATGATTAAAGCATTATATAATCCATTAAAAGCATAATGTCTGTATAAAGAGCAGTGCAATGCTGTGTGTCCCACAAATGCTGAGAAAGACTGAGGCTGTTCTCTCTCTCGATACACACTCCTGGTTCACATTATACCCCAGCCTTGTCGTTAACAGGAAACTTCTGGAATTTGCTCCGACTTCAAAGCATTTTCCTTCAACAAATTTCACTCCAACTCTCACTCCAACTCCCACCCTCTCACTGCAACAGATAAAATGCATACTTTTGTTTTTGTAGGTGGCAGCTTTGTTCATCAGGTGTATTGATGAATCCTCTCAATGGGAGGCTCATACATGCAGCAGTAGCCTACTGCAGTGAGATCAGGGCATTGGGGCACTGGGGCCCATTCAGCATAATGTACACATAAAATGTGCACATTAAACTCTGACTCAAAGCAACATTAACTTTTGATGTGATCTTTGTCCTTCAAAAATTATAATTGCTGACATGCAGTTTGATGCATTTTGATGGAGCTTAAATCCAGTGATGGAATACACAGCATTTTTTAAATAAGTGAATTCAATCATTTAATTAAGCAACGCTTTTATAAATTGTCTATGTTCAACACAAGAATGGTCAGCAAAACATTGGTAGACCCTAACCCCCTTATTAGTGGTGTCATAATTTCTAATGTAGATAAACAGATAAAGACAGAGATACATACATTTTCTTTTCTTTTATCTCTTCTCTTTTTTTTTCATTAGGGGCAGTAGAGATTGTAGTCCATTTGTCCATGTTTTACTCTTTAAAGTCAGTCATAAATACCACAGTTCGAAGTTGTGATACGGGGGCACAGTCCCCACATGTCTGCAACAATAACCTTTCTAAAGCCTTTGTCAAATTGATATCTGGAAAGTACCCAGTGTGCATGCATGTATTCAGTCTGCAAATCAATGGAGGTGATGACTAACATCAAGGTAAATTTTGCCACACGGTGAAATAAAATTTCAAAAAGTGAAAGACACACTCAGGTCTGACATTACAATTCTTGCTATGCCCTATTCAAAGGTAAATTTATTCAAAAGACAAATGGTATTGTGATGTAAACAATAGGAAATCAACTGTAATTCAGCACCAGACACCCTAATTATGTAAAAAAAAAAAAAAAAGCTTTATATTTAAAAGAACTCTGTTTGCTAAAGGCTTAAATCAGAAACAGATGCAGTATGCATTCCTCATGCTGGCCTTAATAAAGAGAAACATATGATTACTGTAGATCTAAAGTGTTTACATAGACACATACAAAGACACTATTGGAATTCACTAGTCCAGGGTTCTCAAACTGTCTGCAAGCCCCTCTGCTGTTTTTTTGTTGATTTTGTTTTTAATAAAGTCAATTTTATGCATTATCTGCCTTGTTCTCTGAGTCCTTGTAGAACTGTTGTAGCAATGGTGAAATACACACAGTCTGGACGTTTTGTAAATAACTGACTGAAATGATAACTGGCCTAAGTGATGAGATCTAAAGACCCACATATTGCCCACAATATTACCTACTGTGGGTGAGTGCTATGCATTTTATAAATTCAATGCAAATTGATCATCAGTCCTGTCATTAATTGTTATAAATGCTTACACTAACCTATATTTGCCCTGAGACTGTAGACAAGAAGGAGCGCTACCGCAGATCCTTCATCCCCCACTGCTATCAGACTGTATAACTTCACTATAGTTTTCTATATTCTCACTTATTTTATTATTACTCCTATGTGAGATCAATAAAGTCTTATCTTATCTTATCTTAGACTGTATATCCTCCTGGGACCCAAAGGGAAAAAAAAGTGTATCTAAATTATTATTACTTAAATTTTCTATTTGGAGGTAAATGAACAACTTAGCATTTACATTTTGTAAATTTTATTTTTATTCATAATGTTGTAACATGTCCTCTGTAATGGACTGTAACAGTGTTAGATCCATGTGAAGTTAACAACCTAACAAAGAAATTATTTTTTTTTTTTTTTTGATGGCCAACATCTCTGACAA
This sequence comes from Paratrypauchen microcephalus, assembly GCA_036785185.1. NCBI lineage: Eukaryota > Metazoa > Chordata > Actinopteri > Gobiiformes > Gobiidae > Paratrypauchen > Paratrypauchen microcephalus. The sequence continues at coordinate 7,283,687 of JAVJIX010000011.1, read as the reverse complement.
GCTTCTACAGTCGCCTCAAAAAGTTTTTAGGCTCCCTTTTAATTTCTTATTTATGTATTTATTTATTTACTTATGTCTTTTTGTCTTATTATTGTCTTATTAAGTCATGTTTGCACTACTGTTCTGATGCTGCTCATCTGAACCTTTTTGTTATTTGGATTGTTTATTATTTTTTACTATATTGTTTATTACTTTTTACTATATTATAGCTATATTATAGGTATATTTTAGTTATTATTATTATTTAGTGTCTATACTCTAGTTATTACTATTATTATTTAGTGTTTTATGTTCGCACCTTATCACCGAGACAAGTTCCTAGTTTTGTGAATTATGTTCACTTGACAATGGCAGTAAAAGTCTTTCTGATTGATTGATTGATGTATTTATTTTTATTTATTTTATTTTGTATGTATTATTTATTATTATTATTATTATTATTATTATTATTATTATTATTATTATTATTATTATTATTATTATTTTTATTATTATTTTTAATCTTAGTGAAGCCACAAACTAGAGTCTATCTCAGAACACTTAAAAGACAGACTGGTTAACTGTCCACTAAAAAATGAATGAGTCTCAGCTTCATGTTGTTGTGCAGTAGCGCCCCTCAGTGGCTGCTTATAGAGTTACAGCTCTTTTAAGCTTAATGTCGTTGGAGAACAGCTCGGACCTGCACTTATTATGTGCCTGCTTTCGGTCACTTTATCCTTATTCACACATATACTGGCATTTTAAATGCACGAATTACTTGAATAGTGCAAATCCCACACTGGCTGTAGCTAATTTTCTATTCTATGAGCAGTTAATGCTTCGTTATCCCGCATTTGTGAGACGATAGAGGATAGATAGTTGAGATGTTGGCATCGGATGCACATCATATTGTCCTGTAATATTTATCCCAGCCGCTTCAACATCTTCCGGGTCGACAGAAGTTCGCCCGGTCTTCACAGGCGACTGTCTGCAAAGGTTGGTGAAGTTATCCACATCTATCCTTGTTGTTGTCTCTTTACATTATGCACTAAATTGTCCTGATGGATGTGCATGTAAAAAGAGGGTTCATATGTCCCTCTTGAGCAGCTTTCATTGGCAGAAAGTAAAATAATGGCGGTGCTATCGCGTTAGCCACGTTAGCTTTACCCGCTTTATTAAAGCACTGGAGCATTGATAAAGAGAACTTTAGGAGTTGTAGATTGGCTGCACTTACAAGAACCGCCAAGATAATCTTCTTGCAAAGGCAAATCAAATATCAGTTGCCTCAACCTTCGTCATAGGCATCGGTTTTTAATTAAAAACTGCTGCAAAATCATTTTAATTTTTAGGCATTAGAATTACTCTTTAATTTTCACTTGATCTTACGCTACGCGAAAGTGAAGGCTTTATTAAGATAAGACTTCATTGATCTCACACAGGAGAAATTCACTTGCCACATTAGCTCCAGGCAGTTTAGTGCAAAGAAAGTTAGAACAAAAAAGTGCATGCAGACAAGATAAGTAATAATAAGAAAAATAAGTAAATAAGAGAATATAGAAAAAAATGCACGTTTAATAATAAAAAAAAACAGATGTTAAGGATGTTCTAGAGGTCGTAGGGAAAGAGTTAAAAAAAATACAAAACTGGTTTCATTGTAATAGCTTGTCCTTAAATATCAGTAAAACAAAATTCATGGTATTTAGTAGTAGGAAAAAAAGTGTCAATGCCACATTATTTATTGGAGATGAGGAAATACAGAGGGCACATGAGTTCAGATTTTTGGGTGTTATGATCGATGAACATCTGACATGGAAATCCCATATAGATTATGTGAAAATTAAATTATCACAAGTAATAGCTGTGTTATATAAGGTAAAAGAGTCATTAAATATGAGAGCTTTGTATTTGTTGTATAATTCATTGATTGTTCCATATCTGACCTATTGTATAGAAGTCTGGGGTAGTGCTTGTAAAACTTATGTTAATTCTGTTTTCATTTTACAGAAAAGAGCGGTAAGAATCGTTAGTGGAAGTGGATACAGAGACACAACAAACCCAATATTTATACAATTAAAAATATTGAAATTCAGTGAACTGGTTGAATTTCATATTTTAAAAATTATGTACAAAGCAAATCAGCAAACCTTGTCCACTAATTTGCAAAGTAAATTTAAAAAGAGAGAAAGTCATTATAATTTGAAAGGAATTGAAATCTTTAAAAAACCCAAATTTAGAACAACAACAATGGAAAAATGTGTTTCAGTTAAAGGTGTGAGTCTATGGAACAATCTAAATGAAAAACTCAAAGCTTCAAAATCTTTTGAAGTGTTTAAAAGAAATGTCAAACATGATATGCTAAAAAGTATGAAATATGAACTGTCCTTTAGTGCTAATTAACATGTATTTAATATTGTGCACGTCGTGTAAATAAGTTCCTCAGTGTAGTTAGAACTGATGAAATGTTGTAAATGTCCGATTTTGTGTGAAAAGGGGGCAGATGTTATAAGTTTATACTTCTTTCTGCTCCTTTTCATTCACATGGTTAAATGTTACAGAACTATTTTGTATTCTTCTTTTATGAATGAAACAAATAAATGAAAAATGAAAATGAAAGAGAAACAAGGCTGTAACCCAGACTAAAGCATAAACAATCATGTGTTTTCAAAAGTCTCAATGTTTTGTGCATTATTTTTTAGAAAAAATGTGTGGTTATAATTCTATGGTGGAAGCCTAGTGATGACAGTTGTAGTTTTTACCAGTTCACTCCAGCTAAAGCCCCTCTTCAACAGGAAAGCTCTACCAGTCTATTCTTGTTCCTTTATCTCCACTTTAAATAAACAGTCCCTGCATTTTACCGCGTGTGACACTTGGAATCTGAGTCTCTAGCTTACTTTGTATGTAACCTTTTTTGCACAGAAAAAGTAGTGGTGTCACTGTAAAAGTAATGTATAGTAACTATACTACTACTACTACTACTACTAGTAACCGTGTTGTTGTTCACAGGAGGGGAGCTGCCTGTTGTGTTGACTCCTCCAGAGGTGAGAGTTGGATGTGGGCGCCATGGCGAGTCTGCTCCGTGCTGTAGTGACCGGCTGCTCCGTTCCTGTGTTCAGTGGAGTTTCCTGTGTGAAACTGCAGAAAGCTTCATCAATCAAAACCCACTTGCGCTTTTTCAGGACCCACCCTGCCTTGGCAAGATGTGCCAGTCCAGGTATATCACACTATAAACCAGTAATAATATATTCTGTACATTAATGTAGTTGCCATTAATCAACATCAAATAAACCCAGTGTAAGTCCATTTCATATGTCGAGTCAGATAGATTTAAACAACAAGGAAGGTAAATGTGCATGTTTGGATCTTACAGTGCAGGTTTGTGTGGACAGAACACACTGGTTGTTATGCATAATGGTTGTTTTCATGACATACACTGACTCTCTAATCCACTTGGAAGCTTTTTTTTTACATGTGTGTTACATACATACTCTGGGTTTGACAAAAATAGTTGTATTTTACAGCATACAGTGTTTCTTATGAGAAATGAATTGCAATACTACTGTATATTTATAAAATGGAAACTTTCGGTAGAGTTAAAGTGGGATTTGTAGATAGTCAATGCTTGTAATTATTGCTTTTTTAGTAGAGCTTCATGCAGTTGCTATCAATATATACTTAACCGTGTGAGCAATTCTTATTTTGGTGTTGTGAAAACCCGTTCCAGCTGGTCACAGGTCTTCTATCTGTTGAGCTGTGTGAGCTACTGGTGAGTTTGTTCAAGGGACAGACATTGGCATGTCTGAGATAAGGTCAGGACCACTATCCTTATCACATGTGTTTACAAAGCAGAACCAGAAGAAAAGCTTGACACAGAAAGACTCTTCTTGAATTTCCTGATTAGTCACTGGGTTCCATTATTTCTCAGTTTTCTTTTGACATGCTGTCCCATCCTGCACAATAACTGACCTTTGTACCGTAATTTCTGGACTATTGAGTATAAGCCGCATCAACTAAATTTTCAAAGATTTTTTTTTTCTTCTACATATATAGGCCACACCTATAGCTGTGGGGGGCTGGTTGGGTGGGTGGAAGGAAATGTGGGTTGTTTTAATCACTGTAAAGGACTTTGTGTTACATTTTTTTGCATGAAAAGTGCTTTATGAATAAAGTTTGATTGATTGATTGACCTGTCTATAGGCTGCAGGTGTCTACATCTTTAAGAACGTTTTCAAGTTCGAAGCATCTGCTTTTATTACCTCTGAAAGCTTTTGTCTTTTTGCATTGAGTCAGTTTGTCACGCTGCCGTCGCCAACATCTCACCATCGACTCATCCATGCCAAGTTCACGTGCAGCAGATTCGACAGCCAGCTCGATTGCCTTTAACTTAAAAGCAGCATCATATGCATTTCTTTGTGTGTTTTCCATGAAGGGTGTGTGTGCATGAAGCGCAAAATAACTGTTCAAACCAAAATCAAACTAGCATCATCTTCGGCGCATTGTCTCTTCACCTGTTGGTCTTGCTCTTGCACTTCGCCACTCGGTGCTCTACTGCACATGTCTTCTGGAGAAAGAGCCGCTGTCCTGTCTGGGATCATGTTTGTGTCTGGGATCATGTCTGTGTCTGGGATCATGTCCGTGTCTGGGATCATGTCCGTGTCTGGGATCATGTCCGTGTCCGGGATCATGTCAGTGTCCGGGATCATGTCCGTGTCGGGCATCAGGTCGGTGTCTGGGATCATGTCATGTCAGGCTACTGAAGTTTGAGACGTTTCTTCTCGTCATGTACGCACTCACCTGCATTTAATGCATATGGGTCATTAAGATGTATCCCACTCACTGATGTTCATTTAGCATCATAACTTATTTTATTACATGGTGATAAACTGTTTTAGTGCACTGACAGCAGCACTTGCTAGTGTTGTAACATGTTAACCGCACAGACGGCAGCAATTTCTGCATTCAGGCTGCACGCATCCACTGTGTTGATAAACTTAATCCATATATATATTAGCCGCATCGTTGTATAAGCCGCAGGGTTCAATGTTTGAGAAAAAAGTAGCGGCTTATAGTCCAGAAATTACGGTGTATATAGTGCACTTTATACTGTAAAAAATGTGTTTAATCTATGTTACTGTTTTTTGACTTTCGCAGGAGTTCCTTACAAACAACTCACAGTTGGCGTTCCTAAAGAGATATTCCAGAATGAGCGGCGTGTAGCTCTGTCTCCTGCCGGTGTGCAAGCGCTGATCAAACAGGGATTCAATGTTGTTGTGGAGTCTGGTGCTGGGGAATCATCAAAGTTTCCTGATGAACAATACACTCAAGTTGGAGCTTCAATAAAAGATCTGAAAGATGTGTTGGCATCAGATGTTGTGGTCAAGGTGGGATTATACTGTCAACATTTTTAAAGAAATTATTAAAGGTCCCATGGCATGAAATTTTCACTTTCTGAGGTTTTTGAACGTTAATGTGAGCTCCCCTGCCCTGTTTAGCCACCCCCCCCCCCCCCCCCCCCCCCCATCCCTAATGGGAGATTCTGAACTTTCTGACGTTACTCTCGGGGAAAGATTTCCACCCCCCGTCTGGATGTCCACCCCCTCTCTGGAAATCACGCCCAGAGTTTGGACCACGAGAGACGTGAGAGCCTCTCCAGGCTCAGATATCCTTTATCCGAGCCTCCGAACCTCTGAAACAGCAATGGTTTAATTTTATTTTCTGTGGACATTTTTTTTTTTTTTCTTTATGGAATGCGTCTCATATCTTCCTGCGCGCTTAAAATGCGGAAGTAGGGCCAGCGCACCACTAATCCAGGAAACAGCGGAGAGTTTGGCCACACCCCCACCCGCTGCACTGGCTTGTCTCTGTCTTCCTCATTTGCATTCAAGCAACAACGCCCAGAATAAAGTGTTTCAGAGACATATTTATGTCTTCAGGAGGCGCTCTCATGCACTGAGGCTTGATTTTGGAGAAGGATTCATTTACAGTATTAGGGAACCACTAAGGCGCCATATAAAAGCATCAAGAAGTACCATGTCATGGAATCTTTTAGTCATGTAAACAACATTTTTTTATGGTTCAGGTTCGTGCTCCTGTCTTCAACCCTGTCCTGGGTGTGCATGAGGTGGACATGTTGAAAGATGCTTCTACATTAATCAGCTTCATCTACCCTGCCCAAAATCCAGAACTGATGGACTTGCTTTCCAAAAAGAAGGCCACAGTTCTGGCTATGGATCAAGTGCCCAGAATCACTATTGCCCAGGGTTTTGATGCACTTAGCTCTATGGCAAATATCGCTGGGTAAGGACTTGACACTATATATTAGTAAAAGGTGTGTTTTTGTTATGTTTACAAGCTTGTATTTTTTTTCCAGTTACAAGGCTGTGGTGTTGGCAGCTAACAGTTTTGGACGCTTCTTCACCGGACAAATCACTGCAGCTGGTAAAGTGCCCCCTGCAAAGGTTTGTGTACTTATTTTAATGTATTTTTATACATTTTATGTCGTGGCTCTCAGGATATTACTACGTCTATTCAAAATCCAATCATTCTTTTTTGTGCGTGTTTGTGCTTTTGCAGGTACTCATTATTGGAGGTGGTGTGGCTGGTTTAGCAGCAGCTGGTACTGCGAGAGCCATGGGAGCTATAGTTCGAGGATTTGATACAAGGTTTTTGTGTTAACTTTTCTATTTTTAGAGAATGTATGAAACAACCAATAGTCTTGTGTTATGGTGTTAAAATGCACTATGGGTAATTTGTGCAGTATAAACTGTTAACCAAGCTCCAGTGAAAAAAATAACTGCAATTAGCATTCTAATTCTTACCTACCATGGCATGAAAAGGAAACTCACAAATGTGACTTTATGTGCTTTCAGAGCTGCTGCTTTGGAGCAGTTCAAGTCTTTGGGTGCAGAGCCTCTGGAGGTGGACATCAAGGAGTCTGGAGAGGGCCAGGGAGGATATGCCAAGGAAATGTCAAAGGAGTTCATAGAAGCAGAGATGAAGCTGTTTGCCAAACAGTGTCAGGATGTGGATATAGTCATCAGCACTGCTCTAATCCCAGGTATGCTGCCTTCACCAGCAGGGGCTACGGCTGCCTAGGGCTGTCAAAGTTAAGTTTTAATTCATGCGACTGAGCATGAATTAATGCAAATTGATTGCATAGTCTGTTTTAAAACACTCTTACAGGTTATTCAGAGAGGTTTACTTCAAAGGGGGAGGAAGGATCAGTAGTGAAATCATGCTGTCAAATTTGTACATAAAATCCATCTGAAGAGCTGAACACTCAGCGGCTAAAAATCCATTACTTGGGCATATCTTTACCAATCATTATCCTAAGAACTGACTGAACACAATACAAATCATGTATTATATTCTAGGTAGAAGGGCACCCATTCTAATTACCAAACCAATGGTTGAGAGCATGAAAGATGGGTCAGTAGTGGTGGACTTGGCTGCTGAGGCAGGAGGCAACATTGAGACAACAGTTCCTGGGGAGCTTTCAGTATACAAGGTTTGGACATGATAAATTTACTCTACTTCACAGAGGTACTCTATTAAAATAAGTAAGTAAACTTTTCATGTTTTTCAGGGTGTAACGCATATTGGCTACACAGATCTGCCAAGTCGGTTGCCCACACAGTCCAGTACTTTATACTCTAACAACATAACTAAGCTTGTTAGAGCCATCAGCCCTGATAAAGACAACTTTTTCCTCGATGTCAAGGATGAATTTGACTATGGCACAATGGATCATGTTGTCAGGGGATCTATTGTCATGCAGGTATTGCTTATAGCAATGTTTAAATGTAGTGTTTCTGAAATTGTCAAAGTTAAAAATTGTGTTGCTCAGCAATTGCATGTTATGATCACTAGATGTCACTATCACATTAGCTCTACAATGCATGCAAAGCTTTTTTTGTCTGGTGAATCATTCAAGTCAATATCAATATATTACAAATGCTGTGTTTGATCAACTGTGCACTTTATTTTTTTGTAGAATGGAAATAATCTATTTCCAGCTCCTCAACCCAACAATGTTCCTGTTGCAGCACCACCAAAACCAAAGTCAGTTCAAGAACTGGAGGCAGAGAAAGCTTCACAGATCTCTCCCTTTAGGGCTACGCTCACCACTGCTGGCCTGTATACTGGTGGTAAGCACTCGGGTGTTCTTTCAACTGAAATTGCCTAGTTAATTAACATAACATTTTTATAGAGCAACATTTTCTTTCATATGTCATTTGTTTTTTGCAAATTCTAATTTGCAATGAATGAGGTACAACTCTAAGGTCAAGAATAGGTCAATTATCAGCTTTTAGGTCAGTGCAGGAATGTGCAGAGGTGAGAAGTGACATGGGCGCACACTCAGGCACCCTGTTAGTGTCAGGAAGTGTGCATTGTAAAAATGGTGTCCCACTGTGTGTTTGTTTGAAGTGGAGCTGAGGTGTTGGTTCCCATGGTGCCACACCACGCTCTGTGTGAGTGCACCACACACAGTTGATTTGCTTCACACATAGTTGAGGTACTCTGTAGTTTCCCCACCTAACACTACCACACAGCCACCGTTTGGAGCTTGCCCTTTATTAGTGCCTTTTACATGCTTATTAGTGTGGCACTTCATTGTCATTGCTGCGCAGTGCCTTGAGACATGACTTCTTAATAGGGTCTGCAAAACATTAATTTTATTTGGTAAGGTATTAATAATATCCAATATTTGAATTGATGACTTTATGTCTGCCATCTTTTGAGTTATTTTAACTGCTTTTTGTCAAAAATTAGCCCTGCTTATGTTCTCTGTCCTCTGTCAGGTTTAGCCACCATGCTGGGTCTGGGTGTGTCAGCCCCTAACGCTGCTTTCACTCAGATTGTCACGACGTTCGGCCTGGCTGGTATTGTTGGATACCACACAGTGTGGGGAGTCACTCCTGCTCTGCACTCTCCACTCATGTCTGTGACCAACGCCATCTCAGGTTAGTTTAATTTGCCACTGCCACCACCATAAAAACTGGCCACTAAAATGCTGGCTGGTCTCCTCTGTGCTGTTCTTTAAAATGCAACCACTCAGTCCAAATAAAACATGAAAAGATTGTGTCCTTATTGTCTTGACACAAAAAGGTTAGAGGTTTAGCATGGTAGGTGTGTGTGTGTTGTCATGCCTTTGATCAATACTCAGAGCTGCAGTGGTAGGAAGTAACACACTGGTGATCTTGTAGGTCACACAATTTCTTGGCTGGTTGCTTGTTCGAACAGATAGACATGAGCTGTGTAACTGCTTATTATGGACAGTTTTCACCATATTTAAAAGTTTATTAGCCACCCTTTTGCCACTCTGTTTTTAACCATTCTGGTTCCTTTCATTTAGGGCTGTTTTAAAATTTAACTCCTACAGTCAGATTTTTTTCTACAGACGCTCCTCAACTTACTAACGAGTTACGTTCCGGACACCCGTTCGTTAGTTGAATTTGTTCGTAAGTCGTTATTATATGTTAAGGCTTGTATAAAGGAAAAGTAACGTTATTTTACAATCTGAGCCTTCTTTCGGTAATAAAACAAGTCGTTTGACTCACCCATATCACGTTCGTGTCATTTGGAGCTGTTTGAAGAAAGTTACGTTGTCGCGTTTCTGTTAGCATTTGTTAGCATTTGTATTCGGGGCATTACTTTGCGGTCTCCAAATAACACAAACTTTAGCACTTTTCAAATCATAGAAGCCCGATGTCTTAATGAAAAATTTCGTTTGAAGCAAAAGTGGCCTGTAATCCGAGGTTTATCCATAGTTTTCAGCTTTGCGTTTCCTATTTGGGTCCCCGGAGCAGTCCGCGCATGCGCACTGGCGTCCTCATCTACTCGAAACTATGGCTAAATCTCGGATTACAGGCCACTTTTGCTTCAAACGAAATTTTTCATTAAGACATCGGACTTCTATGATTTGAAAAGTGCTAAAGTTTGTGTTATTTGGAGACCGCAAAGTAATGCCCCGAGCAAATGATACAGCACCATGTTAACAGATAGGGGATCATTACTAGAACAGAACGGCTCAACATAAGTTCTGCGATACTGCTCCAATTGACAGAAAAATGCTATGGGTGAGTAAAACTACTTGTTTTATTACCGAAAGAAGGCTCAGATTGTAAAATAACGTTACTTTGCCTTTAAAGGTCCCATGGCATGAAATTTTCACTTTCTGAGGTTTTTGAACGTTAATGTGAGCTCCCCTACCCTGTTTAGGGCCCCCCAATGGCTAAAAGTTGCGTAATGTCTAAACTGAGCATTTGCGATCCTTTTCTGCGTTTGAAAAAAACACAGCTCAAATGGGCGATTCTGGACAAGGCACCTTATTGACGTCAGATCGAAAAAAGAAATGCAAATTCAGTTCCACCACCGTCTGGATCTCCACCTCCTCTCTCTGGAAATCACGCCCAGAGAGTTTGGACTGCGGAGGAGCTACGCAATGCGAAATGCGTTTTTTTATTTGCCTGGAGGCATGTGCGAGTGTTTCTAGGCTCAGAAGTCCTTTACCCAACCCTCTGGACCTCTGAAACAGGAGTGGTTTAATTTTATTTTCTGTAAAAATGTGTTTTTTTTAATTGAAAAGGCTCTCTTTTCCTCCTTCGCGCTTACACACGCGGAAGTGGGGCCAGGCACAGCGCACCGCTAAAACAAGGAACCAGCGGCGCATTTGCCCGACCCCCCCCCCCCTTCCTCTTACCAATCTGTCTCCTTCTCATTTGCATTCAAGCAACAAGGCCCAGAATGAGTTGTTCAGACAGAGAGATTATGACTCTGACTCTGTACATGTGTCTTCTCATGCACTAAGTGTTGATTTTGAAGAAGGATTCATTTACAGTATTAGGGAACCATTAAGGAGCCATATAAAAGCATCAAGAAGTACCATGTCATGGGATCTTTAAATAACACTAATATCACTAATAACACAATAACACTAATAAATAACACTAAATAATACTAATATGCTTTTTAAAAATATGGAAAACTGATTAGATAAAAAGAAGAGAGGGACACAGAGGCAAACGCAGTCAGCTGAGAGAGAGAGAGACTGTGTGTGTGTAGCCTATTTACCTCCTATTTTCCTTGAGCTCTTGGGGAAAGCGTTCGGCAGCTGGCTTTATCTGCTGCCTCTCCACTCACGGACATGTGATGAAGATTTGCCCTCTTCTTAAAATGTGCAAACCAGCCATGGCTGGCAGAAAAGGTTTCTTCCGCAGCACTTTCCCCTGCCTTAGCCTTAAGGTCATTAAAAATCGATATGGCCTTCTCACTGATCAGCATAAGGCTCAAAGGAACACGCCGCTGCCACTGATTTTCGAGCCAAATACCAAGAAGTTTCTCCATCTCTTCCATGAGTTTCCCTCTCTTCTTGCTTATGATGGTGGATTGCATACCCGCTGCACTTTTCACATGCTCCATAATGCGGTCCTTTTGTTTATATATCGTACCAATTGTCGAACGGTTCACGTTGCATGCGCGTGCCACATTCACCATCTTCTCACCAGCATCAAGTTTCTTTATTATTGCCACCTTCTTTTCAAATGAGATGGCTTGCCGCTTTTTCACAGAAGCTTCACTAGAAGCTTTTCGCTTTTCACCAACCATATTGGATTACTGTACGCATGCAAGAAAAACAACAAAGTTCATAACACCGCACCGTAGGAACACCGTAGTACGCCCACTCAGTTGAAGTTCTGAACACTTCTACTGAGTGGGCGTGACGCTTGGGGGATGCTGCGCAGCGCCCTGCCTGTGCGTCAGCGGCGGAAATACGCACTACGAACTGTACCCGGAAGTCGGAATAGGTGCTAAATACAAAAACTCACTTGCGTACATGTACAGCGCTTTTGCCCAAACATTTAACTTTTTTTTTTAAATTTTCGACCCTGTTCGTAACTCTGAATGTTCGTAAATCGAATGTTCGTATGTCGAGGAGCGTCTGTATATACTCATATGCATTTTACCTATTTATGCTAAGTTACTTACTGGATTGGCTTATGGAAATATGCAGCAGAATTTAGTGGCTCTTTTGCCTCGTATTATAAAAACTGAATCATTACAGACATTAGAAAATTATATTGGAATTTAGGTTTTTGTAGTGGGACAATTAAATTTTTCATGGAGTCATTATAGAGTTACAGTCAGGAGAGAGCCTGACTGGTGGAGGGTCATGGTAAATATTGGATTGATATCAGTGCCTCGCTTTGGCATAGCTAAATATGTGATGAAGAAATTATTTTATCTAACTGAGAGCACTGTGATTATAGTAGGTTTTGTTGGGGATGCCTATTATCTTTATTTCTGGCCAACCTTTTTATGTTTGTGGTGCCCTAAGATTACACTGATGTGTGCTTAAATGGTGTAACATTTCAGTTTTTAATAGTTCAAATCTGTTACAAGTATTTGTTTTATACAGAGATGATATAATTGTTCAATAAATAACATCAAGTCGAATGACACATAGAACCATTTTTTGCATTGTTGTGAAACAAAGTGAAAATGACTTGATCAAAAGAAGTCTAAATATCATGATGTTGAGGCCTAACATTCAGGGTTGTACCTGAATTGCAGCTGAATTGGACACACAGATGTCCGTGTGAATGTTTTGAATTGTATCTTACTGGCTGTAAGTCATTACAGGCCTGATGTTATCAAGGTTTCCTGGGTCTGTTTTGGTAAACAGTCTTTTAGTGTTTCTGAACCTCCACAGTCGGAAAAACAACAGTAAATAAGTAATAATGTTGCTGTGCATGGATGCTCTCATTTGGTTGATCTTTTGACACTGATTAGAGGTCCTGAGAGGATTTTGAAATGTGATAAAGTTCATTTACACATGACCATCGTTCACACTGTGTAAATAATCTGAGTGATTATTAAAACTAATGTGTGTTGTGTAGGTCTAACGGCAGTGGGTGGTCTTTCTCTGATGGGAGGTGGTTACAGCCCAGAAACTACCGCTCAGACATTGGCTGTGCTTGCTGCTTTCATCTCCTCAGTCAACATCGCTGGTGAGTCAGACAATCTCCAACAGATCCGTAAACTATTGATCATTTTGTCATCTCACTTCATACAATAAATATTAGGGCTATCCCCTAACACTGTTTTTACTTTTTGTTGGGTGTACATAAATGTGTTATTTCTGCTTTGTCTCAGGCAGGCAGGCTTTATAGAAATCCATTTTATTTGGGCATGTGGCTTTGGTTTCACACGCACGTTTCTCAGTGGTGTATCACTTTATCCACAATCCCTTGGGAGTAAAAAAAAAAAGGAAAAAACACACAAGTGAAACGTAGCGCCTATGGATCAAATTCTTTTAGTATGTACTGTAAAACAGGCACTTGTCATTTCCTCTCAAGAGGTATTTCCCACTGTACAGGACCCGAGACACGTGACCTGTTGCCCATTCTAGCCTAGTATAGTCCAGTCTGGCGATGCTTCTGTTGGTGGAAGTATAATACGGCTGATGTAGGTCAAGATAACAGAAATGGAGCTGGCAGTGAGTGCCCTCAGTACAGCAACACCTAGCGCTGTTTTTTTGTTTTTTTTTTAACAGTACACGCCACAATATTGATTATCCCTTTTATAATCGACTTAACACATTCCCACAAACATCCACTTAAGTAAAAACATGTATTACATGGACAATTAATATCTAGATTTACTTTTTAAGTACCTATGATTAATTTGGTTTATTTTGAAAACATTGACTAACTGTAGCACAGCAGCCTGATGCATGTATCATTGTTCTTATTGCCAGTACTAATTTACAGGGCTTTTAACACACAACACAGAGCAAAGGGATGAAATGACAATGACACAAGTGAGTACAACACTGGATACAAAAACACATATTTGAAATACAATACACCTACATTAGAAACATGTTAAGAACACATTAGAAATGTGCTAAACATGATTCTTTTTTAAAGATGCCAAATTTTATTACTGCTCGGGTGGACCTGCCGCAGCTCTGTTTCTTAATACAGCTGCAAAACCAGTTCCTCATATAAAAATCTCTTTAAGGATGATGATAACACAATTTGAAAATGAGAAAAAGTTATGCATTACTAAAATTTAACAGTGGTGGAATGTAATTGTTTTTTGTATTAACACTTTTAGGACCTGGTTGTAAAGGCTTTCAACAGACTTGAAGTGTAATCTGACTGTCTGACCAGACAGTGGCTTCGTAGGACACATGTGAGAGAATCATAGAATTTAAAAAGATGTATGCACAATCAGGTGTCAAGCATTTTTTATTGTAACAGTTGATGGTTTTACACACTCTTTTAACTTGACTGAGTCTAAAATATCCCTAAATATTTCTTCTCTGGTATCTGATCAATGAATTCCCCATGAACCTGAAGGGTTAAAAATTCTTTAACATTCCTCTATATCAGTATTATAATAACCCTAAGCAGATTGCTCTGATAAGTGTTATAAAGAGTCTAAGACCAAGACTAAAATTACATGTAGGGCTGCAACGATTACTCAAGTAACTCAAGTACAAAAAATAATCGAGGCAAATTATTATTATTATTATTGCCTCGAGGATCCGTTTAATTATCATCACGTGGCGATATATTTCAATTCATGCATCATCGCGGCATTGTCAGACTACTGTGCTGTTCGGATAGACTGCATCACTGTTTCCATTAACATAAAAACTATTTAAACATTTATAAAATCAGGGATGAAAGAGTTCCGCCTTTTCAGCTGTGGGGTCATTTTTTTTTTGCTATCTGTGCAAATCCGTTGAGAAAAAATTTGGGTATATATACAGGGGGTCCTCGGGTTACGACGGTCTCGACTTATGACGTTTCGTGGTTACGAACGCGCCCCCATTAAAAAAATAATAATAATATTACGCGTCATTCCGTCTTACGCGGTTTAGAGTGGTAAGCGACGTAAACAAACGGCGGAAGAATACGCTCTGTTGTGGTTGTAGGGCGGAGAAGACAGCCTCGTGTGCGTGCCCAATGTGGGCGGAAGAACCTGATGTGGGCTCTGATCTGCTCCTGTGAAAGCGGCAGTGATAACCAAGCAGCATAGTGGTCTAATTATTGAGATGGAAAGGTTATTGGTGCTTTGGTTGGAAGATCAAAGTCAAAATCCGACTTACGACGAAATTCGGGTTACGACGCGTCTTAAGAACGGATCAACGTCGTAACCCGAGGACCCCCTGTGTGTGTGTGTGTGTGTGTGTGTGTGTATGTGTGTGTGTATATATATATATATATATATATATATATATATATATATAAGTTGTGTTTAGGGTCGCCAACCGTCCCTTGAAAAACGGAATCGTCCCGTATTCAGAAACAAAATTACGTGTTTCGTATTAAACTTGTACCGGTGTGCGAGCGGCGCGAGGCCATGTGCTCGCGGACACAACAGCGTGTATCACAGAGCAGGTTAAACTTTATAAAACATCCTACCTCATCCTACCTGCCCGTGCCTCACTTAGCGCACTGCTCCTCGCCTTTTCAGGCTCTCTCTCCTCCTGCTCATAGTGCATAAAGTGCAAAGCAAAAACTAATTTAAGTTTATGTAAAAAAAAAAAAAATTAAATTAATAAAATTTATAAAATACATTTATTATTTATATATATATATATATATATATATATATATATATATATATATATATATATATATATATATATATAATTTTGTATTAAAAATAAATTGCTAAAAAAATTGCTGAAAAAAAAGTATGATTCGCTAGAGTACTCGATTACTCGAAAAAATAATCGACAGAGTACTCGATTCCAAAAATACTCGATAGTTGCAGCTCTAATTACATGAACTACAAAAAACAGCTTATGCCCCTCTTGTACATCTTATACATCTTAATGTATGTGTGTGCACATGCACGTGACTGCAGTCATGCCATAGGAAAACAGACGTGCCAACAGTAATGTGATCTCTCCCAAAGCACTGAGATGGAGCCTGGTCCGAGTTTAACACATTTGAGGTTTTCTTCTTAAAATATTTATATTGACACAAAGTAGATCCATTAAATTCCTGACATTGGTTATTGGCATTGGCACCAGCTTTTAAACACCTGTGATTAAAAAAATAAAAATAAAAATTGGATCAGTTAAAATTATGTATGTAAAACAAGTCTCTGATCTTTCACCTGTTATTTTGTATTTAACCATAATTTAATGAGGAAAGGCAACCTATACCCATAGACAAACATTTATACAGGATAATATTCAAGGAAAAAAAAAAAGCATACAAGAATGACAAGTTGAGACACATTTGGAAACGGTCAGGTTTAATGATCACATTTCCATGTGTTTCATGAGCTTCATTTTTCACAACTGTATTTCCCCCCCCCACATTTTTGTTGTCTCTTGAACAGGTGGGTTCCTTGTGACTCAGAAGATGTTGGACATGTTTAAGCGTCCCACTGATCCCCCTGAGCATAACTACCTCTACTTGCTTCCTGGTGGTGTGTTTGTTGGAGGCTATGCTGCAGCTCTACAGTCTGGATACAACATTGAGCAGGTGTGAGAGCAGAGGTTGTCCAGTCCCATCTAAGCATTATATCTAATATCTTGTGTCAACTTAACTTTCTTAAATAAACCCATTCTTTTTCATGTTAGCTTAATGTCAGTCAAATATGTATGCTATTTGTACAGATGTTGTCCAGGCAATCCCTAATAGATTCCTCTCATTTACTTTTGCACATTTGCTTATTTAAACTTTTATTTTCGGTCTCCTCAGATGATATATTTAGGCTCTGGTCTATGTTGTGTTGGAGCCTTGGCCGGGCTCTCCAACCAAACCACAGCACGTCTCGGAAACGCATTGGGAATGATGGGAGTTGCAGGGGGGATTGCAGCCACGTTGGGTGCCCTCAAGCCAAGCCCTGAACTTCTGACTCAGATGAGTGCTGCCATGGCTGTAGGAGGAACTGCTGGTAAGTGTGTTCACATCAAATGGAGTGAGCCAGACTGAAGTGATAAGAAGCTATTTGATTGGACTAATTCGTCTGCACTTGCGTATGTATATGAGAGCAACAGGTGGTGGCCTCTGTGGGCTGTTTACATCAAACACAACATGAGTAATACCATCCAGATTTAGCAAGACCTGTAATAGTTGACATTGTACATTACTCACGTTTCAAGGGTTTCTCTTGACAGTATAATGCTTAAATGGCTAATTGTTCCAGTAACTAACTCAAACCCAGACTAAACCATCTACACAGACAACAATGCTGTTTACTTCTTTAAAGAACTTCTAAAGCGGCCTACGCTGTGTATATCTACTCACTAACACGGAATGTTCCCAAATGGTCTCTATCAACTGCACCTGGCTCCTATATGACCTTTTTCCCTCCAATACTTTTATGAACCAACCTGTCCCGTGGCATCAGGGAAGTAAAACACAGAAAATAACCGGATATTTTAAAGACAGCAGGGACACACGGAGTCTGTGACAGGGTATCCAGAACATCACGGACTACAAACCCTCGCCACAGACCTGTGACAACAACACCACCCTGCTCAATGACCTCAACAGCTTCTTTGCACGGTTTGAGGCACGAAACGACACCCGGCCCCAGAAAACTCCACCACCTCCCCACGACTAGCCCGTGTGTGTCTGCAGCCAGCCTGAAGAGAACACTCTCCAGGATTAACACCAGTAAGGCTGTAGGCCCGGACAACATCCCTGGTCGTGTGTTGAAGGACTGCGCAGAGGAGCTCAAGGATGTCTTCACCGACATCTTTAATGCTTCTCTGAGCCAGGCTGTCGTTCCCTCCTGATTCAAAACCACTACCATTGTTCCTGTGCCAAAGAAGCCCACTCCAGCCACTTTTAATGACTATCGCCCTGTTGCACTGACCCCCATCATAATGAAGTGCTTTGAACTAGGGATGCACCAATGTGAAATTTTTAGCCGATACCCGATATTGATGTTGCTGTTATGGCCGATAATCAATATTAACCGATATCAATATTTTTAAAAAAAATTCTGAGGTAACATTTTATACAGACTGAAAATTTTTGAATGTCTTCTTTTATTTTCAAAACGTGTTTTGACTCCATAAAGCTTAACTTATTTTATTCACAAAACCCCTGTGAGAAAGTTTATATAAAAAAAATAAAAAATAAAAAAAAAAGGATGATAAATCACCATGTCACTCTTAATCTGTATTTCACATGGCTCCCATATCACCACATATACTTCAGGTTTGGGAGCCATTTTGTGTATTGCCAAGAAAAGGAACTGCAACACATTATGTCAAATTACAATAAACTTAAACATGGACAGATACAAGATAAACACAACGTTTTATAACCAAGATCCCTGTACAGCTTGACCTTATTAAGGACAGTTCCCAGTGCTCTGCCTGAAGTGTGATAGAACTTTTATTTGTTTTCAAAGCAAGGTATTTATACTACTGACAAATATCGGTTGTTAATATTGGCCCAGTTTTACACATCGGACCGATACCGATATGTTAAATTTTTGTTGATATCGGCCGATACAGATATTAATGCGATATATTATGCATCCCTACTTTGAACAGCTAGTCATGGCACACATTAAATCCCCTCCCCCACCCTGGACCCATACCAGTTTGCATACCGGGCCAACCCTCCACCGAGGATGCAATCTGCTCTGCTCTTCACCCAGTCCTCACCCACCTGGACAATAAGGACTCATATGTGAGAATGCTGTTCATAGATTTCAGTTCAGCATTCAACATCATAATTCCACAGCAGCTCATCACCAAACTGGACCACCTGGGGCTTCAGACCTCCCTGTGTAATTGGCTGCTGGATTTCCTCAGTGAGAGGCTACAGGCAGTGCGGGTCGGCAGGAACACCTCAAGCTGCATTAGACTGAGTACAGGAGCGCCCCCAGGGCTGTGTGCTCAGTCCGATGCTCTTCACTCTGCTGACCCACGACTGTGCACCAAACTTCAGCACCAATCACATTTGCGGATGATACGACTGTGGTGGGTCTCATCTCCAATAACGATGACACAAACTACAGGAATGAGGTGAGCCTTCTGACCCAGTGGTGCAGCAATAACAATCTCCTTCTTAATGTTGAAAAGACCAAGGAGATTGTTATTGACTTCCGGAGAGGCCCCACCCGGCACCCCCCACTGTCCATCAGCGGTGCTGCTGTAGAGAGGGTGAGCAGCACCAAATTCCTGGAGGTACACATCAGTGAGGACCTCTCCTGGACAGCGAACGCTGCATCACTGCCAAAAAGGGCTCAGAATCGCCTCTACTTCCTCCGCAAACTGAGGAGAGCTGGAGCCCCCCCACCCATCATGACCACCTTCTACTGAGGCACCATTGAGAGCGTCCTGACCAGCTGCACCACTGTGTGGTACAAGAGCTGCTCAGAACAAAACAGGAAAGCCCTGCAGCGCATAGTGAATGCAGCTGGGAGAATCGCTGGTGCCTCTCTCCCCTCCCTCCTGGACATTTGTAACACCCGCCTCACCCGCAGAGTGTCCAGCATTGTGGGTGACCCGAGCCACCCCTCACACAGCCTCTTCAGCCTCCTGCCCTCGGGGAGAAGGTAGTGGAGTCTCCGGACCCACTCCACCAGACTGTCAAACAGCTTCATTCACCAGACTGTCAGGAAGCTGAACTCTCACCTTACCTGTCTCCCACTCCCCTCCCCATATTGGCATATTGGTATTCCATAAAAAGACGTATCACTCTAGAAAAACTGCTGCTAAGGACTACTGTTGCACTGTTGCACATTCACTACTGGAATTTTTCTACCGTTGTACTGTTGTTTACTACTGTTATTGCAGTGGAATCACTACTGTTGCACATTTATCTTTATCTGTGGACACTATTGCACATTACCATTTCATTGCTGTGTCTTCCTTTGCACATTTTTGATGCACACTGCACATTTTTGGACATCTGTAAATAGATATTTATTTATTATGTTGCACTGCTTTCAGATTTTAGATCTTAGATTTTAGTTTTTAGATTTAGATTTTTGTCCTAGATAGTTTTTGTTTTGTCTTTGTATTGTATTCTGTACACTATCTTTTTTTTTTTTTTTTGCACTACCTGACCAGAGAGAAACGAAATTTCGATTCACTGTATGTTGAACACATTATATCTATGCAAATTCGTTGAGAAAGATTTTGGGTGTATATATATATATATATATAGTTGTGTTTAGGGTCGCCAACCGTCCCTTGAAAAATGGAATCGTCCCGTATTCAGAACAAAAGTACGTGTCTCGTATTAAACTTCTACCGGTGTGTGGGCCGCGCAAGCCCGTGTGCTCATCTGGAGCCGCGGACACCACACGTCACCGAGCAAGCGAGTGAGCGCGCGCAGCTCTTTTGCAACAGCGTGTACCTTTGCGTACCAGCGTGTATCACAGGGCAGGTTAAACTTTATAAAACATCCTACCTGCCTGTGCCTCACTTAGCGCACTGATCCTCGCCTTTTCACGCTCTCTCTCCTCCTGCTCATAGCGCGCATAAGCTCCCTCCTCAATGCACTCTGATTAGAAGAGCAAGAGTAAGTGCAAAGCAAAAACAAATCAAAATTTATGTTTAAATATATATTACTAGTACCTGTTAATAAAATGTGGGGTTTTTTTGTACTTTGAGTTACAGTTTTACTTTATTGCAAACATAGCATCTAGAATTACAAATTTCAGGCCGTGACTTTCTGCTTTTTTCATGACTGGGCACTTTCATCCCTGTATCTGCTTTGAATTTACATCTACATTTTATATTCATGTATGCATTTGTCATATCTACAAAACAACTTGTGATAACACTGTAACTAGTTATATATTCTATTTCAAACATATTTATCTGATTTGTTGCAGGCCTGGCGATCGCTAAGAGGATCCAGATCACTGACTTACCGCAGCTGGTGGCTGCTTTCCACAGCTTGGTTGGCCTGGCTGCAGTGTTAACCTGTGTGGCTGAGTACATGATTGAATACCCCCACTTTGCCACGGATCCAGCTGCCAATCTCACAAAGATTGTTGCCTACCTTGGCACATACATTGGTGGCATCACATTTAGTGGCTCTTTAGTCGCTTATGGCAAATTGCAAGGTATACAAAGTTACTACAGTATAAATCAGGCTCTGTTGGTGACTAAAAATAAATGAGCATATGATTAGATCAACTATATAATGATAATACTGTATGTCAGTTAAAATAGTCTGCAAATAGTTTACAGTGATTTTTATGTGCAAATGTAACATGACCAATAGGCCAATATGCTTTGGATAACAAGGCTTAATGTGTATTGTAACTGTTCCGACAAAATTAGTGTTCTAATAACGTCTGATATATGTACCACCTCTCCCAGGAATTCTAAATAGTGCTCCTCTAATGCTTCCTGCCCGTCATGCTCTGAATGCCAGCCTGATGGCAGCCTGCGTTGGGGGGATGGTTCCCTACATGCTTGATCCCAGCTACACTACAGGCATCACCTGCCTGGGATCTGTCTCTGCCCTTTCTGCCGTGATGGTAGGTACTGTTCAACTGAATTATGGTCTCTGCGGTTTTAAGTTTAATTAAGTTATAATTGCATTTTATGGGGTTAGAAAAAAGCAGAAACTACTACTACAAAAAAAACCCCCAAAAAACAACAACTACAATTTCATTACAAGCAAGCCAAAGACAACAAATTTAATATGTATAAATGACAAATGCAATATAAATTTGGTCAGGAATCATTTAGTAAAGTTTTGTTTTTTTTCCTTTTTTTGTTTAAAGGGTGTAACACTGACCGCGGCCATAGGAGGCGCTGACATGCCTGTAGTTATCACAGTGCTTAACAGCTACTCGGGCTGGGCTCTGTGTGCTGAGGGCTTCCTGCTGAACAATAACCTGCTGACTATTGTTGGAGCACTTATTGGATCTTCTGGGGCTATTTTGTCATACATTATGTGTGTGGTAAGTGTTTATCAAATATTACATAATAAAAACATTATTTTTTATTCAGAGATATATAGTAGCATACATGTGCAGATTTTCAACAACTACGGTTAATGTCCCTCTTTGCCACACTAGGCTATGAATCGGTCCCTGGCTAATGTAATCTTGGGAGGCTATGGCACGTCCTCCACAGGTACAGGAAAGCCTATGGAGATCACTGGAACTCACACTGAGGTCAATGTGGATCAGACTGTTGACATGATTAAAGAGGCTCAGAACATAATCATCACTCCAGGTAAGATTCCTGCACTACACATGCACTCTGCACGCACAAACACACACACAACATGCACACATACACACACTAGGACTCTTGAAAGTGAGTGGAAAAACATGATACTTTGACTTTGCCATCCTTTTTCCTCCTCTGTGTTAGCAAAGTGTGGGTTCTGTTTATTTAACCTTTTCTTGACCCATGTTACATCACCATTCTGCTAATTGACAAGTCATGGTAGAGCAGCCACACACGCACAGAAGTTCTGTGTGGTCGGCAGTCCCTAGTAAATAGACATTCTACAGTGCAGCATATACGCAAGGTCAAGGGAAAATTAGATGGAACCAGGGCATGGTGGGTTTTTGTTGACAATTCAAAAACAACATTTGGAATAGGCTTGGAGAGCCATTTTAAGGGTTTAAGTGCGGGGTCCAGCCATTGTTCCAGACATATTTGTTCATCTCATATTTCCATTTCAATATGAATCCCCCAGTGGCTTATACTTGCACTATGAAATAAATCCTCAAAGCTACTCTGACCTCATAATTGTGTGGCCTAGTGACATTTCATTGCTCTCCCAGACTGTTGTTAACCCTTTTGAAATTTGACATGTTGTTTTACTCACGTGGGTACATGTAAACACAGACTAGAAACACACAGCCTGCAAATGAGTGCTTCCAGCAAAATTGCTGAGGGGTTTGTTATAAACAAATGCTAACTTTTGAGGAAACTACTTAAATGGAAAAGCTAAAATATTTAAGTGCTTGAAAAACAAACTAATCATAAAAGGACTCAAAGGGGTAAAATATAAGTACAATTGTTTTTTGTTATTACTTGGTTTGGCCACAGTTTGGTCACGTCATAATGTTAATAACAATGCTTTAGTCTTCGTTTCTCTAGACACTCAAAGGTGTTTCACAATTTCATGTATTATTCATTCATCTGGACAGTTAAGCCGAGTGTAGACTTGAGTTACGTTTAGGGTTGGAGGCTGACTGCTATTACATACTGATTGGTACATTGTACATAATATGGTATGGATATATTTTTTGTTACATTTCAAACTAGATATTCAACACAAAACACTTAAAACATTGCAAACAAGTTTGGACTGCGAATGCGCTAGGCAATGCGAAATGCGTTTTTTTTATTTGCCTGGAGGCACGTCCGAGTGTTTCTAGGCTCAGAAGTCCTTTATCTGAGCCTCTGGACCTTTGAACAGCAGTGGTTTAATTTTATTTTATGTGGAAATGTGTTTATTTTTCAATGGAACGCTTCAAATCTCTCACCCGTGCAAAAACAAGGAAATGGATCAGCTGTGAGCTCAGAGCTCTGAGCGGAGAGTTTGGCCACGCCCCCACCCTCTACTATTGGCCATCTCTTTTCTCCTCATTTGCATTCAAGCAACAATGCCCAGAATAAAGAGTTTGAGAGAGATATTTATGACTCTTTCTCTCATCTTATCTCTGTTTCTCATGCACTGAGTGTTGATTTTGAAGAAGGATTCATTTACAGTATTAGGGAACCATTAAGGAGCCATATAAAAGCATCAAGAAGTACCATGTCATGGGACCTTTAAATCCCTTTTTCCATTGTGACCTTTAGTAACTTGGTCTGATTGACATCTGTGGAAACTTTCAGATGTGGTCTGACAAATCTAACTGCTTTCCTGGCTTGGTCCAGGCCATCTCTGCCTGGTCTCAGCCAACATGCTTCTCTGATAGATTAGGCCACTTCTGTTATACTTCTCTTTTTTTCTGTTGGACCATAAACCCAATCTTGTCTATTTATAACTGTAAACTATAATTGTAAAACAAAAATACATATATTGCATATATTTAATTAAATATTGTTCACGTTTATCAATCTCCATTTGCCCCTTTAAGGTTATGGACTCTGTGCTGCAAAGGCTCAGTACCCTATTGCAGAGTTGGTCAAGATGCTGAAGGAAGCTGGCAAAAAAGTCAGGTAATTACCTAGTTTATTAATGACTCAATACAGTCTGGTCTTTTGTTTTTTACATATCCTTGCATTACTTCATTTTAGGGGGGAAGGGAATTTATTGAGTACAAAGGCGAGATCTGTGCTGGAGGCAAACACAAATGGAATAAAAATGTAAAAAGAATGGAGTAAATCTTAAGTAGACCGGAAGTAAGGGGGATTTGCCCTTCCTTAGTCGTTTGATCTGGCTGTGCAGCTGCTGCTACTTAGAGCATTTGCACTTGATTAGAGGAGGAAGTGGGTGGCCAGAGAATAAAGAGAACACTACGCATCCACTGAATTTTAATTTTCTTCATTTGTTTATATTAAGGACTACATGTTTTCACATTGTAGCACTACAACAATCCTTTTCATAAGGTGCTCTATTAAGCCCTTATCTTCCATTTCTCTTTATTGATCATTATTAAGAGTGTTGTAATGATATTCTAGATAAGTGGCATGGGTTTAACAATGTTAATCGTCCACTGCACATAATGAAATCAGTTTCCCTGTGCAATTGTGGATGAAATGAACTCTTTAAGACGTGGTGTCATTATTATTTCTCAGGTTTGGTATACACCCTGTGGCTGGCCGTATGCCTGGTCAACTTAACGTACTGCTGGCTGAAGCTGGTGTCCCATATGATATTGTGTTGGAGATGGAGGAGCTCAATGAGGACTTCCCAGGTTGGATTTTACCATTTCAGTGTTATTACTTTAAATTGGTTGTAATAATTGTCCCTTTCTTAACTGCTGAAATTATTACACTGATTTTCTTGGAGACATTTTTGAAACTGTGGATATTTTCCCCTTCATGCAGATCTGTTGCATCTGATCTTGCTAATTTTAGAACATTTTCCATAGCGGGATATTTTGTAAACATTACAGAGCTGAGCTAACCATCTCGAAGTATGTTATGCATCATCTCTAGCTAAATGAGCCTTAACATAACAGGATAATAGCAATCAGCTTTTTTACTAACATCATGAGCTGATTGCACTGCTACACAGAGACATGAGATGTATATATCACAGAAATATCACATAAAGTTTTATATTGATTACTTGTCTTTGTATCTCAGACACTGATTTGGTTTTGGTGATTGGTGCCAACGATACCGTAAACTCTGCTGCTCAGGAAGACCCCAATTCCATCATTGCTGGTATGCCTGTGCTGGAGGTCTGGAAGTCGAAGCAGGTGAGGCATCTGATCTGTGCATGTACGATGATGTGATACATTACAACATTGAGGCAGCTCATTTTCACAATTGCATGTTGGAATTATCAAGAATAGGGGCCCAAGTGGACACATGCTCACCATACTCCTAAATCTTGTACATGCGTCTGTTAAGATGCTATGTTCTTCAAGACAATGAAATTCATTGTGACAGTGTTAAGTTTGAATCATTTAGAGTGTAGGATTTCAACAAGCATAATGTGTGCTTCATACACGTCCATATGCATGAACAGTTATTGTTGCTGCATTCTTAAAAAGAGATGAAGACATTGAATAATGGCTTCTGAAAATACATTTCCATAAGGAGAATTTTTGTCTGAATTTATTTGTCTGAGGCCTGAACTGTAAAAACAAGGCTGACCTGGGCATCACTACTCCAAACTGTAAAATTAGGTGATAATGTGAAGCTTCTCTAATTGAGCTGTAACCAAATCCTTTCTTTATTCAGGTGATTGTGATGAAACGTTCACTGGGTGTGGGCTATGCAGCTGTTGACAACCCCATCTTCTACAAGCCCAACACTGCAATGTTGCTAGGAGATGCCAAGAAGACTTGTGATGCTTTGCAAGCCAAGGTTCGCGAAAACCTGAGCCTTTAATGCAGGCACAGGGACTGTAGGGAAATTTAGTAGATGTTAGATTTTTTGTTTGTTCCTTTAAAAATATGTCAACATTTTACTTACTTGTATACCTCGCAGACAGACTGATAACTTTTAGTAATTAGAATACATGGTTTTGAACCCTTCTGAAAATGTATGAATCTAATGAAATTGCATAGGAACCTCAATAATGTGTGTTCAGACGGGCAATTCAATAACCATGAGTATGTGCTGTTACATACAGTAGGGAACAACTTAAAATGTGTCCTGTTCACCTCCTTAATGTAAATGCATTTATGAAAGTGTTATTTCCACTGTTACTTTTTAATAATAGTAAATAGATTGTAACAAAACATTTACAGTAGAGTTTTTCTTAAGGTGTGACAGTGGTCCATTTTTTCACATTTCAGGAAATTCACCTTTTATAGAGAAATTTTTTTTTCACAGCAACTTCATTTACAAATACTTTACACATTACATAACTGAACTACACTAAACAATAATACATTAATAATACATTGAGGCAATACAATGAGGCTTAAGCACTTGACGTCTTTGGGTATGAGGTTATCTAACGACTTGTAACAGTATTTCGACATCCTAGATGTCCATTTAGCCTAAAAGTGCAGTGTTTTTATTCCTATTTTGGGAAAAACCTCTCAACCACTCCAGTGCGTATCCTTATTACTGCTCATTAGTAAAATGAAGAAATGTTATTTGTAAAAGACTGGATTTTACCTTTTCACTGCTCATTTTCTGCTGTTTTCTTGTTTTATTCAGAATATTTTTTAAAGTTGCAACGTAATGAAAATCTTTCCAAGGGTTTAGGGAACAATAATGGCAACCATTGTCTGTACTAAACGTTACAGTGAGCTGGGAAGGAGTTACTGTAATGTGTTGTGTGTTAAACTTACTGGGACCCCTTGAAGTTGACCTTGGCAACTACCCTACCTCTACATATTGATAGGACCTTTGTTTTCCCTTTGCTTTTTGACACAAAAGGGATATGATTTTCCAGTGCATATTTAAGTGTAACTTACTTTTTGACACTGTAGTGAGTTTCAATTATGTTTTTGTTTTGGTAGTTTCACACAAGCGACCAGTGCCATTTTTGTCTGGTAGCTTGGAGTGTAACTTCTCAAATGAAGGGAACTGCTTGATAACTCTTCTCAGTCCAGCATAGCCCTTGATTTCTACTGTGAATGGTTTTCATTTGTCGCAGAACGAGCTCATACGCAATAAATGTATGTTACACCAGATGTTGTTCTTGTTTCATACTTGAATACATTTTAATTAATGTACCAAAACTGCTGGTATCACCATTAAATATAAACTCTCAGTGAAGGGACTTGCTGTACTTGGATGTGTAGGCTATGTCACTTGAACCCTTAGGCTTCTTGAGTAGCATATTTTTGAGTAGACTACAATTTCTACTATACCCACTTCTGCCTATTAGGCAAAGAGATAAAATATTGATGCAATTCACACAGGTCGACCTGGGTTCAGTGACGGCCTACCAATGTTGGTATTTGTTAAAAATGAGTGTAGATCAGTGGAGCTCCATGTGTGAAGAATAAGATCAAATGCAGTTAAACGGAACACACACCACTGTATTTGGAACAGCTAAGTGACATGCAAACAATGTTAATAAAGAACAAAATTGTCAATTTCATGATCACTGCCTAGGGCTCACTAGTCTGCAGAGGGTTGATGAGTAAACAGTAAATAGTGGTTTGTGAGCCGCGTTTACTCAAACACCACACTTTCAAGAGTCAGCTCAACTGGGGGTATGCTTGGTTTGGAGACGAAAAATAAAGACATGGCTATAGAGTAGTACCATGTTCCATATTATTATTTGATTATTTTGTAAAAAACATGAAATTAGATAACATTCCATGATTGATTTATTTTCAGTTACAAATGCTTTGGATATGATGTCTTGTTAATTTGTTATAATTTGGTGCTTTGTTTCTGAAGATGATTATCCAATCAGAAAGCAGAATGCTGCACCTCACACGAATCTCATTCCTGTTACCAGTTTAAATGCTAAAATCCAGATTGTTTAAACCTAATGCATCTGATCTTAATGGTCACTACTTCAACCGCATCACCTGCAGCTACTCATGAGTCGGTGCTAGTGCAGCCTCTGCAGCTCACTGACTGAATTCTGGAGGCGTTTCCATACACTGAGGAAAAACTGTGTACTCTGTAGGTTTAGGCACTGGTAAAAGAGGCCTAAGAGCGCTGGCGGCGTCATGGCTACATACTGTTCATTGCAAATATTTGGTTGGCCAATTGCAGAGTCTGTTTTGTTCTGAAATCTATTTTGTATTAGAAAACCACCAGTATTAGACAATTTAATA
Organism: Paratrypauchen microcephalus; assembly: GCA_036785185.1. Lineage (NCBI taxonomy): Eukaryota > Metazoa > Chordata > Actinopteri > Gobiiformes > Gobiidae > Paratrypauchen > Paratrypauchen microcephalus. The sequence continues at coordinate 7,255,355 of JAVJIX010000011.1, read as the reverse complement.
ATTTAAAAAAAGGCTATGTAAACGTGAACTGCCCCTCATGTCTACTGGAGAACTCATAGGCTGCATATGTTTGATAGTTGAGCATAGAATATGCCCGAGTTGCCAAGATGAAAATAACCTTTGACCTCTCACCATGGAGGACAGCAATGAACAGTGTTGGGCAAGTTACTCAAAAACTGTAATGCACTACTTCTTACTTGTTACTGTCATTTTAAAGTAATGCCTTACATTACAATATTACTCTAAATAAAAAGTAAGACATTACACTACTTTTGCATTACTTTAGTTACTCTCTCCAAAATGACTGGAAATAAGGATTTGGCATCTACAGTGCAAATCTCTCATGTGTCATGACTTTCACCTGGGTTGTATCGTTCCCTGTCCCATCCCCTCCTTTCCTGACTAATTTCGTGGTGCTATGGCACTTCTGCAAGTGCTTCGTCAAATTGCTTGTACTGCATTTCGACGTGGAAAGAGGTTTGGGATTCACACACAGTGTGCATTTAACTAAAATGTTCTTGGAGTCCTTATTTTGAACGAAGTGAAAGTAGTGGGTGTATGCCCATCTTGAAAAGGAGCTAGCACTATCCGATTCTTCTGGTTCTGTCATCCTTTGTCAGTCTGCCAGTTCCAGACGAAGTAAAAGGAAATGGAATGGTCTGCGCGGACTTTTATATCACTAGCTGATCTCGTGGAACTTTGTATGAAATGTAATGTTCTGCGCGGACTTATCAGATTCAGTAGCTGATCTCGCGGTGATCCGCGAACTTTGTATGAAGAAAACGCAAAACCCACAAAAACAAAGGTTAAAAATGCATTGTAATGTGCATTACTGGCATTGTAACGAGTAATATATTGCAGATTTTCTTCCCTGTAATGCGTTACATTACTGCGTTACACCAAAAAGTAATGCATTACAGTAATTAATTACTTTTGTAATTGTAACATTGTAACAGTGATGTTACTCCCAACACTGGCAATGAATGAAGAAAATGTGTGTTGTTTTACTCTTAGTTGGATGTTTGTTATCCCGCAGGGCTCTCATGTCTCACGCTTTGAGAGTGTGACACACGCAATTCGACGTGTTCACACACTCACACGCCACACATGGTATTTCTCACGCTGAAATTTAGTTACGCAATTCAAGCGCAACGCACATTGCCCAGAAAATCGGTTAGATAATGCAGGCAGCGCGCGTTTTCAGCAAAAAAAAGTCACTCGCACACCCCTTCCTCGGGAAAAAATTGACACTCGCCCCCCCTACTCGGAAATTACGCAGTCTCACGCACCACCCCGCTCCAAACTTGAGAGCCCTGGTTATTTACAACATAATTAAGACAACATAATTAAGCCCTTCTGAATTATGTTGTCTTTAGAAGTTTAAAAAACAGTCTGTATAGTTCCTCAGTCGTTCAAGTAGCAAAAGAAAATTTCAATTCTGTCAACTCAACTGGACAAAAGTTTTTTGTGTCAAGTGTGAAGACATTTCACTGCTCATCCAAGTGGCTTCTTCAGTTCTGGTCAGTTTGCAGGTGGACACTGCCTTATTTATCTAAAGGGAGGAGTTAACTACACACTTACACACCTACTTGTTTACAGTTTCTGTTTGTTAGTGTAGTTTAATAGATCTCGCTAAGTGTGAACCATAGACAATTATCCATCCATCCATCTTCATCCGCTTCTCCATTTCTGGGTTGCAGGGGCAGCAGTCCAAGGAGATCTGCCGCCCAGAACACAATGCACCAGCCCCCATGAATTCTCCCGCGGGTGGGAGGATAAACAATAATATAAGATAATAATACTTCACTTATTGCACCTTATATATTGCACATTTCATTTTACCTCAAACTTTCCTTCTTGTTGAAGTGTATATGTTTACCTGTATGTCTTATGTCTATTTATTGTTGATGAGTGTAGCTGTGTGTTTGTTTGTGTGTGCGTGTGTGTGTGTGTTTAGTTTTTAGTTGAAATTGCACATTTGGTGTCTGGTGAAATGCAATTTCAGTCCTCTGTGTAATGTCTGTTACATAGTGAATTGACAATAAAGTACACTTTGACTTTGACTGATAATCTGTATCTTCTGATGTATTAAATGTATACTTTATCTTCTTTGTAGAGTCTATGGTGTGAACTGCAGATATAAGATGTCACACTAGCAATCTGTCCAGAACTGAAGAAGCCGCTTGGATGAGCAATGAAACGTCTTCACTCTAAAAAACCCTTGTCCTGTTGGCAGAAGTTTTCTTTTGCTCTAGCCTACATTAAAAGCAGTTATTGTTTTCCATTTCTGAGTGATCTGTAGGCTACTGTCTTATGTGAATTTACTTACACTGTATGCATGTAACTATATTTCATCCCAGAGAGACTCAAACAGACACAGTAGGCAGCACTTTTATTGAATTTGCTTTGGCACTCAGACCCCGGCTGAAGACATTGCGATGAAGGACATGGCCATATAGATGTCTAACCCCATAAGGGCCTGGACACTCATGCTTCACATCAAGAAGGTTTGGGTCGCCCGGGCCGTTCTTTGTGGAGTTTGTATGTTCTCCCCGTGTCTGGGTGGGTTTCCTCTGGGCACTCCGGTTTCCCCCACCAATCCAAAACATGCAACATAGGTAATAATCCACCATCTTGGGTCCTGACCAAGCTTAAACAACAAAATAAATGATTTCTCCTGTGTGAGATCAATAAAAGTCAATCTTTTAATCTTCTAATCCTTAATCACTGTAAGGCGCTTTGTGTTACACTTTTGTATGAAAAGCGCTTTATAAATAATGTTTGATTGATTGATTGATTGTAGGTGTCCGAAGTAGCCGTGCATCTGCAATGGGGGTTTAAACTGGGCAGACTGGGCACAAGGAGGAGGTACAGTGAGCATCGGGGATTTGTGGTGAGGTGATGAAAGCTGAGGAGCAGGTAAACTCCGGAGAAGCGATGAGGGAGATGGGAGCAAAGTTAAGCTGAATTTACGCTCCATTTATCCAGAAAAACAGTTTAACTTCGGTTCAAGCATAGAAGCACTTGAACAAAACCTTGGTAATTACCGTAAGTGGAAATCATCTTAGCACATAGAGGCAGCATAACCTACATGGATCACTAATATAAATTCCATACATAAAGTACTTCTAAGGTTGGATTCATTATGCATCATTTTTCAGTGCAAATAAATAAAATGCATGATTTATTGTGCAAATTAATACATAATAACTGATACATTAAAAAGTAAAACTGAAGACTTTTTTTCATCATAAGTCCGAGCTGCTAATGTAAGCTTGCTATCTATGAAAATTATAACATTTTGCCTAGTTTTTTAAGTGAACTGATTTCCCTTGTATTTCCATGTCTTTCATCCAAATCTCTTTCATGTGAGCTAATCCCCATTCAGCGGACAACACATAAATGTGACTGTCAACATTGTATTCCCATACAACACATTTAATTCATAACACAAGTTGATTTAAATGGATCACAAATAAAAATGTTCTTTATACTATTTTTCCAAGATCATTAATATTGTGGATTTGCAGAAAGAGATTGAAATGAGGACTCGTCTTGGAGCAATGGGAAGGAATCTCTAAACAGTGGTTTGGAAAGGCCAGAATTCCTTTTGGCTTCAATTTAAGTTTAAGTTTATTTATTTAAATGGGACAGCATGTATTAATGAATAAACTTAAACTTAAACTTCTCTGCTCTTTATAAGACAAGGTAATGTCTTGTTTTTTTCAGGTGGGCAGGTGGGCATTTCGATGAGTACCTAAACCGTATGATCAATGTGATATCATATTGTGTTTTCTGAAGGAAACGCATGATTTTTTTTTTTTTTTTTTCTTCAGATCAGAGGCCTAAACTAGACCTGTATAGACTATTAAGATGTGTGCATTCAGAACATGGGGCGGGTGCCAGTTGACTAATAAGAGCAATGGCGAGGGTATGAGCTGCATACTTCACACACCAGGAACTGTCAAATATATTCATGAAGTATACAAGGCATTTAAAAAAAGAGGAAAAGAGGCTGCTGTGTCACATGGAGTGACGCCAAGTTATGACCAGTGTTGGGCACGTTACTTTGAAAAAGTAATTAGTTACAGTTACTAGTTACTAACCCAAAAAAGTAACTGAGTTAGTAACTGAGTTACTACACTATAAAAGTAACTAGTTACCTAGGAAAGTAACTAATGCGTTACTTTTTTTTTTAGTTAGGCCTAAAAAATGTCAAATAATTTGGATTTTTTTACAGTGCATTATACAGCTTTTGCTGCTTGGCTGGTGTGGCTCCATCACCGTGGCCTTCATTGTTAACAGCACCTAGCATGCGATTATCATCATGGGGCCTGCTGGGGGCCACTAGTTTAACAGAAGCGTGCACCGTCGAGAGATGCTTCATTAAATTCGAGTTGCTTACATTGGACGTGGACAAAGTCCTTGGTCTTTGACACAATGTGCACGTAACATGTACATTTTTACCTTTTACCTCGACGAGGTTATGTGCAGCCCACTGCTCCTAATAACAGGATGGGTTAAATGCAGAGAAGAATTTCTCCAGTGTGAGATCAATAAAGTTGCTTCTTCTAAAATACTGCCTATACTTCTGTCTTCGACTCGGGACTCGCCATCTGACACGGGGTGTGTGTATTGTGTGTGCGCTGCTACTGTGTGCTGGGATTGTGTGTAGAACCCGCCCACCGGCCACTGGGTGTCTCTGGTTGGCTCAACATGAAATCTGCTCTGCTTTAGCCAGTCATCATTACTTATCCCGCCCTTACCAAAGGGAGAAAAAAATTCCCCTGTGCCTATGCGAGTCACGCATGATGCCAGTTTCAAAATGAGTAGGTTCAGTAACACGCGGTAATGGCGTGTTGGTGCCGGTAACGGCGTTATAACGATAGATAAAGTAACTCTTAAGGGTAAGATTACCCGTTACTGAAAAAAGTAACGCCGTTAGTAACGGCGTTTATTTTAATGCTGTTATTCCCATCACTGGTTATGACACTGAGAAATATATTTGCATATTCAATCTAGGCATAAAATGCATAAACTAAAATTCCACATGTACACACAGAATATGGTTAGTTGCTTATGCATTTCATCATTTCTCCATTCTTCTGTCTCTCTAAGCACACCAGCTTCTTGTTGGGTTCACAGCAGGATTCACATCTCAGATTGATAAAAGAGGCATCATATTATCTTATTTGGGCAATTTAACCTGTTCGGAGAATTACCCTGAAAGTGATCCAACTTTACCTTTACCTAACCCTCTAATCCATCGTCACAGTGCAGGCCTCAGGTCAGGAGATCTATTTTGCTAAGCATCAGCAGCTGTCATTTTAATATGTTATGTGTCAAACTATAAAAGCAAAAATTGGCAAATTAATTCTCATAATTTTCTCCAGCATCGTTGATACAAATTACCTCAAATGACATTAAACAAGAGATCAAAATAACAGCAAGTTGCACCTGCCATAAGAGACGATTAGCCTGCTCTTTGTTTTCTCCATATTCTCATATATTCTCATTATGGGTGGCACGGTTCATGAAAAACCGACGAACCGTTCGGTTCGCTTGTCATGACGAACTGTTCGGTGCGCACCTCACGGTTCCGGGGATGCGCAATGTATACTTGCCTCTGCTTTTCGCGAGAAAGATGAATGAGTGCGGTAAATAAAGTTAGATAGAAATGGCAAGTGAGAGTGGAGATAGCGGCAAGGACATAGAGGATGCACCAGTGTCATTTAAGTCCGGTGTCTGGGGAAAAGCGGAAAGTCACGGGCACCCAACTCCCACGCCGCCGAAATGCGCTCTAATCAGAGACATTGAGCTCCCTAGCTTATGCGCGCTATCAGGGAAGCTAACAGGAAAAGAGACAGCGTGAAAAGTCAGTAAGTGAGGCACGGACAGATGTTTTATAAAGTTTAACCTGCCCTGTGATACAAGTTACACGTGCTTGCTTGCGCGCTCGCGTGCTCGCTGACGTGCGGTGTCCGCAGCTCCAGACGGAGCGCGGCCCGCACACCGGTAGAAGTTTAATACGAGACACATACTTTTGTTTCTGTTTCTTCAATATCTAGTGAAAGGGTTTTTTCAACAGCAGGTTGAGGCATAGTTACTGCCACCAGATTGGAGAGATGGTTCCAATAATGGGCTTAAAGTCATGTCAAATTCAGATTGTGTGATTATTACATTGTATTAAAGATCCCATGACATGGTACTTCTTGATGCTTTTATATGGCTCCTTAATGGTTCCCTAATACTGTAAATGAATCCTTCTTCAAAATCAACACTCAGTGCATGAGAAACAGAGATAAGATGAGAAAGAGTAATTTTTCTCTCTCAGAACAGGCCATAATGGGCCTTGTTGCTTGAATGCAAATGAGGAGAAAAGAGCTGGCCTATAGTAGAGGGTGGGGGCGTGGCCAAACTCCCCGCTCTCGCTCTCAGCGCTCAGCTGATCCATTTCCGCGTTTTAAGAGCGGAGGAGGAAAGGAGAGCCTTTTCAATGAAAAAACAAAAACATTTCCACAGAAAATAAAATTAAACCACTGCTGTTCAAAGGTCCAAAGGCTCAGATAAAGGACTTCCGAGCCTAGAAACACTCGGACGTGCCTCCAGGCAAATAAAAAAACACATTTTGCATTGCCTAGCGCAGTCGCAGTCCAAACTCTCTGGGTGTGATTTACAGAGACGCTGAGTACAGACAGACGGGGATGGAACTGCATTTGCATTTCTTTTTTCGATCTGACGTCAATCAGGTGCCTTGTTCAAAATCGCCCGTTTGAGCTCCGATTTTTTGTAACGCAGAAAAGGATCGCAAATGCTCAGTTTAGACATTTTCGCAACTTTTAACCATGGGGGGGCCTAAACAGGGTAGGGGAGCTCACATTAACATTCAAAAACCTCAGAAAGTGAAAATTTCATGCCATGGGACCTTTAAGATTTTATATTACATTAGATTATTATACAATCTTATAACCTTTTTAATGTTATATCCTGTTATTGTGGATTATTAAGTTAAATGGATATAAGGTGTATTTTGAAAGAAACCAATAAGAACCGTACAGAACCGAAAACCGTGACCCTTAAACAGTGGTACGAACCGAACCGTGAATTTTGTGAACCGTGCCACCCCTAATTCTCATAGTCTTTTTGTTTTTCTCCATATTTGTTAGAATGTGGAAAATTATCCTGGGAAGAAACGTGAGATTAGTTGTAGAATGTCACAGTGATATTCTCAATAAAGAAATAGGTCTGCAAAGAATGTTTTTGTTAGTTTAAATGTGCACTATGTAGCTTTGAAGGTGAAGGACCTACTTGTCTTCACTACGATCTTGTTGATGTGCCTGTAATTTTCTACAGTTTAGCATAAAATGTATCTTTGAGACAAGCATGTGACGCCACCAGGCTAAGCTGCTGATCAGATGTGCTACCCTGCTCACACTAAGATAATACTGTGTGTAGATTTTCATAACTGTGAGCCATTTATACCCAGCCCTACTTGATCCCAAATCTTTGTCAGGCTTACAGAGCCAATCCAAGGAGTCTATGGAACAATCTTGAACACGGAATTAAATCATCATTTCATCTATTCAAATCATCTATTCAAGTTTTCAAGAAAAGAGATAGTAATACTGCGCAGTAAAAAGATTATGTATTATTATTATTATTATTATTATTGTTATTGTTATATATATTTTGTTGTAATATAATTTTGAGTTGATAAGGGGCAGATATCATAAGCTTATGCTTCTTTCGGTTTCCTTTTCATTCATATTTGAGTTATAATTGTATAGATGCAATTGTGTTGCATCAGTTATTTTTTGTTTTATTTTAACGAATGAAATAAATAAATAAATAAATGTCGAAAAAAATGACATTATGGACACTCCTGCTCACACATTGCACCAGACTATAGAGGGACAGCACTGCCCAAACAGTGCGACATACAGGACTACATTCATACCATACTCCATACAACTGTACAACTCACCCTTATGCAACAGATTACCCAATGTTCTATCAGTCATCACCTTTCCACTGATTTTCCTTACAATCTTTTGTATATTGCTGAGATATATTTTTATTACTTTATTTCTATATTTTATTTTATTTTTAATTGTACATATACATTAATATAATGTTTCTTGCTATTTTTGCTACTTATTATTTAGAATTTACTATTACCATTTCTCTTTTGTTATTATACTCAACAAAAATATAAACGCAACACTTTTGTTTTTGCTCCCATTTTTCCTGAGATGGACCAAAAGATCCAAAATTCACTCCAGATACACAACACTACCATTTCTCTCAAACATTGTTCACAAATCTGTCCAAATGTGTGACAGCGAGCACCTCTGCCCCGCCGAGACAATCCACCCCACCTCACAGGTGCGCCACATCAAGATGCCGATCCGACATCATGATTAGTGCACAGGTGCGCCCCAGACTGCCCACAATAAAAGGCCACCCCGAAATGTGCATTTTTTTTTTTTTTTTGCTTTATTGGGGGTCTGGGGACTCAGTCAGTATCTGGTGTGACCAGTGACCACCATTTGCCTCATGTAGTGCAACACATCTTTTTCGCATAGAGTTTATCAGATTGTCAATTGTGGCCTGTGGAATGTTGGTCCACTCCTCTTCAATGGCTGTGCGAAGTTGCTGGATATTAGTGGGAGCTGGTACACGCTGTCGTATATGCCGGACAAGCACATCCCAAACATGCTCAATGGGTGACATGTCCGGTGAGTATGCTGGCCATGCAAGAACTGGGACATTTTCAGCTTCCAAGAATTGTGTAGAGATCCTTGCAACATGGGGCCGTGCATCATCTTTCTGAAACATGAGGTGATGTTCATGGATGTATGGCACAACAATGGGCCTCAGGATCTCATCACGGTATCTCTGTGCATTCAAAATGCCATCAATAAAATGCACCTGTGTTCTTCGTCCATAACAGCCTTTGAAGAGGAGTGGACCAACATTCCACAGGCCACAATTGACAATCTGATCAACTCTATGTGAAGAAGATGTGTTGCACTGCATGAGGCAAATGGTGGTCACACCAGATACTGACTGGTTCTGAGTCCCCAGACCCCCAATAAAGCAAAAAAAAAAAAAATGCACATTTCAGGGTGGCCTTTTATTGTGGGCAGTCTGGGGCACACCTGTGCACTGGTCATGATGTCGGATCGGCATCTTGATGTGGCGCACCTGTGAGGTGGGGTGGATTGTCTCGGCGGGGCAGAGGTGCTCGCTGTCACACATTTGGACAGATTTGTGAACAATGTTTGAGAGAAATGGTAGTGTTGTGTATCTGGAGTGAATTTTGGATCTTTGGGTCCATCTCAGGAAAAATGGGAGCAAAAACAAAAGTGTTGCGTTTATATTTTTGTTGAGTGTATAATATATTGTGATGTGTGAGCTACTGTGTCCAAATAATTTCCCTTGTGGATCAATAAAGTTTGTCTAAATATAACAACACTCACAATACTAACAATAAAATATGCCATAATGGTCTAAATTATATGTTAACAATTAATACCCTAAAGAAGTGTAATACCCTCTCTTTAAAGAAAACATTTCTGCTTTATGTCTCTGTTATCAAAGACTTTCTAACTATTAGTATCCAACAACTGAAAGATATTCATAAACACTGGACTAGAAGGCACTAAAGTGCCCTAAGAAGAGATAAATGTGGACACAATAACCGCGTCACTCAGAGTCTTTGCTACCTACAGCTGGGGATTATAAACACTGTGAGAGTGGGTCCTTTTAAGATGCTTTTTGTGTCCATCTCCTTTTCAAGCTCTAAACAGTGAGTCTGAGTGAGACATTGTGACATTGTGTTTTACTTTTAGTGAGTTCAACCACATTTTAAAGATTTACTCAATTCAACATATTTTAATAGAAACAAGTTTTCAAACATTTCATAAAACTTTTATTTGAGGTGGGCAGTCACTGTTGTGCTCCATACAGGAATTTCAAGATTAATGAGTCACTTAATAATTTTGATTACCCAGGTCAAAAGGTCCAGAAAGGTAAGCCTACCTTTAAAGTGCTGTTTTATCAAACTGTTAATGTTACTATTACTGTTATTACTTTTGAATATCAGTTAAATATAATAATATCAGCCAGGAAATGGTCTTATTACATCAACTTATACATTTGTAGACCCAACCATGATATTGGCTCTTACCGATAGTGACGTTGTTGCCCCTATATATACAATATTTCATTTGCATGCAATAGTAGTACCAACTGTTGTCTGTTGCCTCAGATCATGACAGACTTTCATTTATTTAAAAAGACAGTTAAGAGCCTTGAGGCAGCCAAATAAACATTTAGGCCCTAAACATGTTTACTGGCGACATGCTGGATAAATTATTGTCAGTTTGTATATGTATATGTAGACTTCAGCTCACGTTTACCAGGGACACGTGCACTTTTGTATGTACTTTCACAATATTTAGTCATTTCCACCTTTTGTATACGTTTTCTGTGGGTGTCCCAAAGTAGAAGTGTTGTGGTATATACATATCCAAGTGTGGTTTGTCTGGGGTGGCCTATCTGCCACCGCTACTGTATCTTTCAACACTGTTTGGTCCTGTGCCGTCTTCAGCCACTGGTGCAATAGTCTGCTAATGCGCACATTTTCAGTTCCATCTTTTTTTTAATCATTCTATCTGATTTAAAAAATACAGATATTATGCATCTATTTGAGCTTTCTACTGTGTTGTTTCCTCATCAAAAGCATGCCTGCAGAGGTTTTAGGTGTATGATCTATACATGTTTCAGTAATTTACCCTGTGCCATATTTGACCCTTCCTTATAGTTAGTTGTAAGATTCTGTCCAGTGCTAGGCCCACAACCCTCCAACATCCATGCTCCAACTTCACAATTCTTCATAAATATACAAAAGCATGATACAAAACTGTACACAACAACTTGACAAACCTGATGAGATGTACAGTAATTTCATTAGTGGGATGCGCACTGATTGTGTTGTGATAGCACTGGAGGGGGAGTGACGTAGCGCAGACAGCCAATGACGTAGCGCAGCCGGAGTGTCAAAAACAAAAAATACCATTAACATCTTTTATCACTGTATTGCACAGTTTAAGGCTTTACGCCCTCACCCATGGCCCTGCCTTAATATCAAATATCAATTTAAATAAAATTATACATTATGTTTTACTGACATTACACTAATGTGAATTAATCTAGCAATATCCGTATTAAACCTACTACTGATACTGATGACAATGATAAATAATGTTTACAACTATGGCTGGCTTGCTGACTGCAAAGAAACAGCCGACTTAAGGAGATAAGAAAATGGATGAATGTGAGATAAAACCTGACACTAACTTTGGATATTTTTTTTTGCAATATTTCTTGGTACAGAGGAGCTTTGGGATGCTTGTATTAACAAAAGGGTGAATCATCCTATTGGCTGGATGTCTTCGCACTCCCCATCAGGGTCTATTGTAAATATTTGAAATAGAACTGTTGACATGATGATTACACAGGCTAATGGATATACAAACTTGAACTTAAAAAAGCAGTGATGCGTTTGTTAGAGTGATAGCAAAGATGACAGGTAGGAGTAAAAAAGGAATATGTTTTTTAATGGGAAGAATGTGATCAACTAAGGTGTGTTAAAGGGATAGTTTGGGTTTTTTGATGTGAATCTGTATGGCATCCCCTTCAGCAGTGTCGTGCATTAAAACTGACTTACCGCTGGTGCTGACGAAAGTAGGTCTGGCAAGTTAGCGGGGACAGTTAATAAAGCTTGTTTTTCTTCTCAAAACAGTATTTGTCCAAAACGTGATATATTTGTGTCACAAAACATTTGTCCACGAAAAAGTCAGAAGTCAAAATTGCTTGGTGCTATTTCCTCTTGAGTCATATCATTGCCCGCCTATTATTATTATTAGCCTGTTCACTTGTAAGTGGCGATGTTTACAAGTGAACAGGTTGTTGCTGTTGTTGTTTTGGAGATTACAATAATATTTACATAACTATATATTATATTACTTTGGAATATTGGACTGATTGAATTTGGGGCTGATATGAAACCTTTTTCAGTGTGAGCCTCTCCTGAACAAAAGAGGGAGCCTGTATGGGCTGCATAGAGCTTCTCACACATAATAATTGGTTGTGGGTGTGGCACTCCTTGTGTCATTGCGATGCTGTTCCAACTATTTTTCAGTTTGCAGTCTCCAAAACTTAAAATATTTTAGTATCAAATGTGATAAGTACGCTTGGCACCAATCTGAACAGCCAGACACATCATTATTTGATCAATTTTATCACAGCAGATGTACTGCTCCAGTGGTGTTTTTAATTAATTTCACTCACACTTTTTTTGTTTTTTGTTTTTGCTGCAGAGTGCTAATGCTATCTCATATTGTCATGTTAGATTTGATCCTAAAAGCACATTTGATCAGGTGGTGCTTTTGGTTGTCCTCTGTGTGCTACTTATCTTTCCTGAAAAAGTGTCTCTCTTGATGTCTAAACTACATAATTGTAAAATGTTGTATGACTGTCTACAGCATTAAAATTGCTGATGGCCTTAGATTTAAGCAAACTGTATTGATCTAGGAAAATCACGGTCTCTGAATGGTTTGCCTAGGAGTCAATGATTTGTGAAATATTTTCAAGTATAGTTTTCATATAGATTTGACTGACACATGTGGAAGGTATGTCACAGCAGTCGTTCAACATTAAACAATTATAGGAACAAAATAGAATTTTCAGAGTAATGGCAATGGCAATACAACTTTGAGTGATTTAATGAGAGGAACCAATCATTATACATGCTTAAAAGTTGCTCTTAAAAGTTGATTTTGTATAATATGTCTTATTTTAAGTGTTAATGTGCTCATTCTCCCTGCAAAATGTTCATGGGAAGTCCAAGCATTTTTTTGTTTTGACCTACTTGGCTTCACTCACATCGCATTTTTCTCTTTGTGTTCCTTGTTGTTTATGCTCCCTGTGTTTTGTGTCACAGTGGTCAAATGTACGGACCACACAAGTTTCTTCAGTGCTTTGGAGACAGATAACCTGTTAATATTTTATAGAGGACATGTCACTGCTTCCTTTAGTATCAAGTAGTGGGAATGCAATTAAAAGTCAAGACTGAGCCTAGTTAAGGCTGGTCTATACACCTTGGCCAAAGGCCATACGCCCAAACAAACTAAAACAAACATGGCAACACCGACAGACGTACTTCAGCCTATTTTAGCATCAGATTATTAAGTGTATGAAAAGGGGAGATGTCTGTGCTTTTCTCTCAACTGGGTGTAACAAAAGTTGGATTTTTCTGCTTGTTCCACTGGTGTGGTGCGTCAACCAATCAGATTCAAATAGTTGTCATGATGTTCCCTGTTTTTCAGTCACTTTCAGTGAGAGCTGTCCCAGAGTGCTAATCAGTCTATAATGATCCAGGTTGTCAAAACAGCACAAAATCAGACCACTGTGGCCTGCCTTAATCTTATTGTAAATTATTTTATTGATCGCAAAAGCTGGAGAAGGAGTCTGATATATTGATTATTTATTTTGTATAGGGTCTATTCACGCTTATGTCACAAACTAGGAAGACGTTTGGAAACATGCAATGACAACATCCGTCAGGCTCTGTTCACAGTAGTAAGTCTGACAAAATCTAGGAGAAATTGGAAAATGGCCCCATTTTGTTCATCTACATGTCATTGTAGCATAATGTTATGTTCAGCTAATCAACAATTACAATTACAATTAGTTTTCATAATTTCCCCACTTACACACAACTCCAAGCGCACTGGGTTCATGCAATTAGAAGAGATGAGGGTGCCAAATTCAAGATTAATATGTATGCAGTCTTCATTTTATCTCTGATGACATTTACTTCAGTTGGATTTATCACAGTTGGTAGGCGAGCCCAGTGCCGGTACTTACACTGGAAGTTGTCAGTGTAGTTTCCTACAAGCTTATTTAGTGAATCGAAGGCCAGTCCATCCTCCTTCACTTCTTCTGTTGTCTAAAAAACCTGTATACGGGGGTGTTAGTGAGCAAGCAATGGTGCAGGTTGGAAGTTTAGAGTGCTCTGCACAAATTTCCAAAACAAAAAACAAAAAACAAAATTGACTGAAATTCAAATAAATTTGTACAATCTAAAATTTTTATCGATCATGCAGACTTGCATTCACAGGTATAAATGGCAGGTAACCTGCGCAAATACAAGTATACGGGCAAAGCTACTGCTGCTACCGCTGCTGCTAGTAAAACAAGCTCTGATATACTTAGCAAACCGAGCTAACCAAGCCAACGGAGCCAATTGAGTAGCTTGTGCCATGTTGGACTTAAACACTGAGATATTGTCTGCTATCATGACCGAGATGGCTGCGCTTATTCAAAGTGAGCTTGCAAAGGTCATTGTAAGGGAGTTCAGTGATATTAAAAAGTAGTAAGATCTGAAATAGCTACCAGCACCGCAACTTTTCACAACCAGTTGGACGCAATCCAATCCACAGTATCTGATGTGGAACAAGGGCTCTCAGGATGGACTCAGGACCAAATCATAGCACTGCAAGACTCTAGCAACTAGAGAAAAAAGTGTCATTTCTTCAGGAGAAGTGTTTGGACATGGAGGGACAAATGTGTAGATCAAACATTTGCATATTGAATGTAACCGAGGAATCATGAAGCACACCAGGATCGGTATCTAAATTACTCAGAGAGGTACTGAAAATGGACAAAGATGTGTGACAGATCCCATCGCACCTCACCGTCAAATCGAGTAAAGGGTAAGCCCAGAACAATAATAGGAAAACTACACTACTATCAAGATTGTCAGTGGAATGTTAAGAGTAAAAAGAAGGAGGAGAAAGTATGAAGAAGGGCTCAACTAGCACAGGTCCTCTGCCAATATCTCCCTTCTGTTTATAATTTTTTTGTATTTACATTTTTTTCAAGATTGTTATAGGGTACATATTATACATAAAGGCAAATCTAAACTAAACTCTAGTCAAAATATTGAACTAGTATAAAAAAATAAAACTTCCAGTCCCTAGTGTAGAGCAAACTGTAGGATAGAGTTCTTACAAGCACGTAATGTGTGGATTTTTTTGTAAAGGGTTAGTTTATTATCACCATATTCTTATTGGTGACAGTTGGGGGACAGCTATTGCACCTAAGGTAGATGTGCTGTTGCTTTGTTATACTTATTTTTGTAATAGTGATGTTTTTTTTTGTTTTGTTTTTTTGTATGTAGTAGAACAAATGCTCCAACAATATTTTATTTTAAAATATATGGCTAGTCAGTTAATGCATACTTAAACTGGTGTCTGCTAGGTCAGTTTTGTTGCCGGAATGTTAAATCCTTAAATCACCCAGTAAAACATAGAAAATTACTAGCACATCTGAAGTAGTTGGATGTGAACATCACTTTTCTCCAAGAAAACCATTTGAATACTATTAACCATTCCAAACTTAGAGGGGGATGGGTGGGGCAGTTATTTAATTCAGATATTAATTCTAAATCTAGAGGTAAGGCCATTCTTATCAAAAAGTCAATCTCCTTTACCATGATAAAAACAGAAGCGGGCAGACTAAATAATATTCCTGTTGTCCTAGCAAACATATGCCCCTGACTGGGATGATGGTGTTTTTGTTACTGGGATTTTCAGCTGGATACCAAACATAGAAATGCATTATCTCATTCTTGGGGGGAGATATAAACTGTCCATTATCTCCTACTATTGACTGAAGTTCACCTAGAAATATACAGCCAACTAGATCAACGCAAGTGCTTCTTAAAACCTATGGGATGAGTGATGTCTGGAGATTCCAGAATCTTAGTCGCAGAGGGTACTCCTTTTATTCACCAGTGCATAAAACATTCTCCCGAATTGATTTTTTTTTTTTTTCTTGACAGCAATTTGCTTCCATTAGTAAATAAGTGATTTAGATTAAAGCTTTATTGATCTCATACACAGTGACACACAGGAGAAATTTTACTTCTGCATTTGACCCATCATTTTTTAAGGAGCAGTGGGCAGCTCATCTTTCCGGCGCCCGGGGGCAGTACCGTGACGGGTCTTGCCCAAGGACCCACACTGGCTTGCTCATTGCCAGGAGGGATTAGAACCCAGGTCCCCCGGGTGAAACCCAACCATCGAGATTTAATACTTTATTCCTTTCAGACAGTTTGTCAAATTAAATCAAGTGCCAAAATGCAGTGCCAAAATTAAAAAAGTTCAGCACGAGCAGATTAAGAAGACTGAAGTGGATCTTTTGCAGCTAGAAGCTCACCTGATTTGTTTAAACAACGCGTAGTCCAGACTGAATTCAATCTGTTAACAACAAAGTAAACTGAAAATCTTTTAATGTCAACATAAAATGTATGAACATGGTGAAAAGGCTGATCAAGCTATTCTTGCCATTAATGGAGAACATGCAGTTAAGTTAACAGATCCTTTGGAGATTAACTGTAGATTCAGTGAGTTTTACACAACGATATACTTCTGAGTCCAATGACTGAATTGCTTTTTGACAACTTTTTCAGTAAGCTTAGTTTTTTGTTTAACAATTGCATCCATGCAAAATGGGAAAAATCCGAGGCCACACAGCTTTCCAAGTTAATTTTTCAAAACATTTTCTAATGACCTAGCCCCTATCCTGCTTTCTGTTTATGATGAGTTCTTGGTCTTTGGTTTATTCCCAGAAACTATGAGACAGGCTGTTATATCTCTGAGTCACAAGAAAGAGCTAAATAAATTGTAATGCGTCTCTTACCACCCCATTTTCCTATTGAATGTAAATAGTAACATTTTTGCTAAAATACGTGCATGTTGTCTGGAAACCATTTTGCCTTCCATTATCTGATGATCAAACTTAAGAACCGCTACTCATTCCAAAATATCCGCAGACTCCTAAACATCCTTCATCATCCCACTTCACCCGACACATCAGAAGTACGGTAGTCTTATCACTTGATGCTGAGACAGCATTTGATCAGGTGGAGTAGGATTATCTTTCATACATAATTTGTCTTTGGTTTAAAGTTTGTTTCATGGATACTGACTGTAATCCTCCCCAGTGGCAGCTGTCTGCACAAATCATAGTTTGCCCCGCTTTTTTTTAAGATAGGATGTGGAGAAAGGCAAGGATGCCCTCTGTTGCCTTTGTTGTGTTGTGTCATGAACCCTTGGTGATTGCAATACATAATGACACTTCTATATCTAGAAGTGGGGATTCTGAACATAACGTGTCTTTATATGCGGATGACACCTTTTTGTATCGTAGCCAAAGTCTGCTGCATATACTTATATACTTATATAAGTATATATATAGCATATACTTATACTTACTACACTACTGATTTTGGGAAAATATCAGACTACAAAGTAAATATACAAAAGAGTGAACTAATGCCTATAAATTCATCAGCACCACAGTTTCTGTTAAGTTTGATGCCATTAAAATTAAGTAAGGATAAATTTAAGTACCTAGGAGTATGGATTACTAATAATTATAAATGTTTGTACAACAAATTTTGTTCCATTACTATATAGGCTTAAGGCTTAAGCCTTTATTGGTCTCACACACAATGACACACAGTGACACACGGGAGAAATTTGACTTCTGCATTTGACCCATCCTTTTCAGGAGCAGCGAGCAGCCATCTTTTTTCGGCGCCCGGGGGGCAGTACCGTGAAGGGTCTTGCCCAAGGACCCACACTGGTTAGCTCATTGCCCGGGGGGGATTTGAACCCACAACCTCCAGGGGGAAAGTCCATGACTTACCAGTTGAGCTAACCAGCCGGTTAGTTGAGCTAACCAGCCGGCATAAAATGTGACTTTGAACATTGGAATACATTACCATTGTACCTGGGGGGCAGAATAAATGTTATTAAAATGAATATTTTACCCAAATTTCTATTTTTTTTTTTCAGTCTGTCCCTAAACAAAAAATCTCAAATTTAAATGGTAAATGGTCACATCTTTATATAGCGCTTTTCCACCTTCAAGGCACCCAAAGCGCTTTACAACAAGGAACCACTCACCCATTCACACACCAGCCAGAGCAGACACTGGGGGCGAGGTGGGTTAAGTGTCTTGCCCAAGGACACAATGGCAGCGTTCATCTGTGGGAGCTGGAATCGTACTACCAACCTGTGGGTCAGTAGATCTGACCGCTCAACCACTGATGTTTCTTATGTCAAGAGTGGGATTTGAACCGCCAACCTTTGGATCAGTGGACAAAATGCTCTACCAACTGAGCTACTGCCGCCAGTTTAGACTAACTGGTATCATCATTTATATGGAATTGGAAATATTATTACCAAAGTATATACATAACAGGGAGTCTAAATTGTTGAACCTCAAGAATATACCATGTCAATCTGCCTCTTTACATTCTTTACTTTGTTCAAAGCTACCTTTATCTCAATCATTAGATACATTTTCTTTAAATCCAGTGGTTAAACTTTCATTTAAAATGTGGGCACAATTCAGGAGGAATTTTGTCTCAAAAATATGTCAGTATATGCCCATCCATCCATCCATCCATCCATTTTCTTCCGCTTATCCGGGGCCGGGTCACAGGGGCAACAGTCTAAGCAGGGACTCCCAGACTTCCTTCACCCCGGACACTTCCTCCAGCTCCTCCGGGGGGACCCCAAGGCGTTCCCAGGCCAACCGGGAGACATAGTGCTTCCAGCGTGTCCTGGGTCTTCCCCGGGGCCTCCTCCCGGTGGGACATGCCCAGAACACCTCCCGAGGGAGGCATCCAGGAGGCATCCGGAACAAATGCCCGAGCCACCTCAGCTGGCTCCTCTCAACGGGAGAAGCTGCGGCTCTACTCTGAGCTCCTCCCGTCTGACTGAGCTCCTCACCCTATCTCTAAGGGTGCGCCCAGCCACTCTGTGGAGGAAACTCATTTCGGCCACTTGTATGCGTGATCTTGTCCTTTTGGTCATTACCCAGAGCTCATGATCGTAGGTGAGAGTAGGAACATAGATTGACCTCAAGTGGAGGAGTTCAAGTATCATGATATGCCCAAACTGTGAAAAACCACATGTTTACTCCCTCGGTCATTGATGACTCTTTTATACTTTGGGCTTCTAATGGTCTAAGGACGCTGAAGGAACCTGTTTATTGAAGGTAATTTTGCCTCTTTTGAAAGATTAAAAACAAAGTACCATATTCCTGACTCTCATTTTTTCATATACGAAAGACCATACATACGAAAAATCCAAGTTATGAAATGCCTTCACGTTAAATTTTGGTCTCTAGATATGAAAGAAAATTCAAGTTACGAAACGCGAAATCTCAAAAATTCGAATAATGTGCGCTCAGATGCACGCCCCGCTGTTATCCCCGCTCAAAGAGCACCTTTCTCGGCCTGTTAGCTCACAGTGTCAGACCCCCCCGGCTCTGGATGTCGGATAGAACCAGAGCCAGCCCCGGGGAAAACCCCGCGGTCGTGCCCACACAAAGAGCACCTTTCTCGGCCTCTTAGCTCTAGCGCCAAACACACAAGGAGCGCGGAGACAGGAGCACCGCGACATAGAACCGCAGCGAACACGCAGCCCGAGCCACAAACCGAACACGCACAAACGAACGCAAAAGCCGCACGAAACCAGCAAAGAGCCACACGGGGTGATTTAATCCTGGTCTAGTCCCGGTTTAGTCCAGGTCTAGACCTGGTCCAGTCCTGGTTTAGTCCAGGTCCAGTCCAGGTTTCGACCTGGTCTAGACCTGGTTTAGTTCTGGTCTAGATCTGGTTTATTCCATTTTTAGTCCTGGTCTAGTCTCTTAGCCAATCAGGATGCGGAACACAAAGTTACACTATAAAAAAAAAAAGTTACACTATAAAAAAAAAACCTTGGAACGGATCAGGCCTTTTCCATTGAAATAGCTACTCAACTTACGAAAAATTCACATTACGAAACCACTTCTGGAACGAACTAATTTCGTAAGGTGAGGTACCACTGTATCTTCATCTTCACAGCTTTATGTCTACCTCATTCAGCCACGTTACCTCACGAACACCGGACTCACTTCTTGAAAAAATTTTGGACTTAATCCTCACTCTAAAGGAATCGTTGGTAAAGTTTATGCTTTAATCAGCTCGTATAATATGGAACCGCTGACTCGTGTTAAATTGGGAGGAGGAACTGGATACAGAACTCTCTGAAGATGTATGGCAATATTGTTTTAATATTCATTTGTTCTGAATCTGCTTAAGACAAAAAGTTATACAATTTAAGGTTGTTCACAGACTACACTGGTCCAAAGACAGACTCGCCAAGATCAAACCAGAACTTGATGCTAACTGTGATTGTTGTGCCACTCAACTAGGGACATTATCACATATGTTTTGATTTTGCTCAAAGCTGAAAAACCTTTGGCAATCAATTTTCAATTTTCGATGCATTAGGGGCTAATGTTGAACCTGAGGCCAGAACCACAATATTTGGGATAACGTTACAATCTATGGATTCCCATAAATATAAAAATATAATTGCTTTTGTCACACTCCTGGCTCGAAGACTAATATTGCTCAAGTGGAAAGACAAACAACCACTAACCTTTAGATTGTGGCTTGCTGATCTTATACACCATCTAACATTAAAGACATTTTTTTAGGCTGTGCCGATAAGTTTTACAGCACTTGGCAACCTGTTTTGAGTATGATCACAGATGTTGATCTCTCACTTATTTCACAGGAGTAATAATACTATTTCTTCAGTGAGTCATGTTATTTGTATATTTTTTAATGGCGCAAGAGGGTGGGCTTGTTCTGGGGTTTGGGCGTAAAAAATATTATTGTAACGTGTGTCTAATGGAATGAATACTGTCAGAAAGAGACATGTATATCCATAAAAAATTGCAAATGCGTGCTGGATCTAAAAACAAAAACTGCAAAAGACGAAAGAGAAGCTCCCAAATTTTGTTTATTTCGATGACACCACAATGTGACGTTTCGGGTCAAGTCCTTCTTCAGACATGAAAGGTTAAGTTTCGTACCTGTTATATATATTATAGGCCCAGGTCTAGTCACCTAACCCACCATGTGATCAGTCCCAATCAAAGAAAAAAATGGATTACAATTGTTGAATGGAATCTTTAGTACAAAACAGATGTTCACTCTGTTTTAAAGTGGTGTATTGGTTTACCACAGCTAAAAAGTATTTACACTATTTACAATGTATATAGAAATAAAAAACACAGACCATAATATCTGCATCAGCACTGTAGACATGGAAGTATCACTGTAGGCACACATGCCGCCACAAACTGGAGTGATAATGTCAACATTTTGAGTCAAAAACGATCTTAAGTCAAAATCTTTTGAGACCTTTTGGAGCCAGAGTCCCCAGAGTGTACAGTATATCCAGAATGCCTCTTTTTAAAGGTCCCATGGCATGAAATTTTCACTTTCTGAGGTTTTTGAACGTTAATGTGAGCTCCCCTACCCTGTTTAGCCCCCCCACCATGGTTAAAAGTTGCGAAATGTCTAAACTGAGCATTTGCGATCCTTTTCTGCGTTACAAAAAGCTCAAACGGGAGAGTTTGAACAAGGCACCTTATTGACGTCAGATCGAAAAAAGAAATGCAAATGCAGTTCCACCCCCGTCTGTCTGAACTCAGCGTCTCTGTAAATCACGCCCAGAGAGTTTGGACTGCGAATGCGCTAGGCAATGCGAAATGCGTTTTTTTATTTGCCTGGAGGCACGTCCGAGTGTTTCTAGGCTCGGAAGTCCTTTATCTGAGCCTCTGGACCTTTGAACAGCAGTGGTTTAATTTTATTTTATGTAAAAATGTGTTTATTTTTCAATGGAATGCTTCAAATCTTTCCCCCCGTGCAAAAACAAGGAAATGGATCAGCTGAGGGCTCTGAGCTCTGAGCGGAGAGTTTGGCCACGCCCCCACCCTCTACTATAGGCCAGCTCTTTTCTCCTCATTTGCATTCAAGCAACAATGCCCATTATGGATTGTTCAGACAGAGAAAAATTACTCTTTCTCATCTTATCTCTGTTTCTCATGCACTGAGTGTTGATTTTGAAGGAGGATTCATTTACAGTATTAGGGAACCATTAAGGAGCCATATAAAAGCATCAAGAAGTACCATGTCATGGGATCTTTAAAAGAATGGAGTTCACATCACTACCTCGACTAGGTTGTTTTTTTTTTGTTCAATGCCCATGTATCTGAGGGAGCTTACATTGTGTTGCTTTTCAGTAAAGTGCACTGCCATGTGGCTTCAGCTGTCATTATTAAGGATGTAGGATCTGTGTTCAGCAATCCTTGTTTTTAATGGTCTAGTTGTTTTATCAATCACTGCGTGCACATGGACGAGTGTAATCCAATTGCAAATGGATTGGGATCGTATCAAATTCATGTGCACAGGCTAGGGATCGTATAGGGATTGGTTTCCCGAATCTGACTGGAACCTCTGGCTTAGGCCAATAGTAATCCGCTTGGTACCGCCTTATGCACGATATCGGATCAGATTGGCGTACTGTGCATGCGTGGGAATTTTTGCCAGGGATTTCACCCGAAAATGACAGGAGGCGCCGACGCCGTCATAAGTAGCGATTGTTGCCGGAAAATTCAGACGAAATCATGGCTGTGAAGAAAGAATGCACAACACGTACACCAATGCTGCTCCGTCAAACTCCTTGAGCGCCATCTTGGTATACCACCACATAGTTTGTTGTGTTTTTATTGAGTAGCCATCACCTGGAAGTAGTTGGACTACAGCGCCACATAGCGTAACGGAGCCGGCCAGGTCGCTGACCATTATCCGATTACACGAGCTTTATATGCACTTGGATTTTAGGACAAACCAGCCGCCAAGTAACGGGATCGGATTTGGAGAAATCCAATCCGATCCTACCATGTGCACGCAGTGACTGTATGCCAACCCACATGGACATGTATTCGTATTGTTGTTGTGCATTTGTATATAAATTGTAAATAGTGTAAATACTTTTAGCTGTGGTAAACCAATACACCACTTTAAAACAGAGTGAACACCTGTTTTGCACTAAAGATTCCATCCATCAATTTTCTTCCACTTATCCAGGACCAAGTCACAGGGGCAACAGTATAAGCAGGGACTCCCAGACTTCCTTCACCCTGGACACTTCCTTCAGCTCCTCCAGGGGGTCCCCAAGGCGTTCCCCAGTCCCACTGAGAGGCATAGTCCCTCCAGTGTGTACTGGGCAGTGACGGTCTGGCATTTGGGCACATGCCAGAAGGGCTGCAGCCCAGACGATGCCCACCGCGGCCCACCCGCTAGGTATTCGGTCGTTACGTGCCTCCATCGTCTTAAAAATTCTGCTCTATTGCTATAATTGAAAGGACTCGTTCAGTATTTATACCCCTTACAACTACATATATATTACAGTGATGGTGGCACCGTGATGATGTGTTTAAGGTATTACATTATTTTATTTTGCTGGGATATTTCTTCCTACGATGTAAAAATGTGCACAGCTTGAAATAAAACAAATATATCTGTATTTTGTATTTGTTTGCGACAACTGAAGTAAAGCACTGTCTTATGGGAAATTTCCCACGGACTGGAGCTTGGGCTACAACGATTTGACCAATGTCTGTCCGAGTTGCTACCAAGAATTGACCAATCACGGCACTAGTTGCTACCAAGAATTGGTAGCGCTTGCATATGAAGTGGAAAACACTTTATATGAAGACAATAGTAAATCTTTTCGAGGAAGTTAGTACAACACAACATTTAATTACTTTCATGAGAAATAGAAGGGTGAAGATTGTGGTAGTGTGGTCAAGTTAGTCAAAGTAGAAGAGGATAGACGGACGGTCGGTTACTTAGCATTATAGTTCAGTGAAATAAATCGAAGAGTACAAGGGGGGAGTGATCGGGTTGCGGAGAAGAGCATTTATTAACGGCATGAAGGTAAGACACTTTTTTAAATTATGGCTGGGTTGAGCATTGATTTCCATGATTTTAATGCAGTTGTTTAATGCGTGTAGCCCACTGTTTTGGTATTTTATTCTGCGCGGTTCTGTGCTGGCATGTTGTGGTTGTGGACTAAAGTCAGAGCGTAATGTATGGTATTGCGCGTGTCCATAAATGCTTAATGTATAAATGCTTCATGTACTGTATGGCGGTGTCAGACCTAAGACGACCGTTCCACGATCTACGGGTACGGGGCCGCTTGTAGGTGCGAAATGCCAGGGCTCTTTTTTGGTCCCAGTCCGTCACTGGTGGGACATGCCTGGAAGTGTCCAGAAGGCATCCAGAACAGATGCCCGAGCCACCTCAGATGGCTCCTCTCGACGTGGAGGAGCAGCGGCTTTACTCTGATCTCCTCCCATGTGACTGAGGTCTTCACCGTATCTCTAAGGGAGCGCCCAGCCACTCTGCGGAGGAAACTCATTTGTATCCGCGATCTTGTTCTTTTGGTCATTACCCAAAACTTATGACCATTAAAAAAAAAAAAAAATCCATTCAACAATTGTAATCAAATTTTTTTCTTTGATTGGAAATGATCACATGGTGGGTCAGGTGACTAGTGCAAAACTAAAAAAAATAGGAGCTTCAAAGAACTATAGTCCAGATCTCTTTCTTCTTGCACATATTTAACGGAATGCTCAATAAAATAAAACCCCTTGAACAATTTAAAAAAACCTGTGTAAAAAATGTAAATGCTAGCAATGTGCCACAATGAAAATAGATTAGTTTAATTTGAAATACAAGATCCATAAAATACAATTAATGCTTCCTTATATATAGATATATATAAATGACACCAGATTCTACAGAATAAAAGCTCTTGAGATTCTAATTCCATTTTCTATTTCTGCGCTTCCCTCATGTCCTTTTCAGCCTCCATACATTCCAGTAAAATGAGGCCTCCCATTGGACCCAGTCAGTAATCAGCCCACTGGACGACTGTGCCTGTTCTGTAATAATATTCTAATAAGCACTGACTTCTGCTTTGATGAAAGCTTGCTACTCCTACTACTGATCATCTGGAGTGCTGAACTTACTCCTACTTGGTAATTAAGTATGGCTTTAAACAGGCCACTGGACCACCAGCTATCCCCTGTCTTGCTTCTGTCTCTTCAGTCCCATTTTTTTTCCTCTTTTTCTACAAATTTGTCTTCTATTGTTTTTGTACTTTTTCTGACTGCTTTGATTCTCTGTAATTTTCATGTTCATGTCTCACAAAAGACAAGTACATGCTGCTCTGATCTCACTCCTACCTAAACCATTGAATCAACAATGGGAATTGTGGGAAAATGGACCACCAATAGGCACACTAAATCTTGTTCTGGTTTCAGGCTTTGTCTATAGTAAACATAGAGGTTTTTTGTGTACCTCCTATTACTTCCACTTTAGCTATATTTTTTGTTATTCAAACTAAAGCATAATGGTGGTTGTGGTAAATGGACCACCTTATAATGCTAAGTGGATGTAGCATAAAACGAGTACTTATGGGAGGATGATGTAACCTGGGAAATCCCAGGCTGCTTTCGTTCATTCCGATCTGAAACACAGCCTGGCAACTATGGCAAGCGAGCTCTCCCGATTCTGGAAGCCAGTCAGAGAGCGGGGAGGGGTGGCACGACGGTGACGCATACTACGTGGCAAACCGAAGCTTGTAGTTTGAACTGACAACTGACATGATTGGCTATGGGCTACGTATACGCCAAATGATAGACATTCGTAACACCCAATAAACGGCCGTTGGCAATCGTAAACCACACCTCCACTACGAGATATTTCGAAGGTGGCTCCCAGACCATATATCACTTGTGATATGGTCAGGTGTAAACCAGGCAAGGGATGATGATGAGTGCGTCAGTTCATCCTTGACCAGGGCCCCTCAGCATAATGCGACAAAACAACAAATTTGTCACCCAATGAACAATGATGAAAACTTTTGAAAATTTGCTTAAAATTCAAACTCGCACTTCTCTAATTTCTGGCAATTTCCAAAAATCAAACAATGGCAGTGGGGTAATATAAAGAGGAAAATTGAGGCAACAGTAATGCCCTGTCTTACCGTGGAGCAATGCACTGGCATAGGCACTGGCGAGGTCCGATCATTGCCGCTTGTAGCTATATTTCTTTTATAATCAAATAAAATAAGAGAGAGGAAAGTTTAAAAGCTGTTGGGAGAATGCTGTGGCAGTTGTTGTGGTGGTTTGGTTTAATTTGCCTGATACTTGTGAAACATAATAGAAATTAAAGTGATGGTTGTCTAAGAGGTTGAGTATTGTTCAGCTGTTAAGATTGCTGAAAAGATCTAGTCATTGGTACCTTAAAAATATTATTATTATGTAATTCAAACCACATGATTAGAGCTGTTTTTAGGCACAGCCTCTTCAGTTGAGCTAATATCCAAAATCTTTATTACCATGAAGATCCCTGGGTGGCCTCTGAGCTGCCTGCCTGTGTGTACCATGTGAGTCTATAAAGGCACTTCAGTTTTTAATGTGCTTGCCAGCATTCTTATTAATGCAAGACCACATTTGACCAGCAGCTGCGATGTGGTTGACTTCAACTCTTAAATGTTTGTTGGGAGGTGATTATTGCATTATTTGTTTGCTTTACACAGTGTGCATTACTAAATAGCCACATGTTTATGCCCTGCTGTTTTACCTTTTGTTATATTTGTACACTATTGTATGTAGAATAACAAGGTAATTAAATGTCATATGTTTTGTGTGTGTGTGTGTGTGTGTGTGTGTGTGTGTGTGTGTGTGTGTGTGTGTGTGTGTGTGTGTGTGTGTGTGTGTGTGTGTGTGTGTGTGTGTGTGTTTCTTATGTATATTCTTACATATAGGAGATGATTGGAAAAATTTAAATATTGCAATAATTGTTTTGGAGATGGGCACAAATACAATGTTGACTTGACTATATTGACAAAATCAATTTAAAAAGGCTGCAAACAAGCAAACTGACAATAGATAAGTTATCAGAAACTTGCATGTAATGTTCTAAATAAGAGTATAAAGTTTAAGTAATTCCTGATGGATTGCATTGCTATAATATCGCCTGGAAAACTCAATTGGGAGTTTTGTCAACATTGCCATTCCTTAGACATACTTCTTGTTCTTCACCCGCTTCTTGTGTGTCTCTTTCCATTGTTGTTGGTTTTGTAGGTCAGCATGCCCTGCCTCTTCTCCACATTAATTGTTGTCTTGATGTAACACGGCTATTCACAGCTGGGATTGATTGAACATGTGCATTGTGTGTGTTTGTAGCGAGGGTAATGATACCGTGCTACAGTAAACCAAATTTGGCAAATGTGTGTGTTTTTACCATTTTATTGTATTCAATCAAAAAAATGTTTGTTTGTTTTTTTGCAAACAGGTGTTAAGTATATTGCAGATACGTGAAGAGTCCCTCAGTCGTCCAGGTAGCATCTGAGCTGACGAAGCCTCTCGGATGAGCGGCGAAACGTTTTCGACCAAACAAACTTTGTCCAGTTGACAAATTGAATTTCTCCTTTTATCATATATTGCAGATAGTTATGCAATTACTTTACAAAGCGCATTATGCAATTTTCAATTTTAAATGAGTCAAATTATTGTAAGCCTTAATAATAATAATAATAATAATAATAATAATAATAATAATAATAATAATAATAATAATAATAATAATAATAATTCTTTGCATTTATATAGCGCCTTTCATGACACCCAAAGCGCTTTACAGTTCATTGTTCATTCACTCCACACTTGGTGGTGGTAAGCTACTTTCTGTAGCCACAGCTGCCCTGGGGCAGACTGACGGAAGCGAGGCTGCCAATCTGCGCCATCGGCCCCTCCGACCACCTCCAACACTCAACTTTCATACTAGGCAAATGTGGGTAAAGTGCCTTGCCTAAGGACACAGTGACAGTTTTTTGCAACTGGTGCCCCACTGTGGCACCTGGAATTCCCAGCGGTCTCCCATCCAAGTACTAACCAGGCCCTGCCTTGCTTAGCTTCTGAGATCTGACGGGATCAGGCTTTGACAGGCAGGTATGGCCTTAGAAACTAAACTTTGTCCATATCTTGAATCAGGGCTTTGAACTGTTCAATAAATGGCAAAACAAAAAACAAAAAAAACCCAAACTGTTCCTTATTTAGCTCAGGGGGCTAGAAAGTCCCACACAAAATAATTAAATGCAATAAGGGTATTTTGTGTAGCCATGATCATGCACTCACCCTCTATGTTGCCTGGAGTTGGGGACATTGGGCCAGAACTGGTATATTACTTTCATATGGAGCCAGCATGTGTTTTACATTTGGCAAGGGAATTTTTACAGTAATATGCATACCCACAATGTCCTTTTTAAATTGGGTTCTGTTAGTGTTGAAAACTAAAGCTGCCTCAAATCAATTTAGTTTCCATTTTGATTTCACATAATTATACTCTTATTTTTTATGAAAAAAAAATACTAACTATTATTATTATTTGATTGACTTTAAACAACTTTATAGCCACAGTGTTTTATTTATGATCTGAAGTGATTACAGCAGCTCACTTGATAGCTGGCTTTTGATAGGTTGTTTGGCATCAGAGGTGAAAATCTTTGGAACACAACTTGACATTGTTCCCAGCACCAATCTCAGTATACCTCAATCAATAATATCCAACATGAAATACAAATTATGTTTAATACTGAGTTGTGAACAACATGTTTAAACGTGCACATTGTAACTTTATGTTACCATGGAGGTTATTGTTGTTTGCTTGGAATGTTCCATGGTGTGGCATTTTGGCACAAAAAAGTCTGCTGCTCGCTAGTACCAACTGCTGCTCATTGTAGATGGGGCTATCAGCATGGTCCATTATGTGTTCTGTTACATGGTCTGTTAACGTGGTCTGTTAATGTGGTCTGTTAATGTGGTCTGTTAATGTGATCTATTAACGTGTTCTGTTAATGCGGTCTGTTAACGTGGTTTGTTATCGTGGTCCATTAGCGTGGCCCGTTAGCGTGGTCCGTTAGCGTGGTCCGTTAGCGTGGTCCGTTAGCATAGTCCATGGTCGGCACATAGTCTCTCAGTGTGGCGGTTTGTTGACCACTCTACCCAGGCTTTATGAGTTTGTGCAAATACATTTTGGGTTGATGTTGGTGAATTTAATGTGAATATGCCTCTCACGAGTATATCCATTGCTAGTGAATAAACCAATGTCAAGGCATACAGCCTCCAATTATGTATTACATACAATAGTTTGTCCGTTGTTTGGATTGTTTTTAATGCATCATTTCTTAGTCAGGGCAAGCTGAATACCTACACCTAGGCTGCAGGACAATGTCCTCCTTCTTTTAATGCATCATTTCTTAGTGAGGGCTGAACACCTACACTTAGGTTTGCAGGACAATGTCCTCCTTCTTTTAATGCATCATTTCTTAGTGAGGGCTGAACACCTACACTTAGGTTTGCAGGACAATGTCCTCCTTCTTTTAATGCATTTAGACACAATATAAATAGCATACACATTATACACAATATAGGGCAACATAGGATATGAAGAAATGTTCGGAGAGGGGGGAGAAGTGGATTTTAAAGTGGGGCGACAGCGGTGATGGTGATGGACGGAAGGTGTGCTTGGGTGCTCGTCCCTCTCTAGGTGCTGTCCCTGTGTGGTCCTCTGGAGGATTCCTGGGTGCTGGCGGTGGTCCGGTTTGCGCTCTGGGTCTGGCCGGTCATCCCTTTGTGCCGCCTGGGGCGGGTCCTGGGGGTTTTTCCGCTCGGGTTCGCTGGCTGCCTTCTCGGTTGTCCAGTGCATGGATGGGGGGTGGGTGGACGCCAGTGTGGGAAGAGAGTGGTGATGGTGATGAGGAAAGGACGCTGGTACAAACGAGGGAAAAAAAAAAAGTCACGGAAGGAGGGTTTGGGGAAAGGAAGGAAGGAGGGAAAGGAACAAAAATGTATGCCCTGTCTAGGCTACCCCACTATGGTGGGACACAGCCTTTGTATATAGATGGATAGACAATAGTTTGGGGGATCCATGGGGGCCGGTGCACTGTGATCTGGGCAGCGAACCTGGACCATTGCCCCCGCAACCCGATAATATGGAGAAAGCGGAAGAAAAAAAAAAATACTATAGTTTTTTCTAACCTAAGAAACTCCTCCAGTTTGGGGGTTACAGCCCCAAATGCTCCGATCACCACGGGCACCACTGATGCCTTCACATTCCAGGACTTCTCCTGCTTTTCCTTGAGAACACGACGAGGTCACACGCAGCGAGCGTGCTCAGTGTTTACGGAAGTCACCTAAAGTTGCTGTCGTACCGGAGCCAGAACATGTACAGCTTATTTGTTTTAAGGAGGAGACGGAGAAGGAGAAGGACAACGTTTTTGGCCACGGCGTTTTGCGCGGCAGTGGCAGCATCCGTATGAACATGTTGGTGCAGAGTCGCAGACAAAAGTGGTGGGATTGCTACGTGCTTCGCCGCTTCACTGCAGGCATGAAAATCCCTCACCTTTCTGCGAAATTCGCCGATACGTTCGGGATATGTCCCTTTCTCCAGAGCTCCGGATAATTAAAATCTGTGGATAATGGGGCGATACGCGTGGATACGCACACTATCGACAACACGGCAAACTGTTACAACAGAGCTGACACGGGTGGTGAGTCATATTATGGTATTATTTCTGCATCAAAGGGACAGATTAGCTGACAGCAGGGGCCCGGGACTAAACCGGGAATAAACCGGGACTAAACCAGGTCTAAACCAGGACTAAACCAGGTCTAAACCAGGACTAAACCAGGTCTAAACCAGGTCTAAACCAAGACTAAACCAGGACTAAAGTGTATGTGTGTGTGTGTGTGTGTGTGTGTGTGTGTGTGTGTGTGTGTGTGTGTGTGGGCGGGCGGTGGGCGTGTGTGTGTGTGTGTGTGTGTGTGTGTGTGTGTGTGTGTGTGTGTGGGCCTCTATTGCTCGGGTGCTCAAGGCCTGCTCCTGTGCAGCCAGGCCTCTGTGCTGTCCTTCAGACCAGCCCTCTCCAGCCATTGGTAGGATTTCTTGATAGCCACAGTTATGTTTCGGCCTCATGTAGGGGCTTGTTCTGCCATGGTGGTCCCTCCAGCACCTCTTCCTCTGCACTCCACTGTCTGAGACATTCCTTGAGCACATCATCTGTCGGGGCCTTGTCCTTGATGTACTTATGGATTTTGGATGTTTCATCCTGGACAGTAGTCCTCGGCCTCCTTCCTTCCGGCTCGCATACAGTCTCAGGGTGTTGGATTTGGGATGGAACCCTCCATGCATGGTCAGGAGCTTTCATGTCTTAACGTCTGTGGCTACGACCAAATATATATACAGGGAGTCCTCGGGTTACGACGTTGATCCGTTCTTAAGACGCGTCGTAACCCGAATTTCGTCGTAAACCGGATTTTGCCTTTGATCTTCCATCCAAAGCACCAATAACCTTTCCATCTCAATAATTAGACCACTACGCTGCTTGGTTATCACTGCCGCTTTCATAGGAGCAGATCAGAGCCCACATCAGGTACTTCCGCCCACATTGGGCACACACACGAGGCTGTCTTCTTCTCCCTACAACCACAACAGAGCGTATTCTTCCGCCGTGCGCCGCGCGCCGCGTGCGTTTGTTTACATCTTTTACCACGCTAAACCGTGTAAGACGGAATGACGCGTAATATATACATATTTTTTTTAATGGGGGCGCGTTCGTAACCACGAAACGTCGTAACCCGAGACCGTCGTAACCCGAGGACCCCCTGTATATATGTATATGTATGTATGTATATGTATGTATATATATATATATATATATATATATATATATATATACATATACGAATGACCCAACAAACGAAAATTTCAAGTTACGAAACGCCTTCACGCTAATGCGCGCTCAGCCACACACATTATAGGCTTTTCTCAGACTGGATTTAAACTTTTCTCACATTTGTCTCTCCTTTAAACACTCAAACTTTCATAGATTTTCAACAAAATGTATTAACAGTGAAGTGTGGGGGGAAGGGGGAGGGGGGAGAAAACTGCGCCCTGACACGTGTGATAGCGCAGCATGACCCGGCGCGGGGCTGCCAGCAGGTCTAGACCTGGACTAAACCAGGACTAAACCTGGACTAAACCTGGACTAAACCAGGACTAAACCAGGACTAGACCAGGTGGATTAAAATGCCGCGCGCGAGTCTATTTCCTGGTTTCGTTTCGAGTCACAGCTGAGGCGAGCAGCGAGGACTCCCCTCGGGACGGCACGCAGTCTGAGCGCATGAGCGCATGAACAAGACCCACGAACGCATGCAAGAGCTGCGGTGGTCTAGACCTGCTCTAGACCTGGTCTAGACCAGCACGGGTCTCGTTCATGCGCTCAGACTGTGTGCGGTCCTCCTCGCTGCTCCCCTCAGCTGTGACTCGAAACGAAACCAGGAAATAGACCCGCGCGCTGCGCTTTAATCCACCTGGTCTAGTCCTGGTCTGGTCCTGGTTTAGTCCTGGTCTAGTCCTGGTTTAGTCCAGGTCTAGTTCTGGTCTAGTCCTGGTTTAGTCCAGGTTTAGTCCAGGTTTAGTCCTGGTTTAGTCCAGGTCTAGACCTGCTGGCAGCCCCGCGCCGGGTCACACGTGTCAGAGCGCAGTTTTCTCCCCCCTCCCCCTTCCCCCCACGCTTCACTATACAGGGGGTCCTCGGGTTACGACGTTGATCCGTTCTTAAGATGCGTCTTAACCCGAATTTCGTCGTAAGTCGGATTTTGACTTTGATCTTCCAACCAAAGCACCAATAACCTTTCCATCTCAATAATCAGACCACTACGCTGCTTGGTTATCACTGTCACTTTCATAGGAGCAGATCAGAGCCCACATCAGGTACTTCCGCCCACATTGGGCACGCACACGAGGCCATCTTCTCCGCCCTACAACCACAACAGAGCGTATTCTTCCGCCGTGCGCTGCGCGCCGTTCGCGTTTGTTTACGTCGCTTACCACGCTCCTAATATATAATATATATATATAGGATGGGTTAAAAATGCAGAGAAGAATTTCTCCAGTGTGAGATCAATAAAGTTCACTTCTACTTCTTCTTCTTCTAAACCGCGTAAGATGGAATGACGCATAATATATATATATTTTTTTAATGGGGGCGCGTTCGTAACCACGACCCCTGTGTGTGTGTGTGTGTGTATGTATATATATATATATATATATATATATATATTATATGCTTTTTATGACATAAAAAAATCTCTGTTAATATCTTACAGTACAAGGTAAGTGCCCGATAAATTTGTCTATATTTGACCCTATGTCAGGCCCTAATGCCTGGTATGTTGACTCTGCTGTCAGGCAGCCAGTGATCAAGGACTAATAGAGTCTTTTCGTCTGCCCAGCGACCCTGGGTCTAAGGCTAACTCACACTAGAGAAGTTACACAGAGCAGAGCCAACATAAGCAACAAATATGTTTTCATTTAGACTGCAGTTTTATTCCCCCGGAGAGAGTCGGTGAAGAAAAAAAAAAAAGCGTGTGTGTCTATGTGTTTGTGTGTTTGTAAAGAAAATAGTGTGTGTTAATTAAAAACCAGCACAATACAAATGATATTCCCTTTTCCACATGTGTGTCAACATCCATCAGTTAAATGCTGTATATCTGTGTGCCATGTTCTTGTTGGTCTTTTGACTTCTGCATTGATAAACACAGGCTTTAGCTCAGCACAGGCCAAGGCAAATGTTTGAGCCACCTGTTGCAGGAAACCTGAAGCTCTCTGGAGATGTGAAGATGGAGCTGTAACTCAGGCTCAGCTCCAGATTCAAGTCAAGGTGGAGGAGAACAGAACAGAAGCTGAGAAACACAGTGTGCACAAGATTAAAAACCCACACTCAACTGGACAAAAATGAGTGTCCACATTTTAATCAGGTCTGGCCTAAAACATTGTTTGAATTGAATGGCCAAATGTTTGATGCAGAAAGAAATAATTTGCTCTAGATCGTTTAAGGCGATCCCTTTCTGTGTATTTTAAGAGGTTTGGGCTTGCACAAATGGTGCCACATATTTCATTTATGAACATGGACATGATGCCTTCTGTCTACTCCTGGAAGAGCTGCTGCTGAATAAACATTGGTCCATGTCTGTTTGGGTGCACTGCTGCTGGGGAAAGAGACTCATGTCATTAGTGAGTGGCTGTAACTGTGCTGGGCTTTGTACCTGAACAGAATGTGAGGAAATGGTATTGTCATTTAGAGACGGATGTGACACTGTTCTGTTGGTACTGTAAAGATTTAACAATATTTCCTAATTTAATCATGTAGCAGCTTTTTCAGCAGCATCTCCTAAATCCTGAATTTCTCATTGAACAGAATGTGTACTCCCTGTAAATGTCATCCAGTGCTTTTGCTGCTGTATTTTATTAGTTTTTTGTTTTAAATGTAACAGGTGATGTGACAAGTTTCACGTTTATTTGGAATTATACAATTGTATTGGATAAACATAATTGCAAGTCATTCTTTTTGATCTTGTAAGTATCTTTTCAAAACCAGCACTTCAAACCCAAAGTTAACAGCAACTATGTGCTGGTCACCTCTTCTTAGATCTGCATCTGAACTGCTGCCCTCTCAGCAAATACCCCTCCTCCCCCAGTCTCTCTCATGGCCTGCTTCCCCCTCTGCTGCTGTGAAAGCCCCCAGGACTGTGGGTCTTTCAGTTTTTCACGTTTACAAAATCCACTCTGTTTAAAAGCTCCATCTTAGACTCTCGCTCCCCTTCGCCATCTCTACCTCACTCCCCCTCTCCCCGGGATGTAAAATATTCACAGCTGCTGCTGCGGTCGGGTCGTGCGGCCACAGGACTTTCTGTGCAAACAGAGAAACTGTGAACGTGTGAAGCCAATGGTGTATGTTTCATTTGAGGTCCGACACAGGTCCGATAGATCCTGATGTAGTCAAAACAGAAACCGCATACTGGGCTTCACCACATGCCTCAACAAACCAAACACTAACCAAGCAAATCCAAGCACAACAGTCAAAATGAGATTGGCAAACAGCTTTTGAAACCAGTTTGGTGGACAGAGAAATAGGAGAAATGATGCGTGGCTTGAAGCCGCTGAACTGACAGATGCTAATGTCCCTCGCACTGATAATGAGCATGTAACATCTGTCTTACATAAATGCACCGCTTTTTAAGTGTGGCCTTGTTATACATTATAGCTAAAGGCAAGGCTGTATTAAGTCATGTTTGAGTTGCAATAAAAATACATGAACTAGTTCAAGAGCTCACGATAAGTTTCGATCACAACTATGATCATTTAAACCTAAATGCATCATTGTATTTTTGACTAATGCCACCGCACCTACATGTGAACATATGTAGACTTTTTTTTACCACCAATATATAAAGACATGTTTGCTTCGGAATGCCAGCCCTTGAACTTTATGAGAGAGGGAAAAGAGTAGAGGAGGGGGGATCAGTGTCTTGAACACATTTCAGCATAATTGTACTTGATATGTCGTTTACAGAACACCCAAGTAATCGTATAAACAAAGGCCTAGATGCCCCGGGAGGATGAAAGGAAATCTGAATCTCCCTCTGATGCATCATACTTACTCACGTTTTGACATGAGGACTATGCTAAGTACTCCACTGCATTAAAAGAAGATCCAGGACCTTTTTGTAATAAACACAGCAGGACAGAAGATATCTAAAAATACTGTTCTATGCACAGAGCAGATGGACTTTTTTTTTTTTTTTTTTTTTTACTTTTGTTAAACATTTGATAACCTCCCAAGTTATTGATTAGTTAATTGTTTTCTAATTTAGTTTTGTTAAAACTTTTCAACCATTCCAATTCAGATTTTTATGCGTGAAGATATCATAGGAGACAGACCCTTAAAACACAAGCCAAGTCCAAGTAAAAGCAAGAGATGAAGCCAAAGGAATAAAGAAAACATGACATCATAGTTAATTAGAGTCAGGTGATAAACACAGAGTGATATTTACGTTACACCATATGCCCTGCTCCATGTGTCTCTCTTTCTCGGGGGCACAGCTACAGATTTCAGACAAGTAAGGTCAAGGAGGAGGCCTTTCCCAGCTGCTATCGACCACACGGAGGCACACACTCCTCTGCAGCCAGCCCACCACATGTCGATGTGTCTCGGCTCTGTCTAAGGCCTGGTGCCGCTTTGTCATTATCACATAAAACACTGTGTTTATCCTCCACAAAGCCGTGTTTGCCATGTTGTATTTGTAAGAGGGAAGTTTTTGCACTGAGAACTGAAAACTCCAGAACTCATCAGCCAGGTTGAGGAGCGTAATTACTTACAGATTTTGAAATGTCTGCCGGAGAAGGACTCAGTTTACTTATTTGTAGTTTGTTAGAGCCCTGATTAGTTGGAGGAAGATGTCGAAGATACTTTAAAGAAGAAAGTGACCTGACCTTTGAAATTGTAACATGACTAAATCATCTCAAATGAGAGACCTACATGGTAGAAATTAGCAGTAATAAATTCCCTGTTATGTAATCCACCTATGTTTTATTACCAAACTGGGTTGGAAAGATACTATAATACACATTTAAATATACAGATCCTGGGCCCAAAATATATATGTTACCCAAACAAGATCAGCTGTACCTTTCAATATACCAGGACCACTTAATTCATCAATGTATTGTTTTTTCCTTGGAGACACAAGCGTAGGATGACAATGAGCTTGGGCAGGCATCAGATGAAAAATAGTGGTATTTCCAGGGATGACCAGCACAGAGTGCAGACTTGAACCCCACTGTGAATGTTTGGCATGTGTTACTTGTTACTTACTACATTGTGTTTATCAGATGTTGTTGATAGTCATGACTGCCATAGTGTCTGTTCTTCTTTGAATCACTATTGCCTTTTAGAAGTCTAAACAAACACATTACAAACAAATAAAAGACAAATATATTTATTTGAAGTTTAAATGGTAAGTATTTTAAAAGAGAAGCATAAATGGTAAAAAAAAAAAAAAAAAAAAAAAAAAAAGACAAGTCTTGTCCTTTTCAGGTTTTCTTTTTGTTAAATATTACACAAAATAAATAAATTTAAAGAAAATATCATAGTATTAGACTTGCTGCTTCTTCCTCTCACAACATTAAAGTTCCCTTTTCAACTTTTCTCAAACTGTCTAGCTTTTGGTCACTCTGCATTCCTTTAGTTCAGATCTACACAAATTAGATATTTTTGGCACAGAAGTCCATTCTTTTTCATGTTTTCTGCTGTGCCAACATTTATAACTTAAAGCAAAATAAAATATACATTGTATACCAATATATCTTTCTTTATCTTAAAATAAACGTCTTTTTCAACACAGAAATATTTATCATTTTGCAACTTTTCCATCTCAGTGCATCACATAGACTCTTCAATATAGTTTTTAGAGGAGCTTCAAAGTGTCCACCTCTCTCCTGGGTGTCACATCACCGTGGCAGTACCATAATAGGCAGGAAGTGCGTTGCTGTATTTTTCCTTCGAGTCTTCTTTCCTCTCATTGGCTTGCCATTGGGGTTAAGTCCAACAAACATGTGCTTTCTTTTGTTTCGCCATTCAGCTGAAGCGTAGGTGTTGTATTTGTTTTCTTCAATGCGTTCGATCAGGCGACAGTCCGGACCAAACTCACTCTGCACACAACAAATACAAACAAAAACATGTCAGGAAAACTGGATTGTTCTTTCTCTTAATAACCCTAACTCCATTTTCGGAATTTTGGATTTATATTTCTATGACCTGAATTGTGAACCTAGAAATAGGTGGTATGACTAAAACTTTTTTTTTTTTTTTCATTCTTAAACATTAACTATTTTCACATTCATCGAACAAAATAGTCTTATTTTCTTTTTAAAATTGGAGCAGGATTGGCTGTATCTTCTCGTAAGCATATAATTGCATACATTAGAAATGACTGAAACTTAAAATTGTATTAGTTGCATAGAAATATGTTCCCTTGATGGTTAGTTGGTGGTTAGTTAATTTGAGTGTTTGAGAACCAACTGAGTGGTCAGTGGTCGAGCTTGGTTTGGACTTGGTGGACATGCTGTCGTTGTGTTCTTGGGCAATACACTTCTCTCACCAACCTACTTCTGAAAGTGATGTAAGTGTAAGTGATTGTTGGTGGTCAGAAGGGCCAATGCACTGTTTCTGAGTGTCCAAAAAAGCATTATATGAATTGAAAGCATTATTGTCAGAAATAAATCAGTTTACTTCAGGGCAATGTTTCTTACAGACAACTACATGGATACATTTAATATATTAAAGATCCAGGACTGAAGTACATGTTCCTATAGGAAAACTAAGATCTATGACTCACATTTTGAGAAAGGCGGCTGCGTGCTACAAACAAATGTGCAGTATTCACATAGTTTATACTTAATAAGTCTTGTTTTCTGTGCAGAACCACTAAATCCACCACATAAGTAATTTCAGTCTCATTAATCTGAAAATGCACATTAACAATGATTCCACTTGATTAGAGGAGGATAAAGAAGTCACTGTGTACAGCCATCAAGTGTAATGCAAGCCCCTCCACCACGCCGCTGAAGCTTGTGTTGCAGCATCAGGACGACGTAATGGGAATTCAGTTTCAGGCCATGCAACAGAATGCCTCTTTCTTTTTTACCGTGTGTCATTTCATCTGTGGTGTGGCTCTAGAGAGACATGCTGAAAGTTTGCTTTTCAAAGTTGCAAAAGAGAAAAAGGCAGTAAAGATGAGATGAAGAAAAGAAGAAAGAGAAAATAGATGAAACAAGGGCTGTTCAGCCCAGAGGGACCGGGGCAGAATAGGGAACTCAGGGATTGTATTTCCTGTTTCTGAATGGACCTGAGAGTTAGTGGAGACTAGTCTCACCTCCACTACAAGTGGTGTCTGTTTGTGAAATGTACGATTGTCAACAGATTACAAACTGTAATAAAACAGCTGTTGGAGCACCATGATCCATGACTTACATTATTTTCCAAAGCAAGGATGTAAATTAGATGCTAACTTTGTATCATGCAGTATTATTCAGTCTAAACAACGATACTTACGGCTCCGTATAGCTCCCCCTTCTTGCTGATAGCCAGATAGTAGTTGCTGCTGAGGCCTCTGATGGCAACCACTCCAACATCCACAGACTTGATCTCAAGAATACCTGAGAAAACAAATGCCATTATCAGTGCTTTGCCTTGGTCAGACTGACCCTGTTTTATTGAATTTCTCAATGTGTAATATTTTGGGGCATCAGTAAGTAAGTAATCAAATATTATCTGTGTTGGCTGTTCAAAAGAAGGAACCATTGGTCTAAATGCTTCATGCTTGGTTTTCATAGATCATATTGATACTGAGAATTGTAGGACCATAAAGTAGTGAAGCATCCCTTCCTTTTCATCTGCTGGTTCTTGTATGGGCTAGGTGCCCTGGAACCAAGGTGTGAGCCAGGTAAAAGAGAAAAACATGGGAATATTGTAGTTTGTTTTTAGCGAAAGCAAGCAGTCACTAATTTCTGGCAGCCAAACTCACAATTAAGCTGTGGTTGTCAAAAAAAATATCTTGCTAGTTCTAGTGCTAGTTCTGCTCATTCGGGACAGTTTTTCTCTGGGAGATTGACATGTACCAGGATTGACATGTACCATTCAAGATTCTTTAACTGTAATCTATTTGCTCTCTAATGTATATTGCACTAAAATGTTTCGATCAATGACCATGCGATGGAATCTAATGGCAGAGTATTAGTGTTAGCCACCTGTTTGAACTCTTTCTCTTCCCGTGTGTGATGTGGTTTGTGGAAAACCGAAGCACAGGGCCCTTTTATGGCCTTGTTACCAGTTACCAGAAGTGGTGTGCTGGCTTGTAAGGACAGGCAACTACTAAAGTCTTAAATGAAAAGGGAATAGTTTATGGCTGTTAGTTACAAAGCTCAATTGTGAATTTTTAAATGTATTATAAATGATCATTTTTGCTGCAACAGTATGGAGAAAAACAGTACTCTAAAAGACTCCTGCTAGACCCAGGGGTTAAAGAAGGTTGTGAAAATGTTCCACTGTTTATCTAAAGGTTTTTTGAAGATTATACTGTGGTTGTTCACATTGTGACCTTGACATGACAACCAGCTGTACGTAATATACTGTTGGCTATTCCCTTCAGGCTCACTCTTTGTCACTTCAACTATGAAGAATTTAGTCACTCAAAATGTTGGATGGCCATTTTGGTGAATCATGTATTTTGAATGATAGTGATGCAGACAATATAGGGAAAAAAAACGCTGTAAAGAGAGAACAGCATATGCAGCTTTTCCTTGAGCGGTTTGTGAGAAAAGCAGCACCACAGCATATAAGACTGCTCAAATGCAGGAATAAAACTCAATAACTCAATGTATCTTTTTGTATCATTCTTTCTACGGCTTTCACATTTACTTACACATTTCTGAAACTTTATGGGTTAAAAAAATACTGCACTGCACTGTACTGTACAATACAGTCTGTATCTGCGTGCTGCAGAGGTCTAGAGCTTTAAATTGAAAGATAATGTTTGAGGTGTTGACAGCAGATTTATCAACTGAACTACTGAATGTGGTTTTAAAAATGACATAAGAAAAACAAACTCACTCTTTACAATATTCACAATACCTGTCTTATCACACAGATGTATAGAATATGCATTGCATAGAACATACAATAACATACTATAGTACAATAATGTTCCAAATCACACACATTGTACAGACGAGACACCTCATGCTGTCTTCTGGGAGATTTTTGTCACACATTTAAAATTTACATTTATGGGTCAGTATTGCCTGTATCACTAATATTCATGATTCAGTTTTGTTGGGTTTGTAATTGGGACTAGCCTCACTTCCCTTGTACATGTTTCACACATGTTCTGTACTTTTACAGTACACACACACACACACACGCACGCACACACGCACACACACACAC
Source organism: Paratrypauchen microcephalus (assembly GCA_036785185.1). Classification (NCBI taxonomy): domain Eukaryota; kingdom Metazoa; phylum Chordata; class Actinopteri; order Gobiiformes; family Gobiidae; genus Paratrypauchen; species Paratrypauchen microcephalus. Next base: position 7,214,445 of record JAVJIX010000011.1, on the reverse strand, counting down.
ACGCACGCACGCACGCACGCACACACACACACACACACACACACACACACGTACATAATTGTAATTTGCTGGCATTCATGGCAGTTCTGTCGCAGCCTGTCCAGATGCCTCTCTGAAATGGACTTGGAGCTATGGGCCTACCTTTGATGGCTCCATTAAGAGGCTCACTTTCATGCTTGTGGGCTCAGAGGCTGTGTGACTGCAGCAGGGTTAGGGGTGAATGAGAAAGTCTGGCAAGGGCTAGAACATGGTGGGGGCTTTTCCAACAGCACTGATGTCTATCGGTCTGCAGCAGACCTGGATGTTATCTATCACAGATGCTATTTTTTACCCCCTGCTGCTTTACTGGTCATGAATCCTGCATGCACCAGGCTAACACTGGACTGACACTTTCAGTTTTGGGGCTTTAATACACTTTTATTACAGAGACAGGTGGTGCACATAGCTTTGCTTTGCCTTAATTTTTTACATCACTCTTTGGGACACCACAATTCATCAAAATGTACTTTTTTTTTTTAATCTGTTGGTAAGATTTGATCAAATAATCACAAAAGGTTTGGTTTTGGAAAAAAGTTCATTATAACTTTTAAGTTATACATTATAAATGGTTAATCATCTAAAACATTTTGCCACATTTCTTTATAACTGAGGTATAACACATTATACTGTCCAACCATTTGTTCCTCTATGACCCCTTGTGGTGTACAAGGGGTCACAGAGGAACAAATGGTTGGTGCCTCAAGAGTATTATCTGTGTTCTATGTGGATTGGAAGCATAGACTGTATAAAGAAGTGGACTAAGTGAGTGTGACATCACTCATAGTGTTTGGCTCCAGCCAAATGAAGCTCATTGAGGCTGGCTGTTATAGGGGTGAATTTGGAGTCGAGCTTCTTATTTGGAAACAACAGCGAGTATCATAACAACTAAAGACCCAATCACAAGCGAGGCTGTTGAAGGTATACATCCCTTCCCACCAACATCTCTGGTTTAGCAGGGAGCGGGTGCTTGGCAACACTGTCAGTCAAAGTTGGGGAAACCTCTGGGAAAAAGTTATTAATGCTCATATCTTGACTTACAGACAAAATAGCCAAATAATACCAGGATCATGTAGAGTGGGTTAATATGAACATTTTAAGACCTAAATGATGAACAGTTATAGAAAGAGGGTAAATGGTTTTTCAGCATAAAGTGAAATGAAGTACACCACCAATTTGAAACGCAGTGGAAAGCAGGTTAGCTATGCCCATTAATGTATGCTGTCTATGATGGGCAATAATTCCAAAAACATATAAATAAGATTACCATCATAAAAGTTCTGAAGTTCTGAAGTTCTTTTCTGGAGGGATGCAAAGCACTGTCTCCTTGCTGACCCCACCCAGTGCACAGTCTATACTGTGTAACAAACACTGGAATTTTTTTTTTGCAAGTACAAAAAGAGGTAATGCAACTGGAACACTTAACTCCTCCTGTGGATAAAACTATAATATAGTGTATCATAGACACTTAACTTCTCCTATGGTTGAAAACATTTGGATGAGCCAGACAAAATGCAACATACAGTAACAGCCAGAGCAGATGGCACTAACATGAGCACTCCACATGCCTGATAACATAGGTCAAAGATGCCCATCATTGATCATGGCCCTTGCTGGTGTGATGAGACCAAAGTAAGTAAGTGTAAGCACATTCTCAGCATGTGCACAGAGGTGCTCTGTGAATGACCCTGTATACTGTGCAGTGGGGTCAAAGGGGATTCATTCATCTGATGCCCCCACACCAACAATCCTCTGTCAGAGGGAGATTAATCTATTGGGAGTATTACTGAAAACAGAGGATTTTCAAAACATACATTATACTATTATACTCAATTAACTGTTTTCAGTGTCAGTATACCAATGGTGCTGACTAATCTACTATAGTATATTTAACCAGAACTATATATAGTAAAGTATATAATATTTAACCTACAACTGCATAATGTGAAGTCACAAAAATAAATATATTTGGCAAATATACTTTAGAATGTAATAATGTAACCTTTATGCAGCTATACGGGTATCCCTGACATGTTAGTAAAGGAGTAAGAAACACATTTAAAGACCCAAGTCAGATCAGAGGTCAGTGGTAGAATAACACTGGTTGGCTGTATTTGTTGTCTGTTTTCACAGTACAGCTGAGGGCCATCAGTGGGGCTCCGTCTGCCACTTGAGAGTAGGGATTTACTTATGGCTGCAACGTTTCACGCCATAGCATTTCTGTAATTTACTGCTGCTAGAGAGGAAAGTCTATGAAGATGTCAAAGTAACTGAATGAGAAGCAACACTGACACTAAACTCTGATGCATCCAATGTCTCCCCATAACTCTCTTTTATGGGCCACACTGTTACCTTTTCCCACGAGAACCCTAAACGCACTCATCAGCCCAAGAACTGGGAGGAACAGGCTGAGTAAATCAAAGCAACGACTGAGACTAATTTTTTGAAGATGTTACTGCTCCTGTTTATAATATTGATGCATTTGACCTATTTACATCAAGCGCTCTGAAATGTGTAGTAATGTAATGTAACACTGGGTTAATGAGTTCATGAGTTTAAATCCTTTTATTTACTTGTAACTAGAAGTTTCATTATTCTCAATCTTAGTGAAACTGTTGTCCCAAGTGATTGCCTCTTCCATATAGCTTTGACTTGTCCATTTACTAAGCTTCCTGTCTTGGGTCAATAGGTAGAGGTTAAGTCAGGGGGGCTCCTCTGAGTAATTAGCCTGGACATAACATCATTGCTAGTTTAAGTCTGAGAAAGATAAAGCATCACATTTATTAGGCTCTCCATAAATTGTGTTCTGTTGGATTTATATGTCAGTAGGCACTGCGTCTAATGTGATTAATGTAAGCAATAACTATGTGTGACATCGCCGACTGAGCAGGCAGCCATAGAATTCTAACGCTCCAGCTGTGAGCGATGGCACCATTTGTAAAACAGCAGTGCTGCTGGTGGTCCAAAAATGTACATATTTTGACCAATAATTCACCTATTTTAATTCAGTGTCTTGTTGTATTTTGTAGTGTGCTTCAACCTTCTCTTAATAATGATACGTTTTTTTTTAATATAATTATACAAACAAAAAGACTAGTTTGAGTAAAAATATAATAAATGTATGATCATAAAATAACCCTCCAACATGACCAAGTCAAATATTTTGGAACAGTGTGCTGTAATAATACTGCTATAGTCCCTAATGTTTCGCATTTAGCCCATCAATTAATGACTCATCAGATTCAATTTGTTTGCTACACATACGAGTTATTGGTGCTGGTACAGTCTACAGTCTCAGTAGACTTCTGTAAGCTTAATATAGCACTTGTTCACTACATTACTCCCTATAACTAACAAATCAAGGTTCCAAGAGTTTGGACCAGCAACAAACCAACTTGAATAAGTGACAATGGTTCTGAAATGGATGTATTGTTCCATTAAGGCCATGACCTGATGTCATTACAGCTAGTGACACGTTGCACCCTAATGGTGGAGTGCTTTATGTGCATGTGTGCTAGGACTGCAGGCTAGAGGGAGGGAGGAAGAGCCGCTAATTGAAATTCCTTCAGCCATGTCTGGCAGAGCCGTGGTGTCTGAGTGGCACATGCACATGTACACACATATTCACACTGGCCCTGGCCCTAATAAAAGTGGGTTTTGCCATATGGAGGCCATGTGCAAGACTGGCCTCTCTGTACTGGAGAGTGGGCGCGTGTGCCTCTGCGGGAGAGGTGCTATGTACAGTAGAGAGTGATCTCCAGACTGAGGCTAATGTCATATAAGAGTAAAGTTGATGTGCAAATGACACACCTTTGCTCTGCAATCTCAACTATAAGGCCCTTTTAATAATGCATAATGCATAATACAGCTTGAGTTTGTCTTTAAAACTAAACACTTGGTATATCCTTATAGATCTAAAATGGCAATGAAACTAAACAGGTAAATTTAGGAATTGCATTACATTGCATTGTTCTTTTCTCTGTCACTACTCCTGGTGTTGTTGGCACACTGCATCTTATTTAAGGCACTCAGAGGCTTGGGAATATGGAAGAAGAGAACTTCCAGATGTGTTTAACTAGAAGATAAAACATGGATTATATCAATATATAGCAGCTGATTCCTGTTCTCCATGCTCATTAATTATTATGATGACCCTTATGTTACATTAACCCTTATGTTACGACCCTTATGTTACCTCTGGTGGTAGCTTAAAGAGGGGGTGCTTTTGTATTGCTTTATAAGCAGCTGCCCCACTGATGTGTAATGTTAAAGCATGTTGGTAGCATGTATGCTCTCAGTTACAAGTACATCTCTGAGTTGTGTGTGTACTGTAGCTTTAAAAAATATATATATATATATTATTGCTGAGTAAAAATGCAATCAACTTCTGTTCAATAACTACCTTTGAAGACTGAAACTGGCAAAAGTACATTAAAGTTTAAACAATGAACAGGGTATGTATGTAAGGATGTTTGTCCTCATGACATTTAGATACATGCTGTATTCCCACAGTCTAAGGACTTTCTCTGGGCAATATCTAATTGCTTCCAGTAGATTCTGTGTGTGTGTGTGTGTGTGTGTGTGTGTGTGTGTGTGTGTGTGTGTGTGTGTGTGTGTGTGTGTGTGTGTGTGTGTGCGTGCGTGCGTGTGCGTGTGTGGCTTACCCATTTGTTTTCCCCTATTTTCACTTGTAATGCACTACCCAAACTCTTGGTATTTTGGCAAATATGACCATGTACACACAGGCTCGGAATGACTTGAAGCATGGATCATTGCTATTTGTTCTTTTGCCCATCCACCTGTTCATGAGTTCCCATGAATGAAACTAAGTCCATTCTTTAGATCAGATAAATCATGTTTCACATTTCTTGTGTCATTATACTTTTCATAAAATAAGTGCAGTTTTCATGTTAATAGTTGAATTTCACTTACTGTAAGGATCATCCTCACTCTTGGTTCCATTAACTTTTCCCTTCTTGTCAATCCGAAGGAAGAATTTTTGATAGGAGAACAGTTTTCGCCTGCGGACATCTCCTTGCAAATGCGTGTAGCTGCTCCGCACGTGCCGCCCAACAACTGTAGCCGAGGACACGTTAGTCGCCCGTGGCAACCTTGCAGAAGATGCATGCAGTGGGACGGGTGAGGGAGGCAGGTGTGAGAAAAACAGATGAGGTGCATTCTGTTTGTCTGTGGAGTCTGTGGACACTGGGGACGGGATCGGGGATGAGGAGGAGGGTCTGAGCAAGAGGAAGAACAAGAGAAACACAAATCTGCAGCCGGAGCAGGAGGACAACCAGGCGACCGCTGCTGCACCCTGGGTCACTGTCCATCTACACATGGTAGTGGAGCTGACAGAGCTGTGGAGGTGCTCAGGGGCTGGGGCATGCTGAGCTGATGCCGGGAGGGAGCGAGCCACAACTCCTCAGTCCGCTCCTGACAGCCACCCTCCTGGGACCTCCGGACTGCACAGAGATTAGTTTTAAATGGAGTGCGGTGGAAATGAGTGGAGGTATACGTATTTCCCTTCCCTGTAGTTGTTTATTCCTCAGTAGCGGCGCAAGAATGTGTCCACATCTATAACTCAGATCACCTCGCGGGAACAACTGGGAGCTTGCCTCGAAGATCTCTCGCCACCTCCTCCCTCTCCTCCAACAGGCAGCTGCTCTCTGATCCTGATGGCTCTCACACTTGCGTCAAATATGGCTTGGGAGTTTAGTGCTTTCTCGCTCTAAAATGGAATCTATTCACGTGTATTCAAAAATTGTCGTCCGGCCAGGCTGTTTAAAAAAAAGTAGGCAAAATCTGACTAAAATAAATAAATTAAAAACACAAGTTATGATGCAATGTCCAAAGGAATCCTCAAAAAGTTTCCCAATCCTGTCTCGTTCTTGTCGGATGCAGTCTGATGTCTTTGCTGCAGTAGTTCTATCTGCGCAGAGCTGAAGTTGCTCTAGTGTAAGTGAGCTGCCTGCCTGCCTGCTTGTGTGCTTGCCTCTTGGAGTGTGAGCGCCAGATCTGTGCGGTTGCCTCTTTTCTGGTGTGGCTCCCCCCTCCCACCTCTCCCTCTCCTCTCTCCCGTCTCTATAAGATCTTGGACCACTGTCTGCTTATCTGCACTTTCTCCGAGGTGACCAGGTCTTGTCATTCTTTCCACGATACATATCTAAAAGAGTTTTCCACGTGTCATTTCTTGGTGTAGTTTGTGTGATTATCAACAGCATTTGTTTTTAAAGTGCAATCTAATGTGTGCATGTCTTATTGTGCGTATTCCGTGGGGTTCTGTCCCTCCCCGCGTTCTCATTCCCTCCCTCTCGTTTACCCCCTTTCTCTGTCTCCTCCCATTCCCAGACTAAAGCCCACCAGTTGATCTGAGCACGTCTGAAGAGAAGAGAGAAGAAAACCTTTACTCTGTACCTAGTCTATCCCAAGACTCTGTTTTAAATGGCAAAACATCTATACTCTAAATGACTTATTAACTATGTCTATGTCTACTCTGTCTTATATGAACAGTTTTTCTTGAACTAATGTATAATATGAAGGATTATACAAAATTATACAAAAATAAAACATTTACATACCACCTTCACAAGATAGCTGTAAAATATATTGAAAGCAGGCTTTGATTGTAACATGCATCTTGTAATACTAGATGCAAAGATTAGTCTTTAAGTTTAGCTTTTGGTTACACACTATAAAGGGTAATCAAAGAGGTTTATTTATGTATTTATTTATTTGAAAAGGGTACATTGCACAGTATAAATATGTTAGCTGATTGGAGCTGATTTTAGCTTTAACCGTAGTCCATAGGTACAATACGGAGCTAATGTCTTCTAGTAACAGGTGATAAAAATAACTTCAATAAGTAAAAGGAAACAGGAGGTCAGTTGTTTCACTTTGGCATAATACAACTTTACTTTAGTCATATCAGTGAAAGGAATATATGACCATTCTTAGAGGTCTAATAGACAGCTTTTTATAAAAAGGAAAAGTCCCCCACGTTGCTGCAGCAGAAACCATCACAATTGTTGGCTGTATTCTTTAAGCCTAATCTTTAGATAAACATCTCTGTGCTTGGATGAAAGGATGTGTCTCTTTATCTGTGTTACTCAATGCACACTGTTGAAGAATTCAGGTACTGTCTGGTTTCAGAATTGTTTAATTTCCTTTTCACATTGTCAGACAAAAGCCATATCTCCTCTGCCTATTTTCATTTGCCTCCTCCCGTTTCCTGGTCATTTCTGTCGTCTTCATCAGTTACCTTATTAGTCTTGTCCTCATTCTGTCTTATAATAATAATATTGCCTTGCATTTATTTTGCGCTTTACAAAGCTTGCCAAAGTCTTTCAAACACTGCACTGTAGTCATTATTCATTCACTCTTATAAGCTGCAACTGTAGCCACAGCAGCCCTCTGGCAGATGGACAGGAGTAAGGCTGCCAATCTGCCCTCCGACCAAGAGCAAGAAAGGTCTTGCTCTGGAGGGCACTAGTTGGATTTGAAAACAAAACCAACAACCCTTGGGGTGAGAAAAATGCATTTGACAAAAATATTTTGGGGCAACTACATATGAAATTAAAAAAAAAAAAAATCTCTTATTGTAAAAAGTAAATTTTGTAAACATGTTATTTCATGAAAATGTGGATGTGAACAGGTAAGGATAAATGAAGCTAATGGCAGGTGCTAAGAGGAGTTGCATTTTAACACCATGACACATTCAGCACCACGGACAGCACTTAAGACCTGTGCTTAGACGTGTTAATGAAAGACCTGTCATTAGTAATTGCCTATTTAGAACATTTGGAATGTACACTTTTTATTTTATTGCCAGGCTTCATTTAATTGTAAAAGACGTAAAAGGTAATTATTATTTACTCTGAAATATTATCTTTCGCAAATGTTATCAAACATAATGCCTTTACAGTATTACAAACCCAAAATCCAAGTCAGTAATGACACTGAAAGTAAGAAATCCCTTTGTGTCTGAAAATAATACTGATGAAAGGCAGAGGCAGACAGAGAACACATCTGGTCAGTGGCATGTGGCTTAACTTTAGGGTGTCAAACAGCTTCATACAACAAACAATCCATTTCTTTGGCTCCAATAATCTCCATGAAAAATCTGCTCAGTGAAAGGTGCGTTTGTCTGTTCTCTGTGAGGAAGCACGTTTGGGCAAATTATCTTTCACTGATCAGTAATATTGATCTGCATTTCTTGCAGCTTGGTGCTCTATTCAAGTTTTATTTCATATACTTCATGGACGGGCTGCGCGATTTTTTGATTATTGTACATACCCCCATCCTCCACCACAGCTACCAAAGTAGAAACACCTCCTCCCTCCTCCTTACGCTTACGCTGCTTGTTTAGAGCCGGTGCACGTTCAGAATCACTGTTACTGCGGTAACTATACTGTACGTCTTCAAATGATAAGCAGAAGTTTCCTGTCCAGAAGTAATTTAGCGACCAACGCGTCAGTCTTTAGACCCTCTGCTTCAGTGCACGACATCGCTGGAAGGAATCTCCGACAATCACTTGAGTTTAGCTTCGCTCCTTTTCCCCTTCTCTTCTTTTGCAGTTAACTGGTAGTGGATTCTTGTTTGCCATTGCAACAAACTACGCAAACTGCGAGGAAGCTACAGTTGGAAAAAGCCGCTAAGAACCATTCCATTGGTTGAGTAAACAGCATCTTGCATCTGTGGAATGCATAAGAGGCTACGTAAACCACGTAATCCCAGTGCATCGGCAAATCAGTTACACTAGAATCGTAAATGACAACAACAAAAAGTATGTGAGATAAAACAAACTAATCCTAACATTGTTGTGGCTGCATGTAGCTGATGTGGGGAAAAAGATTGGCTCTTTCACAACATTTATTTTGACGTCAAAGCAGTCAGCACTGCATGGCCCTGTGGCCCTTCCATTCCACACAAAGAAAACGTTTTGGTCCCTGTAACAGCACTGGGCAGCTTTTCTTGCATTTCCAAAACAATTTACAATGCCAGAAAGTGGAACATTTAAAATTGGATTAACCAATTTAATCGATTTTTTTGCCCAGCTCTACTTCACAGTTCAGAGTCTTTTCAAGCCTAAATTATATATATCAATCTTATGAATTGATACATATATCGTGACAAAACTTGTGATTCACATCCCTATAAGTGGATGCAAGTTTACTGAGTGCCCATGCCTAAAACAGTGGGCCTCTGGGGACCTGTACTTTGGCCCAGTAATTCTAATTGTTTCATTGGGGTTGAGCTGGTGGCATTGAACACATTATAGTCTTCTAACAGTTGTGCAGAAATGGCCCTGGCAGTTAAGTTTAATTACAGACACATTTAAGCACTTAGAGATCTTACGATAAGCTAACTTACTGATCTACTACAGCTCTGATTGGTCAAGCTGCTTAGTTCTTACACATTTGAAAAGGAACACACTGTTTCACACACTGGCTTTTATTGACAGTAAATATAAATGTATTATATACAGATAGAAATACACTCATTTATTTAAACTGACAGACTGAGTCAATGTGATAGAAATAAAAAAAAAAAAAGGCAAATGGAAACAGGACAGAGATTCAGTCTTTTGTACACTTGACTTGTCTTGTAAGGTTTAGTTCCATTAAGTCTTCAGGTTAAAATCAGCATGGTAATGTCAATGCATCATTTGTTACCAAGCTCCATCTAGATTCTTCTTATCATGTTCTTGTAATGGTTATACGCGCTGAGAGAAATGACACAAAAAAGATTAGAGAGTGAAATGGAAAATCGTCACATAATTGCATTTGTACCACTGACCTCATGTTGTTTATATAAAGAGCAGGATTATAATTAAACACACGTATTTCATAGCACTACAAAGAACAAACCCCAATAATGCTGTCTTCACATCACTGAAGTGAACTTGTTAATATCACCTCACTGATCTGGTTTCTGTTGTTGACATGAATCTTTGAATGTTGAAAACAAAGGCCCAGATGGAGTCACACAGCTATGTTTGGTGTCACTGATGTCAGGTTTGGATGATTATCTTTGGAAATGTTTCGTAGGCGTTGGATGCCGAACAAATGAATAGACTTTAAAGTTGGCTGGCCCAAAGGTCATTTCCAAAAGAAACAAGCGACACAGGCAACTCTAGACCTGGCTGCTGTTCTTCTTCAGCTACAACTGTCCTCATCTTTTGTTAGTGGGACTTTGCCTTTTATATCCAACTGTATGTTTAGAATTAGCACTCATTATGTAGTAATTATCGAGCTAACTGTAATGTGTTGCACTATTTTCAATTTCAATGCTTAAGTTAGCAGATGTTCAGCAGACATGACCCACTGACATCTGCCGTACAGATCGGTGTGTTTCAGCAACTTCCTTGTGCCATAATGAAGCTTACATTCACATAAACTCTAAACATAAACTTCAGAGAACATCCCAAGTGTGTGCAGCAGGTGTCCGCTTTATTCAGGACTGCTGTGGATGTTCTCACTCTGTTGTTCAGATAACATCATTATTAAGTCTTTCAGCCTTCTCATTATAAATATTAACATATATCACTATTTTCTCAACATTGCAAACTGTATTGTTTACATGGACATTTTCAGCAATACATGAACAACAATGATGTCATGAGTATTGTGAGAAACATCACAATGTTACAATTATTCACGTCACATGGAATTAGCTCTATGTATTCTATAGTATGTGTTCACGCATTTTCTGAATTAAATTTGTGTCACATATTTAAATGTAAGTAACTTTTTCACATTTTAAATGTCTTATGTCTTATAAATTTATTTTTAAATGTCTAACATTATTTATATGATGTTAATTTTAAAACATCATGTGTGATCCCTAAAAAGTAATAATGAATAGTTTGAATTATCATCAGAAAAAAGTCTTTTCTTCTCTTATTTTTAAATGTCTAACATTATTTATATGGTGTTAATTTTAAAACATCATGTGTGATCCCTAAAAAGTAATAATGAATAGTTTGAATTATCATCAGAAAAAAGTCTTTTCTTCTCTTATTTTTAAATGTCTAACATTATTTATATGGTGTTAATTTTAAAACATCATGTGTGATCCCTAAAAAGTAATAATGAATAGTTTGAATTATCATCAGAAAAAAGTCTGATTGTTCTTTCTCACATTGGGTAAAAGCAGCAGAGGTGCGTAGCCTCTACTGCAACATTTATGTCTGCAGTGTTGGTTCCGGGTGAATAATTCAACAGGTCGACTAGTTTGAGTTTCAGAGAAAGCAAACAATGGATAAATTAAGTATGTGTTCCATCTATGAATGTGACAAAGTAGTGGCAAATAATTTGCCAAGAAACTATTTTGAGATTTGTTTTTGTGCTTGCTTGATGTATGTCATAATGAGTATAGAAGCTTTCCTTAGCCATGAGGATGTAACAGACATGAGTGAGTTCTTAATGCTACAGAACTGTAATGAGTTCCTTGTTACTCTAGTGATGTTTGACATAAAGTGTAAACCAGCCCATGTGTCACAGTCCAGACCTGTGAGGTACGTAGGGCAATAGGAAAAGCAATGAGCCAGAGCAATCAGATTGATGACCGTCATTGCTTTCTTGTGTATTTCACAAAGTTATAAGCAGAAAGCCAAGGATGTCTGCAACCAATCAATGTGGTCATCTTTAAAAACAGTTTCCAAAACGAATCTAATATCACTTTATGAAAATACAGATTTGTCAGAAAGTTGGCAAAGCAAGGGAAATATTGTTTATGGGGTTTTTGCAACTGGAATGATAGAACTTAATGAGTTACTGTACTTTGGTCTATTAGGAAACAGATTTTAGATATAGCATCTTTATTTATCATAGAATTATTTAACCTAAAATGGCTAAATTTGTACATTGTACTTTGTTTGTCTTCATTCAAGTTTGAGTGTAAGTGAAGAGCCTACACAGCACGCTGACGTAGAAGGTTGCGTCAGACGGAAGTAAAATGGAGGCCAGGTGTGTGTATCAGTGACTGCTGAAGCTTATTTGTTCAAACTACTCCCAGACCATTAAAGCCTGAAACATCCTGCTTTAAATGTTCTACCACCTTTGGTTATAAGGATCCCTTAGCACAGAGAATACAGCTTCTGCATCAGTTGTTACATTTTAGGACTCAGGTGCACCATTTGCATAGGGGTCAGCTGAGGGTGAGAGGTCAGAGGAAAGAGTGAGACATAGGAAGTTCTATCAGCCCTGTGCTAAAGTTACCGGCTTTTGTAACACTCACATACACACACAGTGACAGGTGTTTGGTTCCAGCGATGGACCAAGTCATGTATGAGCTTGGATTTCAGGTGTCATATTAAAATGGGCCAGTGCCTCCTGCCTTTGAGCAGATGACCACATTACCTGCACAAGTCTTATATGTTGAAAAGTTTCCCGACCCTGGTTCCCCGCAGAGAGGGCAATAGGAGTTGAAAACCTATTATGTCTGGTCTATTATGTCTGGTCTCCTCTAAAAGAACAAACTGATGCAGACAAAAGCCTGTGATGTGGGAAAGCCATCTGACCACTCCACAGGTGGACAATAGAAGGCCACCATAATGTCCTGCCAAAAACTTGCTCCTGCTAGTCTCTAGGCAGAGGCTGTAGATTCCACCACCCCCTCAGCGCATCTACTTTTTAGGTGTTTACACTCAAAGTGCGCAGCTTGGAGCTTGTTCCAACTGTAGTTAGGTACTAAACGTGATGTCAACAGTATGTCAACAGACTTGTGGTATTTTTATTTAATTATGTTTCTACAAAAACTGCTATTACTCCTCCTGTGGACCCACCACCCGCGGGATGATTCATGGGGGCTGGTGCATTGTCTTCTGGGCAGCAGAACACTGCTTGGACTGCTGCCCCCGCAACCCAGAAAATGGAAAAAAAAAAGCGGAAGAAGATGAATGAATGAACAAAAACTGCTATTACTCACTTTTTGCATAGATCACAAATCGTTATCATTAGCCACCATTAGCTTACCTATGTATAGGTAATTAGTCTTATCAGGTGTTTCCTCTCCCCGCTGGCTCTACACTCCAGGATACATTTGAAACTCCCTAAAAATGAACAGTATTCATCCCACACCCTACAGAATTCCCTGCCTTTATTTTTTATTATCTCTGCTTTTTCAACAGACACAAAATTCATATTCAAACTGAGTAAAATAGAGCTTTGATCCTGGAGAGCTAGCACAGAGCTAGTTAGCTATAGTGTGTTTTCTTCTACCCTGGTGGGGTGGATGGTGTGAGGGCATCACCAGGTCTTGATAAGTGCTTTACCCTGTGCTTACTTCTGCCAGAGAGCTGCTCAAGTCATCTCCTGAAAGCTTGCTTACACAAACACCTTACAGTCCAGATTTGTTTTTGTCTGAGGCCATCCTCCTTTATGATTATTTCTTGCTTGCAATGTGCCTCAAAATGCTGCAATGTACCGTTAAATGTCATAAGACCTTTCAAGTGTCTCCAGTTTCAGTTTTCATATGGTGTCCAGTGGCCTCTCCATGTGTGTCATTTTGAGGCCAAGTCATGTGGAGTTAACGGAAACAGCATTACAAATTCTGTTTTGGATCATTCAAACAACTACAAATAGATTTGTGGCTTTGTGTAACAACCCCATTACATATTGCATTATTAAAGGGCAAAGGGAAATGTCTATGTGCTGTGCTAACTGTCTGCTACCTTGCTGCAGAGAGTGAGGCTAACTTGCTCATATGGAAGCAGAGCTAAACTTTGATGTTGACGAGTTGGAGCCAGCAGAGCCCACATGTTTCCCAAAGACATGATTAATGTCTAATAGAGCAGAAGTGGATTAACAAGCGTTAGTGCGTTATAGGTTGTGAACTTGAGCCACAACAAACAGTCAGCCTTGTTTGGATTGTGGTTCTGATTGCTTCTGGTGCCTGTGGTGGTGAGGAGTGATGTGGCCACAGTAGAGCTTCCTCTGAAATTTTTTGAACTTACTTAACCCAAATGTCTGTGACAGCTAAAATGTTTATACAGAAACATCTTCTGTTTGTAAAGGGGTGTTTTATTTATATTTGGTCACTTCCCCATGAATTCATGAATATCAGAGCCAGTACAGGCAATTGTTCCTGTATGACGCAGAATACCTTAAGAGTTTTTTTTACTCTGGATACTCTGACAGGATCACAATTGAGCATGTTAGTTGTGATGTGGAGCCTTTCACTACATTGCTACATGTACAAGATACACTGGGACTAATGAGCTAATTGTGGTGCTACTTTGTTAGCTGCTCTGAGTGACAAAGCGAGGCAGCTGCATCTGCTACAGAATGAAAGTATGCCATTAGACACATTAACCACCTGCTGCTGTTGTGGACAAACGGTTCCTGTGATATTTAAATAACTGCCTCCTTTTAGAGAAACCAAACCTATTAGAAAGTTTTCTGCAATCAGGGAAACGGCTTATTATAAGGATTATGTTGCCACTTCCAGATATATTCAGTACAAAACCAAAGATTTCAGTCTTTCACAGTAGCAGCTCCTCAAGTCCTGCACATGATACATTCATTTCTAACTGTCAGGTGTGATGTCTCTGATCTGTGATCGTTTTGCCTTTGGAAGAAGAGACTATTTGAAAATGTAACTCCACTTCAAATCCCACTTCATATTTTGGCATGTCATTATTTATGAAGTTTTTTACTTTTGCCAAGAATACTCCAACTGTGGCATTAAGTGTATATTTGCAGCGCATTGTGCGCTCTGCCGAGAAGGTGATTGGCTGCAGCCTTCCATCTATCCAGGACCTGTACGTCTCCAGGACTCGGGGGCGAGCAGGCCGGATAGCAGCTGACACTTCTCACCCTGGACATGGACTATTTGAGCCACTTCCCTCTGGCAGGAGGCTACGGTCCATCGGGACCAGAACCTCCCGTCATAAGAACAGTTTCTTTCCCTCTGCTGTTGGACTCATGAACAATTCATAACATTTGCACAAAGCTGGACACTTTATATCACTAGTCACTTTAATTACGTCATGTTTGCACTACTGTGCTGATGCTGCTCCTCTGAACTTTTTTGTTATTTGGATTGTTTTTTTTTTTTTATTATATTATATTATATTAATCAGTGTTGTATAGTAACGAAGTAATAATACTTCACTACTGTACTTAAGTACATTTTGGGAGACTTTGTACTTTACTTGAGTTTTTAAAAAAATTATAACTTTTACTTTTACTTCACTACATTTCTGAATTTAATTGCATACTTTTACTCCACTACATTTTCAATGCGCCGTTTAGTTACTTGTTACAAAAAAAACCTCTACTGACTGAAGGAAGTCAGGACGTGCCTGGGCTTGTTCGCTACTTGCGCATGACAATCAGCCTACACCTGTTGGTTTCATGCAGCTAGTTTAATCAATCAACATCCCTGATGGAAGAGGAGACAGCATCCACGTCGGCTACAAATGAAGGGGGAGCTGACGATGAGCATCCCTGGCCGTACTTAAACACAATGTTCTCTTACGCTGATATCTCTTACGCTATCGAATGAAGTGCCTCTTGTGCCTTCCAAGAAACATGGAAAACCTATCTTACAGAAACTCCCCGTCCAACCTCAAGAAACACATCGAGGTAAGTTCTAGATTAATGAAATTGTTAGCGTTTATATTCCAATTTCAGTAACCATAGCATGGACATTCTAGACACCATTGTGAAACCTTGAGCATAACATGTAGAAATTAACTTTAGAACTTTAGAACGCTTTGTGTTTCGGTTACACAAAGTGTATTTGACAGGGCTCTCAAGTTTTGAGCGGGGTCGTGCGTGTGACTGTAATTTCCGAGGACGGGGGGTGCGAGTGAACAATTTTTCCCGAGGACCGGGGGGGCGCTTGAATTGCGTGAGAAATGCCGTGTGAACACGTCGAATTGCGTGTTGAGAGCCCTGTTTGTCTAAAGAGCAAACTTAAAACTACAAAGCAACTAATGAGAGGGGGCGGTGCTGAAAACGCGCGGAGCCTGCATAAACTAAGCCACACAGACCGGGCTTAGTTCTGGGCACAAAAAAATAAAAAATAAAAAAAATAACACAAATCAGCGTGAGAAATGCCATGTGTGGCGTGTGCGCGTGTGAATACGTCGAATTGCGTGTGTCACACTCTCAATGTGTGAGACTTGAGAGCCCTGGTTGACGATGTTGGAGCTAACAGGCTACCTAGCTTTTTCGGCTCAAGGGAAGGCATAGCTGTAGGCTAAGTGTAACGAATGAGAAAGGGCACACGAGTTCAAAAGGACAAAAAAATAACATTAACATGTGCCTACTTTTAAAAATGTAAACAAGTGCTGTGTGTTTGTGCTATCTAAGGAACAAAGCGAGGGTTAGCTTCAGACTGCCTTTGCTTGATACTTTTACTTGTACTTTTAATTACATTACTTGAGTACATTTATTTTTACATTACTTGTCATACTTAAGTACAAGAAGTTCCAGATACTTTAAGACTTTTACTCAAGTAACATTTCAGTCAGTGACTTCGACTTTTACCAAAGTCATTTTTGGGAGGGGTACCTATACTTTTACTTGAGTTTGATTTTCCAGTACTTTATACAACACTGATATTAATTTAGTATATTATATTATATTATATTATATTATATTATATTATATTATATTATATTATATTATATTATATTATATTATATAGCTATATTTTAGTTATTATTATTATTTACTGTTTTATGTTTGCACCTTATCACCGAGACAAGTTCCTAGTTTTGGGAATTCTGTTCACTTGACAATGGCAATAAAAATCTTTCTGATTCTGATTCTGATGTAGATGAGCATGAGGTCTATTTACCAGTCAATTCTGTGGAAAGGTGAGCCTGCTCACTGTAAGAATGCATGTCTTTAATGGATTTTTGAGGGGGAAAAAAAAGTAATTTAATATAAGGAAAATATAACAAAGTTTAATGTCCTGGTGTGGAACAAATCAATTTCCATGTATAAACGGTGGCGGCCCCCAACCACGTAAGTTACATAGTGCAGCTTTAAAAGGGCTTTGTACCCGCTTCATACTGTATATATGGACATCATAGTTATGCTTTAGAGATAATTCTCAGTTCAGAGGGTTCCTCACATAAACACATATGATTGAATGAGCTCTGGAGCTGGCACTTATGGGGATTCTAGTGCATTTTCTCAGTGCAGTCTCAGTTTGAAAGCTTATTATATGGTCTGATGTTCTGATTAGTCTGCAGGACAAGACACCTGCTAACTCCAAAGGAAGGACTTGGAACAAGCTTGTTTGAAAGTTTGACCTGTCAAGCAAGAGATGAATGTTTTGTATATACCGCAGTTAAGCAACACTTGAGATGTTTAATATTATTAGAACATTAATACCAATACTATGCGACTGTTTGCCAATGTGCCACAGATTTATTGCATCATACGTGTGTGGTTATTCTAAGTGTATCTGAGTGGAGTGGATTTTTCCAGAAGCAAGGTTAAAGTTTTAGAGGACGGACTGTGAGGAAGGCCACTTTGAAACTATTCTCTCAATAGCTTCTGTGTGTGTGTGTGTGTGTGTGTGTGTGTGTGTGTGTGTGTGTGTGTGTGTGTGTGTGTGTGTGTGTGCGTGCGTGCGTGCGTGCGTGTGTGTGTGGGTGGGTGGGTGGGTATGTGTGTGTATGTAAATGGTGGCAGTGTTATATATATAATTTTTTTGTTATATATATATATATATATATATATATATATATATATATATATATATATATATATATATATATATATATATATTATTTTTCAAAAATACAAAAAAAAACTTTTTACAATACACTTGACATCTGTCAAGAGTACTTTTATTTATTTATTTATTTATTTATTTATTTATTTATTTATTTATTTATTTATTTAGTGAAAGGTATATTAATAATTAGTTTTAAGCAAGTCATGGGTAACGTTAGAGTCAATAGTAAAAGTAACATTTTGTCTATGATTTTTAAATACTATAATAGATGTTACACAGTGCTTTGGAAACACTGGTTAAACTGTTATATTCCAAGAAGCCCATTCCCAGTGTTGTCTGTGTTAGCACATTTACCACGCAGATGTAATCCTTGAATGATCCTCGTGGTGGTAAATCTGTCAGTGTGCCTGACGTTATATATGTCTGTCTCCAGCATCCAGCATATCCAGCCAGGAGCGTGAAATCACCAGGAGCCTACTCAATGTGGGGACGCTGGTAACACTGGGAATGTCATTAAACTCTTTGGTGACATTTCTGAAGGCATTTCACATCATATATTGTTTTAGCTAAAACCTAAATGTGTAAAAGTGATATTGCATAATTCAGCTAATGTAAACACATCAACAATTACACATGAGGAATCTTGTGTATTTTTCAGAATTATTAATAAAGTTATGAGTTAATATGTATGTATGTATGTATGTATGTATATGTGCATGTCTTTGAAGAGCCACTGTAGTTCTTTCTAGTCACTTATGTGTAGCGCTAATATTATGCACGACCTCACTGATAAATTATGTAACGGCTTATTTTCTCTATCCTAAATCTCTGTATGCATAATGTTGCAACACTGCCCCACTCCTCTGTGGCTTTTTGTGACTCCCTTTCAGAGCTAAGATCTTGTAAAAATCCAGCTGTGAAGACAAATTCTGGAGGTTCCAGGAAATATGCTATTGGAGTGCATTAGCCCAAATAATTGGGCTAAGTGTTGATTAATCATTCACTAACAGGCTCTGACGTTACTCTGTGTGAGAGACATCCAAAGACTAAACATTACTCACAGTGACTCGTGATACTGGTCACTCACTGATATCTGAGCACACTAAAACTGATACTATACAGTACATGCAATAATATCCCAAAAGGGCCCAGAGCAGCTCAGCTCTGGCCATTCCCTAATTGACTACATAAACAAAGATGTGACTAGATCAACATTTTATATAAAATACAAATCATCTTGACAAACTGTGAAAACATCTATGGGCATTTACTGTTAACAATAGTTTTTTATTGTTTGAACTAGGGATGCAAATTATTGATTAATTCATTAATCTATAGTTGATTAGGACTAAACCAGGTCTAGACCAGGTCTAGACCAGAACTAAACCAGGTCTAAACCAGGTCTAAACCAGGTCTAAACCTGGACTGGGCATGGACTAAACCAGGACTGGACCAGGTCTAGACCAGGATTAAACCACCACGTGCTGCTGCTGGTTTGTGGCTAGGGCTGAGACTACGCATTCCGGGCGCCGCGGGTCGATCTCGTGCTCAGCAGCCCCGGTGTACGCATAGGCCTCGCGCCTGCGGCCGGCTGTGAGTCGACCTTGGCGCAGCGCGGTGCGCGGTTGCCTTTTTTCGTGACCACGCGGGTGCACGTGTCGGCGATTAGCGATTAATTGCAATTTTGTTCGACCAACATCTTGATCGACAATTAATCGTAAGTCGATTAATTGTTGACATCCCTAGTTTGGACCTTTTCTTGAACCTTATCATATTAGCATGGCTCATCCAATCTGAAAGATCAGATGGAGGAGTCCAGACTGTGTTGGTGGTTTGACTTAGTCCAGAGAAATGATGATTTATCAGAAACACATGCACTTGATGAGAATCCTCTCTCAGGGCCAGACGAGCTACATGATGGATCAAAGTAATACAGTGTAGGTAGATTAGATTACCAAACCCCTCTAATGATGATGCTTTATAGTGGATAAGAGAAAGAGATGATAAATCTGATATCTCTTGTAATATGTTGTTTTCATGTTGGTGATTCCCTCATTACAGTAAACCACAACATATGTACACGGTGTGGTTTGTTTGTGCTGGTAATTACAGAGCCGTCACTTACACAGTCTCAGGTCCCCCAAGGCGAATACACACACACTCGCACACACACACACACACACACACACAGACACACAGACACACACACACACACACACACATACACACCGTCATGTCTGTAGCACAATAAAACCAAATGAATCATTGTAATTACTGTCAGGCAAGCACCTCGGCGGCTAACATCACATGCCAGTGCTTTTGTTCCTGTCCCAAGTGCGTTAGTAAGATTTGTTTGCCCATCACTCACTCCATGGATCAAGTACAATCAATGTTTTCAGCCAAAAAAACGCTTACTTAACACACAGTTATCCAAAACATATTGTCTGGCAGAAGTTACTGAAGGGTTGTGGCCAATTCTTTCTTTTTACATCATAGAGATCCATCCATTTTCTTCCGCTTATCCGGGGCCGGGTCATAGGAGCAACAGTCTAAGCAGGTACTCCCAGACTTCCTTCACCCCAGACACTTCCTCCAGCTCCTCCTAGGGAACCCCAAGGTGTTCCCAGGCCAACTGGGAGACAAAGTTCCTCCAGCGTGTCCTGGGTCTGGGACATGCCCGGAACACCCGAGGGAGATGTCAGGAGGCATCCGGAACAGATGTCCAATCTACCACAGCTGGCTCCTCTCGACGTGGAGGAGCAGCGGCTCTACTCCAAGCTCCTCCAGTGTGACAACGCTCAACCTCCCGCACAAGCTTGGGCTCTGTCCCCCCAACCAGGTGACATTCCATGTCCCTAGAGCTAGTCTTCATGTCTGGAGAGCTGGTCGTCAAGGCCCCTGCCTTCAACTGCCGCCCAAATCTCGTTGCACCAGACCCTATGGATCCTCGTGCAGGTGGTGGATCTACGGAAAGACGGCCCCACGTCGCTCCTTCGGGCCAGGCCTGGCCTTCCCCCATAGAGATTATTTCACAAAAAAGGGTGTCCAAGTGAAACCATTTTTCTTTACCATATTGAAATACAAAAGTATTTTGACACTTGCACCTTGTAATAAGCAAACAAACATGTATTTTAATTAGTTTATTTTTTTTAAATTAAATTTAGTGTCATTTATTCAAGTGATAATCAGGTGTTGTAATTGCCACATCCAGAATAATATCTCTTTATTCAGATGAATATCAGTCTGGTCCCCATGCCCTCCATTGCATCTCAAACCAGATTATTTTTATTTTTATTTTTTCAGTGAAGCAGGTGAACAAAGGAGCTCATTGGTCATCTATAATTTACAAACAAAATTACATTTCTCTCACCAGATTAACAGGAACCAGAGTTTAGTGCTTCACTCATTGATTCTGTGAAAGTTTTTTTCCTTGCTTTTCTCCTCATAAACAGCCATATTTATTTGGATACAAACGGACCATGCATGTTCCTGATTGGCAATTACACCCATCTGAAACAGGGGATTCACAGGGGACTAAACTTTTGTAAAGTATTGAAGACGTGTGTATTAAGGGTGTGTTTTTGTTGTTGTTGAAATAACACCTATTTGAGAAAATACAACATAAGTTTAATTCCATACAAACCACATTCTAGGCTGAGCAATAACATCTCTATAGAGACCGATGTACCCAGAAAAGTTACAAAGTGCACCATTAAATGTTTAAAATGTTACCAGTATACCAGTACCAACTTAGTGAGCAAGTTTCTGCTGTATTTATATTACTGAAATAAATGAGAGATGTCAACAGACACTGAACATGTGGAACCCACTCAAAGTTTGGGTAATTTCTTCGCCAGACGTTATGCCATACCTGCTAATATCACAGCCAAACCAAAGTGCAGCAGCAGTGCTGAACTACTTACTGTGGAACGGAAAAGACACTTACAGGCCAAAGTGATCCCGCTACAAATCATATTTTCATTTTTTCACCCTGCGGTTAAATAACTTCGATTGACTGTAAAACCATCTGTCATAAAGGAAAGTAATCAGTGTCAGGTGAAATAACACGAGCCAATCATGAATCACAGACATTGGGTATGGAAGTCTTTAGCCCTGATTTGGACTCTAATGGAGGTGTAATTGAAGCGTCTTCGTAAGAGCTTTTTACATCACATATCAGATTCACTTGGAGGGTTTCAGCCGTCACAGTATTCTCGTGGAGTTTGACAGTTTGAGGCCTATACGCACATGGGGTTTTTGTAGCCCCCGTCTCCAAGGGTTCACAGTTTAGACAAGAGACAAGGCGGTTGTGTAAACGCTTTTACTCACTTTTCAGGCTTATTCTGATAATCCTCTCCAGATATTAGTCTGTGTACAGTACAGTGGATTGTCAGCGGTATTTTAGTCTTGTTCTTTTTTCAGGGCTCTCAAGTCTCACGCATTGAGAGTGTGACACACGCAATTCGACGTGTTCACACGCTCACACGCCACACATGGCATTTCTCACACAGATTTTTTTTTTTTTGTGCCCATAAAATCGGTCTGTGTGGCTCAGTTTATGCACGCACCGTGCGTTTTCAGCGAAAAAAACTCTCCCCCTCCTCCCCGTTCCGCTCCCCGGAAAAAAATCAGCCAATCAGAAAATAGATTGTTCTGTTGTTGGGCAGACTGTAGAGTGTAGTCTCAGCTGCTAAGCGCACAATGCGGTGATGATAAAACAAACTGAGAACCATCAGGTAATAACTTCATTTATATAACTCTCATTAGTTGCTTTGTAGTTTAAGTTTGCTCTTTAGACAAACATTTACAGCAGGGCTCTCAAGTCTCACGCATTGAGAGAGACAATTCGACGCTGCATTTCTCACGCAATTCAAGCCCCCCCCCCACCCCCCCACCCCCCCCCCCCCCGCTCCTCGGAAATTACGCAGTCTCACGCACGACCCCGCTCAAAACTTGAGAGCCCTGTTTTTTCTTTTCAGTTTTAGTATGATTGAAATTTGCTTAATGTCACTTTTTACATTATTCACCCTCTTCACACCTTATCATCAATCAGTCAATGTTTAAGGTCATATATTGCGCAAAACTGACTCTTGTGAACTTTTAGATATCTTATATTACCTCATGAAAAACATAACTGGAGTTTTTGTGTTTTGTTTCATTCACACATGTTTGAGTAACCGATTATTATTAGTCTGCCTACATCTCCAAAGCTCAAACTGCTCAAGTTAACAGTTACCTTTTACCTTTTGTTTAGTGGCAATTCCAGGGATAAAATTATCAAAATAATTCTACTGAAAGTGCATGAAGTTGCAGTACACTTCCTGTATTACTGCATGACATCACAACAGAGCGTTCTTCTCTCAGAGTGTTTTCCGTTTGAGAGAAGAACACAGCATACATTTGTCTAGTTTGTGTGTTAAATACATGTGAATAAAAGAAAGCACTCCAAGTATGTTTTGATGAGGAAACAACATTATAATGTAGATCAGAAAATAGCATAATATTGACCCTTTAAAAGTACACTATGTTATTGCTTAGCCTAGAATTTTCCACGGTAACATTAAATTTGCAGATGATGTCTTCAGGCCGAGTTACAGGTCAGATATTTGGAGAGGTAATGCCGTTCACCGGAAGAATGCATGTTTTTGCTCAAGTATTTTGAGCACGAAGCATCTGTAAATTAATGCAAGACAGACAGTTGCTATCAGACTGTATAAGTCCACTATATAGTCCAATTTTTCTACATTTTCTTATTTACTTATTTTATTATTACTTACCTTGTCTGTATACACTTTTTTGTTCTAATTTTTGCACTTTTTTGCACTAAGCTGCCTGGAGCTAATGTGGCAAGTGAATTTCTCCTGTGTGAGATCAATAAAATCTTATCTTATCCTAATGCCATACTGTGGAACATTGCAGTCACTAGAAAAAATACATATACTGCACCTTTAAAGAACAACAACAACAAAAAAAGTTAAGTGCAAGGAAATCAAGAACTTTAAATAACAAGAACCTATTTCTTAATGCTTAATGCGCTGGTGGAGGGTCCGCTACCTGCTTGTCTCCATGGAAATGTTACTGCTTTGTCTAGAATGTTCCGCAGTACGCAATAAAATCTATCATGAGGGAGACAAGCAGGTTACAGCACTAAACAACATTACATTTCAGATCTGCAGAGAGTCACCCCTATTCATAGAAGGAATTACTGTTACAGACCAATGCAAACACATGTAATTCATTTCATTCATTTATTTATTCATTTCGAGCAGGTCAACACAAAGAAATAAATTCATGTAACCAATATACAGTGAAATACATTTGTTTTTTTGTTTTTTTGCTCGAAAAGGAATGGGAAGAAGAAAACTTATTGAATCCCACCAATGTCTTCCAAAACATAACTTAAATTATTGATTTAGCTTCCTTGTCAGTTCAATTGAAAAACACAAAACAAAACAAAGGCAAATTCTATTCTTCTATTCTTCTACAAAAAAAACAAAAAACTTTGATCACGGACAATAAATTACACATAAGGTGTGCAACAAGTAAACATACCAGCAGTGGTAAGCACAAAAAATACCAACAATGGAAGCACAACTACAATAACACACATACATAACACCAATGATGGTGAGACAACAGCAGAGACCAAAGCACAAAACTGATGCAGAAAAGTGCTATTTGACAATTCATTCAAACTCGTCTCTCTCTGTATTCAGACCAGACCATGTCTTTATACAAGAGCTTAAATTTGTGAATATTTTGGCAGATCTTTTGCTGTAAATCTTTTCTTTTCTTACCATTGCTGGTACTAGTATTCAGGTCCTGTATCCGTAACTATATGGTTACTTGTCTCCAAGTAAAAAAGAAAGAAGAGTTCATAACAGATAAGAATTATCATGGGAAGATGGAAGTGATTTTTCTTTACTTATGTTATTATGTATAGATGAGTAATGGGGGTGAGGTTAAATAAGTTTTAATAATAATGTTAATAATGTTACAATTTTGATTGTTCTTTTATATTTGTACTACCTTTTTCATTTCATGTTGATATTGTGCATCTTGAGAATCTTGAAAAATAAAAAAATAAACCAAGAAAAAAAAAATCCAGAGCATTCCACATTTTTACTCCACATACAGTCACACAGAAACTTTTACAAGTGGTTCTAACATTAGGCAAAATTAAGTTTCCATAACCTCTCAAATTATAAATGTTCTCTTTCTAATGAATAAACGCGAGATGGAAATGTTTAATGCCATACCATAGAACATTCCAGGGAAAAAATAACAGATAATAACAGAAAAAAGCAGGTAGCAGACTCTCCACCAGAAAATGTACACAGTGCACTTTTAAAGCAGGCTGGTAAAATGATTAAACAAATTTTTATCAATGAATGGTACTTTTCTACTTGATACTTTTCTTCTTGATGAGGTAGTCTTTTCCTCGAACTAGCTCTCTCACACAAATCTCTACAGTTATCATATACACTGGACTAATCCAAGCTGTCAGTGGGTCGACCTGCTGCAGTTTGGTGTAAATCCTTTAAATTCCCGCTGTAATTGATTTCACACCAGATGCGTGCCTCACTTCTTTCATTTTTTATTTAACTTTGCCGGTAATAATGAGCTCCAGCCACATGTTTACTCTTAGGTTTTATTATAATACACTGGCTGGCAATTTTTTTCCCTGGTCAAAATTGTCAGCGTTAAATACTTGTCGTCCTCCCATTCTCGTGTTTAGTCTGAGAGCCACACCATCTGTGATACAGCTGTCTATTGTAATCAGAACAATGATAATATTCTATCTCCTCTCCCTCATATAGCTTTTATTTTTCCTGTGAGTACTGACAAAAAAACAAAACAAAAAACAGTGGGATTGTAAAATGAGATATTTGGTGTATCCTGATCATATTTGTGTGTACTGAAGGTTGAATAAAAACAACCATCGATTGTGTAATACATTGTTTACTAACAGTCACACCTGTTATGCAATAATGTTTTTAAAGTTTGTGGGTTACTTATTTTTTTCTCTTTGGCTTAATAATTTTGGAAAAATATTGCATTGTGATTTTTCTAATAAGCATTGCGGTTACAATTAAATTAGTTACGCTTTAAGTTTAATATGTTTTACCATTCACAGTGCATAGTTTACATTTGTCTGGAAACATTCAGCTTCATGAGAAACTGCTAAACGAATAAATATGTCAGAGATGCGACCCTGCTCACAGTAAGGAAATATGTTTTCAAGGTAATTCCGAGCACCATTCCGAGGGCCCATGTGCGTACTTTTTGTCCAGCTTCTGATAAAAAGGGAACTCTCAATCTCATAGACATGTAAAACATTAATGGAAATCTGGAACACACTTATTTTTGTACTTTGTACTCTAAACTCACAAAAAAATAAGGAAAAAAAGGGAAAAAATCTGAAATAAATATAGGACTTTTATATTAACAAATGATGCCACTTTTAGTGAGATGTGCTTCAGTTCTGACAGGGGAATTGTCAAGACCCAGCAAATGCTCAATCTCTCAGATCATCCCCAGGGACACCAGCTGTACCTATTCTTATATTAACCTCACATTTTATTTATTTATTTATTTGAATTAGGAAAATGCATATTAATCAACATGACAACAAACAGCATCAATGTAAATATGCTACTTTACATCTGTTGTCCTAAGGCAGGTCAGAACAAAAGAACATTTAGAGGAACGCACAAAAGAGACAGAAGTGCACATGGACATGACAGCAAGTCCACCACAACAGACCATTCTCTTTTAAGAGTTTAAGAGGCCCAGAGAAGAACATCTACCTGTGAGAGCATGTTTGATTATTTTTTTAATTTGGCCAAATTTGGTCTCTGTATGTTACAGTCTCCTCTGGTCAGTGCTCTTGTGTTAACTCAGTTAGTAGTTTTAAAAAATTCTAAAAATAATTCAGAAATTTGAAATCTGACTTTCCGCTGTGTAGAGCTTTTGTCCTTCAAATTAGAGTCCTGCATTTGTTTGTGCTCCAAAAAGTTTAGAAATAGGTTCAGTTTGAATTGAGAGTCATCTTAGTCAGACGATATAGGAAAAAATAAGCCAGAATAGTAAGGGGATTAATTCAAGATACAAAGTTTAATGCCATAATGTGGAATGTTTGTATTATCTCTATGTAGACAAGCTTGGGGCAGACCCTCCACCAACATCATAAAACATTTGCTAACTCCATTCAAACTGCCATTTTAACTTGATTGTGAAGAATCTTTCAGTAAATGTAGATTTCATGTGATTCTGATATACAGCAGCCGTCACCTGGCTCAGTGTGGTGTCGGCGTTTGTTACAGTATGTCCATCCTCCTCTTCCTCCTCTTCCTCCTGGCCATCCTTCATCGTCTGTGTGTCTCATGCCCCTCAGCCCTGACACCAGTGTCTCTTTGAAGTGCTCTTTTAAGTGTACAATTAAGGCCCTACACCAGACAGCGCACTCACTTCTCACCTTTTTAATAAGGCGCACATAGACAAGTGTCCCAGGCTTTCTTCTGTGTCTATCACACACACTTTGTCACACGCACACTTAGCTGGACAAGTCTTCACAGCGGGCTTGTAAATTCTTTGTCACTTGGCTGTGAACTTGGAGACCCCCTTCTTCGGTAGAGTACAGTATATGTGTGCGCACAGATAAGGGGGAGTGGGCTTCACCAGTGACTCAGAGTAAATGGAGTTTCCGCTGCTTTGATACAGAGTGAATCAGTCAGAGTGGGGGGTGTGGGAGCTATTAGCACAGAAGACCACCACACTCACCTGCAGCCTAGTGCAGCACATGTCTCTCTTCTTTTAGAGGAACAGATAGACTTACACACTACACAACACACAAAAACAATGTAGTGATAAAATATTAAATATATTCATAAAAATGTATTCATAATGTCAACAGCTTTCTACAGGATGGTAAAATTACGTGGGCTACATTATTTGTAGTGCTGCAAATTATCTTAAGAAAAAATGTTAATTAAATCACAAAATAATTATTTAAGCCCCATTAGCTATATATTTAAGTCCAGACATTGTATTTCATAATGAATGTGTGTGTACATTGGTGTTTCCCAACCAGGGGTACAAGTATCCCTATAGGGGTACACAAGCACATTGCAGGGTACTCGGCAGTTCCGCTGCCAGGCGCAGGGGGAGATTTTTTTTGAGTTTTTTAATTATAATTTGAGTAGATTTGAGTTAAAGAAAAGAGAGAAAATGCCTGAGAATAAAATTCTCAAATTAAGGAGATGAAATAAAATTATTTTCATTTAATAATCCGTTGTGTCACATTCTACTTTTGGAGAATTATCAACATGTATGAGTGAGGGGGTACTCGAGGTATGACAAAAAGGCTCAGGGGGTACACAAGACAAAAAAGGTTGGAAAACATTGGTGTACATGACCAATCAACAGGTACAGGTACAACTGATAGACTGACACGTTTGGTGACAGATGTAAACTGCAAGGATTGCCCTGGTGTCTTTAAGTGGTCGGTAGTTGTTTGGTTAAATTTTACACACACACACACACACACACACATACGCCACCTTTACATATATGTGTATAGGTGGTGTGCAGACTGAACTGTGCTCCAGAGTTCAGAGGCTTTAAGAGGCCGACATGGAGCTAAGCCTGTGACTATTGAGTTAGATTGAGAGGATATTCCGAGTGCAAACACAGACGCTCTCCTTTCTATAATAACTTCCTGAGTAGCAGCGTGGTGGCTCAGTGTTGAGCTCTTTTAAGAGAGTGGCCTTTGAGCAAATAGACTTTCCCTTCCCTGGCTCTCCCCCTTTGCGTGGTCTCTGTCATTAATAATGTGACATTGTCCCATCTGTTGGGGGAGCAGCAAGCAGCACGTGTTTGTAGTTAGGCTCATCAGAACCTGATGTGGGGCTGGCGGGAATGAGGGCAGTCTGAACTGGGAAGCCTGGTCTGCAGTGGGAACGCTAATGAAATCTCAAGAGCACTTCAGTGCTCAGGTACTGCACACATATCTGAGTGAGTTTACTGAACGTTTATAAGAGCACATGGGAAGTGTGTAGAAGATGGAATGAAATTGTTTTTGAGCTGTTGCCACTTTCCCATGTTTTGTCTCCTCAGTGTTTCTTTGCCCTGTGGCTATGGGCCAAATGTTTACATGCACATATTCTCCAATATAATTACATTGTCTTCACTGATTGTTGTACAAAGTAGGTGCCCTGGGACACGTCTGAACTGACAACGCTATTAACATATTTGTAAGATGCCATAATGTAAAACAAAACATGAAAATATTGTGATCAAAGGCCTTGTTCTACCCACTGCTATTACCCCACCTCCAGACGGTTTGCTGCAATCATTCTGTGCTAAATCAAATGCAGAAATAAACATCTCTGGGGTTTGAGTCGACAGCCAAAAGCCTAAGTTCAGATCCCAGCACTTTACAGAGTGGTTTGGGTACACAGCTGCGATGCCACACACTGGATAATGCATTTGGAGCGTAGATTCTGAAAGTCATTTGTTTCAATGAAAGACTACTTAAGGCTCACTTGGTTTAACTTGACATAATATACTCAATATCAAGTTTGTAATGGACTTATTATCCTTATGATTGTTAAAAGGTGTTGGTTTTACAGTTTCCCCCTCTTACTGGGATAATGGGAAAACTTGCTATAATGGCTCCCTCAAAATCATTTAAGGACTACAATAGCCTCCCAAAGTGTGAAACCAGAGAAGTCAACTTAGTGATACGCCAAAAGCAGCAATCAAGATCAGACAAAATATCGTGAAACTTTTCCAAAAATGTAAAACATCTCTTACAAAACCGTAGTCAATATAAATGCACTCAGAGAATCTTGGGATATCTTTGTTGCAAATTGAAAAGAAGAAATTCTACTCTGAGAAGGAAATTAATGTTCAAAATCTAATTTGATTCATTGCATGTTACTCTACTGTGTTTATCTAATCTATTATTAGGAATATTTTCAAAATATTGACGTTTGTATGGTGAGCATTTCATTTCTATTTATCTCTTCTATATTCTTGCATAAATGACATGCTTACACTTGACTGTGTTGTTTTTTATGTGCGTCTTCACAAGCTTTCAAGTGCCCTCTCTGATGTGCGTTGCGGGCCGCAGTAGGCTGGAGGCCAAGTTACATCTTGCAGCAATTAAGCTGCATGCGTCTCTTACGCCCCTCCACTGGTCCAGTGCAGGCTCTGGTTTCAAGGCCAGATCACACTAGACAAACTGACAACATTTGACGGCTTGGTGAACACGACTGAACATAGCAGCAACATGTTGCACACATTTTTCAAATGTTTATATTTTTATACATCTCTGTCGAATCTGCAGCCATATTTGTCTGTGATTTACTCCTCTGTTGCCTTCATTTACTGTCTGAGCATTCATTACAATCACAAAATGTGTGAGCACTTCTGTGGTTTCAGAGATCAAGTAGGGCCACTCTCAAGGCACAGTCAGAATGAACATGGGAACACAAATAGGCCTAGTCAAAATTTGCTTAGTACTCTCTTAAAACTCTTATAAAAACTCTTATAAAAAGACAAGCGCACATGTTCTTTGCTAGAGGAGGTACCAGTCCTTTTTTTAAAGACAAAAAGGGTTGTTTTTACCTTGATATGTTTAGGTGAGCATCTGCCCTCTTCCTTAGAAGCATCACCTGACTGTGTCACTGATCAGCTGATGTGATGTGGCCAGGTCTGGGGCACACACCCCTCTGCCTGGTGATCTCCGGCATGTCCCAGACGTGTGGGAGCATAAACACTTCTTCATCTCTGCTGTGTCCTTTTGTTTCGATTGTTGTTGTTTTCCCATTCCATAATAGGATTTTCTCATTTGCAGTGGTCCTCCATTGCTGATTTGAGATTTTCCTGGTGTGCCCTCTCTCTTTCTGCCTTTTTCAGTCATCTCATGGTTTGTTTTTTGTTTTCCTTTTGATGTACTGAAATGTCTACCCGTTTCCCCTGATGTATGAATCATTTAATGGTTTGCTTGGTATATAGTACATTGCATTTTTGATCTGGCTGTATTTTGTCCTTGGGGGGCACCTGTAGCTATCTTAGTTTTGTATGTGGTTTTATTGTAGTACTACTATGAAAACTGCTTATATTCTAGGTGAGCTATACAAAAGGGAAAACAGGTTCAAAACAAATACACATTTATAAAGAAATAAACAAAAGAAGGCTAAGAAACAACATAGCCAGATGGGACAATGACTTCAAGGATTCATAATACCATACATAATAATCAATACATCAATACTATAGTAAAACAACATCCAAAAAGAAAATAACTACTGTCTTGTGTTATATTTAGATATAATGAATTTCAGTCATGAGTATCTCTCAGTCCTACCTCCCTCAGCTCCTCTGGATATCTTCCACACCAGCCAAAAATAGGAAACACCAAAAGATTTCTTCTGCAGTTACACAAACACACTGTTGGTGGAGCCCCATTGGCAGAATAACACCAGCACAGATAGGCTTGCTTACTCAGACCGGGATGTTGGCCAGTGACGCACATCACTGAGCAGCCATAAAACTCTATTTACTCAGCACACAGATTGGGAAATATTCGGAAATGTAAACAAATTGTCTGCACAGTGGCATTTTTAGGACTTTTGAATTGCTTTGGATATCACATCATAACAAGCAAATGTAGTATCAACACAAGAGACTATGCTCCGGGTGCAGTGTGATCCACAAATGTTTTTATACACATCTCCAGTATTTATGTTTATGTTAGAATTTTCCATTTTTATGTTCTCTTGTTGTTGGATTGAGGTTTTGTTGTCCTGGATACTCCTGTGAATTTTATTATTCTACCTTAAACTATGAATAATATGCAACTAACATTTTAATTGATGGTCAAGCATTATTAATTTAAACATTTCTCTTTCTCATATTAATCTTAGGGCATTTAGTAGGGCCTGGCTTGGTGTCATTGTGTTTTTTCATCTCTTTGGCTCCAGTCTTTTCTCATTTCCTCTCAAATGGACTCCTTCAGGCCTGGTCCTCTGCTGTGTTTTGACCTTTTGTTACAACCTCTTCACTGCTGGAACTATCCAAATTCATACTTATGACATACACTAACAATCCTGTTTCTTATAGTAGCAGTAATCTTTTTTTCCATTTTCCATTCATGGTGTTGTTGCCAAAAACATATTTTAAAGGCGCACTATGTAACGTTTTGGTTGGGGGTCCGTCACCTGCTTGTTTCTATGTCGTTGCTGTGCCTGGAATGTTCCACAGTATGACTTTAAACAGCTCTACCTTACATTTATTCAATTATAGGTGGTTTTATGGCTCAAAAGTACCTAGAAAAACAGGCATTCTGACTGCGAGTGGGGTTGCCTTTCCACAGATCTGACCTGTAACTTGGACTAGTCGGACTCCATGAGAATAGAAAGGTTTAATACCAACTGTGAAACATTTCAGATAAAGCAATAACATCTCCATGAAGTAATGCACTTGACGGACCATCCATCAGAAAAGTTACACAATGCACCTTGCACTGTAATCACAGAAATCTTAAAAAACATGTATCAAGTAGCTATTTTAGCGGTACAGATTTAAAAAAAAAAATCTTTAAAATTATTTTCTGAAGCTTTTTTGTAGCAATAGTATTGACTCCAATTGTTTGGCCTATAGATCAAAAGAAAAATGACCGCAGATACCGGTCCTGAAATATTAGCTTAGACATTAAAGGTCCCATGGCATGAAATTTTCACTTTCTGAGGTTTTTGAACGTTAATGTGAGCTCCCCTACCCTGTTTAGGCCCCCCCATGGTTGAAAGTTGCGAAATGTCTAAACTGAGCATTTGCGATCCTTTTCTGCGTTAGAAAAAGTTGGAGCTCAAACGGGCGATTTTGAACAAGGCACCTTATTGACGTCAGATCGGAAAAAGAAATGCAAATGCAGTTCCACCCCCGTCTGTCTGTACTCAGCGTCTCTGTAAATCACGCCCAGAGAGTTTGGACTGCGAATGCGCTAGGCAATGCGAAATGCGTTTTTTTATTTGCCTGGAGGCACGTCCGAGTGTTTCTAGGCTCGGAAGTCCTTTATCTGAGCCTCTGGACCTTTGAACAGCAGTGGTTTAATTTTATTTTCTGTGGAAATGTGTTTATTTTTCAATGGAACGCTTCCCATCTCTCCCCCCGTGCAAAAACACGGAAATGGATCAGCTGAGAGCTTAGAGCGGAGAGTTTGGCCACGCCCCCACCCTCTACTATAGGCCAGCTCTTTTCTCCTCATTTGCATTCAAGCAACAACGCCCAGAATAGCCTGTTCAGGAGAGAGAGAAAAAATACTCTTTCCTCATCTTATCTGTTTCTCATGCACTGAGTGTTGATTTTGAAGAAGGATTCATTTATAGTATTAGGGAACCATTAAGGAGCCATATAAAAGCATCAAGAAGTACCATGTCATGGGATCTTTAACTTGGTAATGACTCCTGTATGAATGCTCTTACTTTCATGTAGCGCAGCAGGATTCCCTCTGCCACTCAAAGTTGTCAGGATGCTGGGCACAGGTCCTGGTTGGATTGGGATCACAGCATTAGATCTGTGTGCACACTCTTGAGGCCCAGGCCAGACCCAGTGGGACAGATGTATTGACATGTAGCTGCTGTGTAAAAGCAGGTTAGCGTGTGTTCAGATGTGCTGTGTGTTTGGTCAGTGGGACTCAGAGCCAGGACTGGAAGCACTGCCACAGGTCAGAAGAAACAGAGCTCCAGATGAATGACCCAGAGTCAGGCTGGCGGCACTTCTGAAAGCACACACTCAGTGGATCCTGTGTGTTGACATGAAGGACGCCGCACTTAAGCCAAGAGCAAAGTAAACAATGCTTTTCCACATTTTGTCAGTCATTTTTCCAGTCATTCAGCTCTTAGCCCAAACATATTGATCCACAGGGACAGAGAAGGGTCTTAGAAGTGATTTGGGACTGCGCTACTGCCCTGTAGGTCATGTTTGAAGGATGTCAAAATCTTTTTAATTACACTGGTCTACAAGCTACTACAAATGGTCTACAAATGCTTCTGGAACAAGATTAGTGAAATTTTTCTTGGTTTAGGTCACCAATAAAGCAAAAGTAAGTCAGAAGTGCTGATTGGCTATAGTTTCCAAGATAGTATTGGGTCAAAAATGTATGCAAAATAAGGCAAAAACTGTACAGTATCTACAAGCAACCAGTTCCATCTG
The DNA here is from genome assembly GCA_036785185.1 of Paratrypauchen microcephalus. Lineage (NCBI taxonomy): Eukaryota > Metazoa > Chordata > Actinopteri > Gobiiformes > Gobiidae > Paratrypauchen > Paratrypauchen microcephalus. The sequence continues at coordinate 7,180,488 of JAVJIX010000011.1, read as the reverse complement.
AAGGCCTGTCTGCACATTCCAATACATTCACTTTAATGTCTAGCGTTTTAACATATATCAATATATATATATATAATTATATCATTACATATCTTGAATACATTAGCTAACCAGCAGAGTTATCAATTGATTTTCAGTTCATCTTATCAATATAAATGAGATTTAGCCACTTTTATCTCGGACGGAGATCAAGTCCAGAAATTTGAAGACCAGTGTTACAGGTTAAATCATTTACATCTGTAATTCCATAAATGCAAGAAAGATAAGCTTAATGCTATACTATGGAACATTCTAAGCAATAACATTTCTATGGTGGCACATTGTGGTTTAAGTATACCTTAAACCACAATTATGTTGTTTTAGCACTAGTCTGAGGTTTTATGGGGAAAATGTGTTTACCAAGTTATTAAGGGATATGCACATCTTGGGTGAACATGTACATTGGCTCTCAAACAGGGGGTATATTTGGCAAACATTGCCCTCTAGTGGGCGTGCAAATGATATTCCTTTTCCCAGTCTGCTGTCGTCAATCTTATCTTTTGCCATAAATAATCTATCCATGCTCATTTGTAACTTCAATAATAATGCCCAAGAACTATATACAGTAACTCTAATCAAGGTACCAAAGACAATGGAAATGCAAAGACAAATAGAACACATGTTACAATTTTTAAAAGTGTATTAAAATACCATAGAAAACAGTATTTTTGTCTCTACAAAACTGAAAATCATGGATACCTTTTTCTTGGTTCAATGGCACATAGCACGTGTGTACCCTGATGGCTGTACTAATCTCAGATGCTTCTTATACACAAACTTTATTTGTTGAAAGTGTGCTTTGTGAGAGTTGGAAAGAGTTGCCATAAAAAATAAATAGAGTGCTGCTAAGGCATAGCATATGAAAGCGGTCAGCATGTATTTTCAGACTCTGTTTGGAGTACCTGTAGAAGCACAACGCTTAATATAAACAAATGTGATAAGAATATGATTGTACTGAAAAGAACGTAAACAGACTGAATAAGTGTCTGTTTAGTAAGTGCGGACCGTAAGGAAAATACTACATATAAATATTCGTCCACGTAAACTTTCAGAAAATGTTCCATTAGGGAACCTTTACAGTAACTTGTGTACTTGCACTTACAAAAGAATTTGAATTGGCATGGTAAATCCAGAACAACATTGTAGATTACAGATTGTGTATAAAGATGTGAATTGAAATGTCCATAGACCATGCTTCAATCACAACACACTCGTCAGTCTTTGATACAGTATAATACATTAGTACAGTAACTTGAAAAGGACAAATATAGTAATTAATTTAAGTCTTGCTAAAAACAGCATTTAAAACATTCTCATGCATTTTCTTCATAGAAATACACACATTGAAATTTCGGGTTGGCTTGAAGCATGTGCATAAAAAACACGTCACAAATAATTTTGATTGTTTTAGAAAATTGCTGACTATGAACATAAACTTGGACTAGACAGCCCCGACCGGTGTATCATAAAAATAGATCCAACTGAAAGTGATTAAAGAAAGAGTAACAAATTGAAGAGGCTGATTAGTGGACACATATTGGCACGCACCTTTACAACAGCATCTGATTTGGGGTTAGCACATCCACAGTGTTTGATTTTAAGTTTGGCTGGTGTATCAAGAAAGGCCTTCAAGTTCAAACAACATCTGGAGGCTAAAGTTTACCTAACGTATCTTCACCATATGAGTGATGACTTGATACCTGAAGATGGGTCAAAGGAGAGATTGGCAAAGGCAGCAGAAGTATGACTGTAAACATTTCCTCATGTGGAGTTTGTCCAGAGGCGCCATATGCTGCCTTGGATTTAACACAAACAGCACATGAATATGGGTGGTCACAACTTTACAAAACGAGCCCCAAACTCTCAGCAGGCCTCCTTGACTTGGCTCGGCATCTTGCACATCATGAGGATCTGCTTCAAGGCTTTCTGGACATCTTCATCCATCTGACCCTGCAAGCACAATATTCACAGTTCAGGGGAGATGCAGAAAAAAAGAAGTCACACCTTTTGAGACGATTGAATGTTTGCTTTCATCAAAAGAAACACTTATAAAGACTGACTTATTTATGTGAAAAGTTCCAGAACAGCGCATGGGTCTAATTATATCAATTAAATTCACTATCATTTGCTAAAACAGTTCAATAAATGTTCAGTTCTACAAACATTCAATAAAAATCTCATTCTGTGTTAAATGTGCGTCTAGTAAGACACTGATTATGCCTTTAAGAAACAACATTAGGTTTGTATCCTTAATAATTAGGATATCAATAAAAGACCATCTTGTACTAAGGTACCAGAGCAATTCTGTACTTTTGATGTTAATAGCAATGAGCATTGTCACAACAATTTACCTGGACAGCATAAAGAAGGTGCATTCTGTAAACAGAGACAATCTCGTGGTGCTGTTTCTTTGACTCCTACAGAAAACAGTGATGTGTGGCAATCATTAAACTGTTTTTTCTCTCTATAGATATTAAAAGACAAAAAATGAATGCAATGACTTACGGCTAACTGATACTGCAGCTGTTTAATTTGCTGCTGCATCGTTTCCACCTGCTGGTTTTGTTGCTGTCTCTTGGATGGAGAGCTGGAGTTGTAGGACAGCTGTGACAGGCTGTTTAAAGCATCCTTGAGCTTACAGACCTCTCGAGACAGGTCATCTATCTGTAAGGGACACAGTGTTATCACAGTGAGCCCTGGATTCTCCACTCATGAGCCCACATACAGTAGCACTCACCCGTTTGTTCTTCTCTCGCTCCGAGGCCACATGGTTCTCCACCAGCTGCTTCAGTTGACTCACAGCATCCTGGGACTCAGCCAGCCTGGTGCTCAGGGTCTGGTTCTCCTTTTCCCTCGACATCACCAGCTCCTGCAGGGCCTCCCTCTCAGCGCGGTTATCGCGAGCCTGAGGAGTTTAATTATATTAAATATATTTGACTGAAACATGCTTATTGTATTTTTAGACACTTGTGCAGTACTTGTTGCCATGCATCAGCAGCCTCTAGAGCCATCTCATCCTGCTTCCGGAGGGCCCCCTGGAGGAGCTGCGTCAGGTGGCTCACTTCACCATTCAGCTGTTCTTTCATGGTCTCGTACTCTATACGAGACACTGAATCATCTGAAGATTTATCTGGCACAAGTCTGTAAGGATAAACATAATGTGAAGTTAACTTAAGTTTTAAGTTTCATTACTTTCTTTTTGATTTGCCTGAATAACTCCTCACCCACTCTGAAGAGCATCCAGCTGCATTGTCTTCTGATGTAACTGCTCTTTGAGTGGGTCCAGTTGTTTTTCCAGATCTTTAATGGCATTTCCCAGAGAGGCCACTACCTGTGTGTGGTCTGTGAGAGACACTGAACTGTCCATCTGCCTCTCAGCCTCCTGTCGGAGCTGTGCGATCTCCTGTTGAGCAGCACAGTACTTGCTCTCTGTCTCCTGGAGATTGGCCTGCAGCTCCTCCACTTTGCTTTGGAGGACTTCAGTCTGTCCTTGCTGTTGTTCTGAAGTTGGAGAGGAAGAAGCACTGTAATCTGAAAGCTGTTTCTGTGCAGCACAAAGCTGGCTCTTAGTTTCGCTGTAAGAGTGTGAGAGCTCCAGCAGACGCCTCTGTAGTCCAGAAATCACTTCATTCATCTCTCCCTTCATTTCTTCAAAGTCTTTAGCAGCAGCTTCTACAGGAACTGTCCCCCTCAGAGCTTCCTGAACAAAGCAATCACACCCTTGTAGTCAGTAAGGTTTGTGTGTGTAATCTCACACAATAGGCTCTATATAAGTCTGTATAAGTCTATGTATGGAGTCTGTGCTCACAACATAACAGGATCTTTCAGAAGAGGCTTGAATGATGTATTCAGTCCATCTAAAACACTGTACACTAAACATGTCAGACTTACCTGAAGCATTCTGATCTCCTCTTGGGCCTCTTTGTACATCTCCTCAATCTGCTTGTTTCGCTGTCCTTTTCCATTTTGCTTGTCCTCTGCTCTCCTCAGAGCCTCCTCGAGATGTTTTATTTGTAGGAGACACTTCTCTTTTTGGCTTTCAGACTGCAGGAGCTGGGCCCTGAGTTGTTTTACTTCATGTTCATGCATCAGTGCTCTTCTCTGTACATCCTGTTTCTCATCACTGTCCCCTGGTCCAATCAGCAGCCTCAGCTCCTCCACCTCCTCCAGGGCCTGGTGGTATCTCTCTTGTGTGTCTGTGAGTTTGGCCTGAAGCTCAGCTAGGCTCTCCATCAGCTCAGCCTCACGTTCTTTCTCCCTCACCCCCTCGTCCTCCTCCCGCAGTCTCTCAGGTCGCAGCTGTGCCTGGAGGGAGCGGTTCTCTTTTCTCGTTTCTAATAGTTTGACCTGTACGCTCTCTAAAGCCTGACGGAGCAGCCGAATCTCCTCTTTGCCCCCTCCTTCTTCCCTCTGACCGTCCCCCTCTTCAGTCTGCCTGTCTGGATGGGACAATGACACCTCCAACTCGTCCTGAGTGGAGTGGAAGGATGAGTTGGAGGTTAGACTGTTGGGTCGACTGCTGTTCTGAAGTTCATTGCTGTTGTTATATGGCTGAAACAAGAAAAAGGCATTATGGCATTATGGCTTGTATTTAGATCCCATGTGCATCTGTAAACTGCTTAGAAGGATAATAATTAAGAATGTTACAACTTAGGTGTTATGTCTATGGACTTATAACACGATGGTCCTTTTTTATGGGCTGTCAATCTGGACTGCAGACTCTTTTAAAACCCTATTAGTACAGGGGGTCCTCGGGTTACGACGGTCTCGACTTATGACGTTTCGTGGTTACGAACACGCCCCCATTTAAAAAAAAAAAAAAAATTACGCGTCATTCCGTCTTACGCAGTTTAGCGTGGTAAACGACATAAACAAACGCGAACGGCGCGCGGCGCACGGCGGAACAATACACTCTGTTGTGGTTGTAGGGCGGAGAAGACGGGCTCGTGTGCGTGCCCAATGTGGGCGGAAGTACCTGATGTGGGCTCTGATCTGCTCCTATGAAAGCGACAGTGATAACCAAGCAGCGTAGTGGTCTAATTATTGAGATGGAAAGGTTATTGGTGCTTTGGTTGGAAGATCAAAGTCAAAATCCGACTTACGACGAAATTCGGGTTACGACGCGTCTTAAGAACGGATCAACCTTGTAACCCGAGGACCCCCTGTATAGTTCTAGACTGAACAATCTTGAGTTTGTTTGATGAAGTAATGCTCAAGATTTGGTCAACCTGAAATATTTCTTGAAGCAAATATGGTTGGGTTTTCAAAACATATCAAAGTATCAACCAAAACATATCTATCATATATAGCGAATATTTTTCAAACCTTTTCGTTACTGTCTCCAGTCCAACTCTCTGGGGAATACTATACTCTTGCCAAGTGAAGTGCAATTCAAATCAACTTCCAAGACCGTTGTTTGTTAAAGCCTTTGTATGTTGTTATATGTTAAATAAAAGGTGATATAGTGACTAACTTACTTTACTCTTGCATTTAAGTTGCTGATTTTCCAGAGTAAGAGCAGTAATCTTTGCTTGTAGAGCAGAAACCAGGGCTGAAGATGCAGTTAGACTGTACTCGTCCTGTCAACACATTTACATGCAAAGGCCCACAAAAGACACGAAAGCCGTGTTTAGAACCACTAGCTACCTTCTGCAAAACAAAACGTGCCATGACACGTCTTAAGCTTGAGTTATACTTTTACAAGAATGCCTAAGGTGAAAAAGTTCAACACTCTACCAACATCACAGCAAGGTTTACAGCAAAAAGATTAGTAATCCTCTTTATTAGTTACAGCACACAACACATCCATCATGCATTTCAAAGCAAGAGCAACATACATTGGTTTAACTCACTTGTTTTGAAATTAACTAGTTGTGACTTAAAGGCCCCCCCTACACACACACACACAAACACACACACACACATAGAAATATGGTTAACTAAGCCTTACCTTTTCTGATTCTGTCCCAGTTTGTTCCATGGTTAGTTTCATGTCTTCAATAGTGCTTAGTAACATATTTTTCTCTTCTTGTAGCTCTTTCTGTGCCATTCTTCTGAGCTCATCCTCCTGTGAAAAAGACAGAGAAGGCAGTGAAGGAGCAGAAAAGAGGAGTGGGAGGGGGTATGGCCAAATGATGAATGAGAAGGAGTGGAAACAAGTAGAGGTAAGGGACGAGATTGAGAAAAAAATGAGTAAACCCATATTCAGCACAGTTGGTGTGCTAGCGAGTCATATATCATAGTTCATTACACATAAAAATGTGTGCCCTAGGTTTCCATGAATGATTGTTACGTATGTCTTGAATGAAAACCACCAACAAAGTACATGCTAGTTTTACTTTAATAAAGACACATAAATAATGATTTGCCTCCATGTAAAAATAAACTCAAAATGTTTTCATTCACATGTGCATGTGCATAGGTGTGGTTATTCGTTAATAGTTATTTGGGTATTCTGTTTTAATGACTGTATATTTGTTCCCTTTTTATGCATTACCTTATAATTGAATCGTTTTGGAGTGTCACTTTTGCCAGAGGCAGGTGTGCCAGTGGAGGTGGCAGCTGATGGAGATGATGGTCCAGAGCTCTAAAGGAAAAAATTAAGTTACTTTAATATTTTTAACAGGTAGAAATATTTAAGTTTCTAATCTTTGTAAAAAAAAAATAAAATAAAAAAATTAATAATAATAATAATAAAATACATATTGCTTTCAACCAAAGGTTCTTTCACATACAAGACATAATATTAAGCACTTTCTATGCTAAGCTGCATATGTCAAATCACACATTCTCAAATGCTCCAAGTGTAGCAGACTGAATTGGACAGGCATTTACCTGCAGTGGGCTAATAGGAGGTGGAGGTGCTTTTCGTTTTTTGGGAGTTGTGATCCGTTCATCAGTTAGCTTAGCTACTTGATCATGCTAAGGAGTCAGCAGAGACAAAAGAGAAGCAACAGAAAAGGATTAGTATGATTGGTGCTGGTTAGTGTGAAGAGAATCAGTCAAGACTAGATTTCTTTAGACTTTGTTACAAATCATAGGTGACTACAAAACTGTCAAATATGTTTATTTTGGATGTGTTACTCTCAGTGATTCAGTTATAGGCCAGCTAGCTCTCAGTCAAAATGTTAAATTATACTGTGTATAATGAAAGGTGACTGTTAATACCCAGAAGGTATCTTTTACTAAGAGCACCTTAACAGTTACTCTTTGTTAACAAATTAGTTTTCCTTTGTAGATACTTAGACATAACCAGCAAAAAAGTAATACAAAATAATAATAAAAAATAATAATAAAAATTTACCTGAGGGCTTCGTATAGGTCTTGGACCTGTCACAGAAGAATACACAGAGGAATATACTTTGTCACATATATACATTTTATTTTATTTTATATAAACATTTAAGTAATATAACATACTACCTGCAGGTGGCAGTGTTGGTTACTTTTTAATAACTAATGGTGCTACTGTTTAGATTCCCTCACCTGTGACCTGATGTTTAGCTAGAGCCATCTGCAGCTCAGAGTTGGAGGATAGATTGCCGTAGTGACCCACATCATGACCCTGTGAGTCCACAGCTGACAGATCTGCTCCATGCTGAACCAAAGTGTCCACCACTGCAGCAGAGCTGCTCTCACAGGCCAGCATTACCGCTGTCCTAAAACACAGGCATCTGCATCGTCATACTTAAGTGCTCATAAAAATAATGCACATTCTAATAACTAGGAGTTATAGGATGTAAAGTTAGTTAAAACAGTTTGGTACCTGCCACTGTTGTCAGTAGCATTGATTTCAGCCCCACACTCCAGCAACACACTGGCCACTTCAGCATGTCCATGTCTGGCTGACAACAGCAGTGGGGTGAGCCCATCCTAGTGCAGAAATAATAGTAATAATTATGGATATGTGTAGAATAAATGTCCCACTCTACACTCAGGTGTAACTATAAATCCCCCCCTTTTACCTGATCATCTAGATTTTCATTGTTTCTAATGCCCCACAACATCTGATCACAAACAAGCAAGCAAGATTATAAAACAGAGGATTACAAGCCTAACTTCAGATAGTACCCATAGTACCAAAAATGTAAAATGTCAGAAGAAAAGTAGATAAAGACAAGGGCTCAATGTGAATAACTATAGGGGTAAAAGAATAGGTTGAGTATGTGAACATTGTGTATCTGTGTGTTAAATTACCAGGCTGCCGTTTCCACTCTGACCACAGAAAGCCCAAACTATGTTGTGGGTTTCTCTGAGCTTTACCAATATCTTTAACAGTCTTTCAGCATTCATTCAGACATTCAGATTTTTTATTTTTTTAACAGTCAACTGTTGCTACCCTACACTGCAAATTCTCAGATCTGGCCAAGATTTTAAAACTCCTATCAGGTTATTAATCTAGTTTTCAGATTTATTATCTACTTACTAGTTCAGAAACAGCTTAATTCTAGTGTAGAGGTAGTTTATTTAAGATAACTTGTCAAGTAAAATTATCTTGCTGCATGGACAGATCATTTTCACTACTTTTTTTTATTCATCATTCAATTACTCAGAAAGGTTTCTTTAAATTTCCCATATCAAAAACCTGCCTGAAGGTTGGACATGTTCTACCATGCTTGCTCACATGTTGGTACACTCCTCTATAAAACTCAGAGTGACTAGTCAAGTTGTTATTGTTATAGCAATTGCAATACTGAATATATTTTATCAGAGCTGGTGGGTAGTACTTTAACTCAATTACATTTACTTTTTAAAGTAAGATAATTTTATCACAAGATACATTTAACTTGTTCTAAAACTATTTACTACTATTATTATTAAAAGTACTACAATGGTCCCTCGTTTATCGCAGGGGTTAGGTTCCAGAAAGAACCCGTAATAAGTGAAATCCGTGAAGCAGGACAACTTATTACTATATTTTACAATTATTATACATGTTTTAAGGCTGTAAACGCCTCACCACACACATTATACACTTTTCTCAGACTGGTATTAACATTTTCTCACATTTCTCTCTTGTTTAAACAGGGGGGGGGGGTACGTGCGGACATGTGAAGTCCGAAAGCCGAGTGGAAAGCGACCTGGATATCATTTTGGGCAAGACTCAGGCCACCGCTAACAGTGCCAAACTGGCTGACACGGTTCACTGCTCCAAAGACGCCTCTGAGCACCAGCCGTCACCACCCGACTCTGGTGCTCCAGGTACAGACGAACACTATTGGCTTCAGCGAGGGGCTAGGCCTAAAGCCCCAATCAGCTCTACTCCAGTCCGGGCAGACCCCTGGATTGTTATTGCCCGTAATGAGTGCAGACAAGGTAAGCGAATAAACTGCTTGTCCTGCTCCTCCTCCCGTGATGGCTGTGGATATGGTAAGCGCTCCTCTTCCACTATGAATGTAGCTTTGTCAAATAAATTCAATATCCTGGACCATGAGGATTTTCCCCCACTAACCCGCGCTCACAAGGGTTGGTTGCATTTCATTCCGGCTCCAAAATCAGACCGCCCCAGAGTTCGGGGCATGGTTATCAATGGATCGCCACCAGCCTTGGGTAACTTACACGAGAGTGATACTCCACTGCTCTCTAGGACTTCCCCAACTACAGCCCCAGTGCCGCCCAGAGATCTGGCCTTGCACGTGCCGGGTTCGTCCGCTAGGCGTGACGGGGGAAGACCCACAGGTTTAGAACTGGTCTAGACCTGGTTTAGTGCAGGTTTAGACCTGGTTTAGACCTGGTTTAGACCTGGTTTAGACCTGGTTTAGACCTGGTTTAGTCCTGGTTTAGTCCTGGTTTAGACCTGGTTTAGACCTGGTTTAGTCCAGGTCTAGTCCTGGTCTAGTTCCGGTCTGGTCCCGGTCTGGTCCCGGTCTGGTCCCAGTCTGGTCCTCATGTCTCAGTCCCAGTCTGGACTTCCTACGGATCCAGTGACTCATGTCTCCGCTGATACACTATAAAAATAAAATAAAATAAAATCCGCGAAACAGCGAGGCCACGAAAAGTGAACCGCGATAGAGCGAGGGACCACTGTATTACTTTTATGTTGTAATTTGGAATAATCTTCCATAGTAAATAATATTATTTTTTGTATTTAGAAAATACCTGTTTGCAGTCATTGATATTATAACATAAATAGTCAACATGTTTATGTAAATGACAGATATCAATAAGCCAGTGTTTCCTGTATGTGGCTTGGTTACAGATATCTTTTCCTTGCAGCACAATATAAAGCACTTTGTCCTACTTATGTAAGAGATGGCAGATGTTCCGATGTTCTTTTCAATGCATTGTTTGACGTTTACTTAAGTACAGTATAATAAAATTCAGGTGTTGATGTGTGTATCCCTCAAGCTAAATGGTTCAAGACAGAACAGTTACAGACCACAGGATGCTCTTGTGTCTATAAGTCACCCCAGCAGTCAGCACAGCACTCAGACACATGCTCTTGATCACTGCCCAGTGGTAGGTCTCTCTCCAAATGATACTGAGATGCTCAGTGGAGATTAGAAGATATGGGGGCAGGTCTGAGAAGCGTTTATTAATTCTTCTATGCTCTTCTCTTCTCTGCTCAAAGACATAATCTGTGGACTTTCAGAACATGTAAACGCAATGCGGATGGTGTGCCTGGTACTGCAGGAGAAAATATGAGGGAGAAAGGGTAATGTAGTCACTAACATGATCCCACTTTCTCTTGTAAGCGCGTCTCATGTTCTCACTTCACTGTTGGCTAAAACCACAAGCATGGAGCAGCACTGCAATGGAGACCACATGTCTGCAGATTCAGAGCTGGTTCCCACAGTACTGACCTATTGCCACGCCATACACTCACAACATTCACAAGATCAATCAAAATGTTAGCCACCAAGAGGGCAATTATTCATCTGGGCTTGCAACGCTTTAAAGAAGACCTTTCCAACTTTGTAAAACATAGTAACCTCTAATATTGTGCTAGACATGCTAGACTTATGGAATGTAAAATTGAAAACACTTACTGCATCCCTAATGTTGATCGAAGAGTTTAGTTCACAGAGTAGTTGAAGAGCTTGAAGGCTCCCACAGGCAGCTGATAAAAAATAAGAACAGTTACATCTGTAACATTTTTCATCTGAATGTAGTCTATTGACACACAGCCGTACCTGCATGATGGAGGGCAGTCTTTCCCGAGCTGTCAACAGTGTCTATTGGACATTTGCTCTGAAGATCAGAATGGTTGAAAGATTGAAAGAGCTGCTAATTTTTAACCTAGCATAAATACGTTTTTCAAATATTGTTGAGATTTCTGTACTTGAAGTATATTAACATATAACTACTGCAATTCAGCACCTACCTGAATGAGCTTTTTGCAGCATTCTACATGATTATTTTTGGCTGCCAGATGTAAAGGACTTAAACCTAGAGAAAAACCAAAGCAAATTGTAAGTATTGCAAGGACTTCCCTTTTGTGAACACATTTCAGGTGATTTTACCTGTAGCATCTGTGATGGACAGATCAGCTCCATGGGAGAGGATAGCTACCAGGCACTCCGTCTGACCTCGTGCTGCTGCTGCATGGAGGCTGAACACATGTTTAATCAGAAATTAAACTATATGCTTGAATCGAGTGTAATTCAAATAGTTTTTGATTTACGAATTACTTTCATTGTGTTTTTAACAGGCATACAGAATCGTGCTGTGCAATATCATTTGTTGTACAGCATTTATTTCAGCCTAAATATCTAAATATAGATTAGTTAGTCTCCAACATTTTTTGTGCTTAAACAAAATATTGTTTGGCTTTTTTTTAATATCTGTATCTTCTCATTTGTTTTCACTTATGTTCATTTTGCTGTTCAGTTCCTTAAACTTAAACTTCATCGCGTCAAAGAACACAATATTTTTTGTGAAGTACTCATGAAGTAATTTTTCCTGTTAAAGGGATATTCCAGGATTTTTGACATGGGGGCTCATTTCCGAGTTAGCCAGAGTGTTGCAGAGATGTGTATAGTTGTACATTTTCGAAATGCACACTGAAACACCATTTTACCCGGTAGTTCTTTTAAAATTCACCTCTTCATTCTGTGGTCTTCCCTACTATGACTTTTTTCGCTTCTCTGTTTACGTGATTGGTCACTTCACAACCAACTAGAGTAAAGTAAAATTCTGCTGCTGCTGCGAAGCTAGTCCCTCAGATATGGAATGATTCATGCTATTCGCAGTCAGTTTTATTTCAAAAATTACTCAATCAACATATATTTACATCGACAGTCTGCCGTTATAATTGACTTGTCTTGGGTGCACTATGGAGTGGGTAACCCTGATTTAAATCAGGCTACCATTTACCATTTACTTGCGCTAGCCTAGCAACTGAAAACTCTGCAGCTGGAAGGACTGCATGAAATTCACTAAAAAGTGTCTCCACATCTCTGCAACACTCTGGCTAACTCGGAAATGAGCCCCCATGTCAAAAATCCTGGAATATCCCTTTAATACAAGGCAAAGCTTTATGAGCAGGAATGTCCAGTCAATATCACAGGAGCTGCAAAAGTGCCCTTTGTGTCATTAGGGCCTGTCTATTTGTGTGAATGTGCGCAGTGGGCAATCAATACGACTGTTTTCAGCTCAGTGAGCACAATGAAAAAGGCACACATGGGGCCAGACTTGTCCTGATGCCAAACCAACACTATAAACACATGCAACTCGGCCACATGCCTTTCAATCAGGTTTTATCACCATAGATACTATATAAAAGATGGAATGGAGACATCCAAGCAAAAGTGCTAAGGCTTCATTCAAAGATGTGAACTAATGGGGGCACAAAGAGCCACTGGAGCATACACAAGTGTACAAATAAATAGTTTCGGACTTCTGGAAATTTCACAACTTTGTCATGTCTAAATTTGTTTCTCTTTTTAATGGACACAAGAGCAGCTGTCTTTTTTGTTCTTTTTTAATTATTGCACAGTGTTGTCAACAATATGACACAAAAAACTGAGCTAAGAAGGACCTGTGCAGTTCTGTATCTGAATAGGCAGTTTCTGCAAATGGCCATCCATTAAGAAGTCAAGGCAACACTTATTTTTAGAACAACGATGCATTTTTAAACAAAGTGCTGCAGAAGTACAAATACTGTGCACTTGGATCTTGGCTCAGCACAAATAAACTTTGTGTGGATAATCAAAGAAACACTCACTGATCCTTCAAAGGACATAGTTTTACTGTTTTTCTGTAAATCTGTAAAGGACATTTCCATATTTCTCTTGGCCATTGCAAGAGGCCAGCTGCATCTGTTGGCAACATGACTACAGATAATAAATCTAACGTCAGAGCAGAGCAAATGAATATTTTTTTGGACTCACTCTCTAGATCTAACATCTAGAGACTTGTTCTTTTGGAGTACTACTGGTTAGTCATTGTACACTAAACCAGTACTGGAGTCAACATCATAGTTTCCCTTATTCATTATAAAATCACTGAATGTTAAAGGAATAGTAACGTTTTTACAATCTGAACCTTATTACGGTAATAAAACAATGTGATTTACTCACCCATTGTACTTTGGTCTCATTTGGAGCATTTCTGGAGATTTTGTAGTTTAGCAATATCCGAGCGAGTGCTCGGGGCATACGGTTGCTGTCACCAAATGACACCAAATGACACAAACTTTAGCACCTTTCAGATGACAAAAGCTCAATCTTAGTCTACACTTTCGCTGGAGACAAAAGTGGCCTGTAATCTGATATCCATCCATGGTTTCGTGTTTGGGTTAATTCTCAAAGCAACTAGCCACAGCTTCAATAACTCTGGATTGTGATGAGGAAGCCTGTGAAAACTCAACTTCGTCCAAGCTGTCATTTCGTTTTTACAACCGGGATAAATGCATGTTCGCACCATTTCGGGTTTTCTCAAGCGGAGATGTTTATGACCGTAACTGAGAGCTGAGAGCGTCGTGTTATCTGCAAATCAGCTGTGAATGCGCGCATGCGCACTGTCCTCGTCATCCAATCGAAAACATGGATGGATATCGAATTACAGGCCTCTTTTGACTCCAGCGAAAGTGTAGACTGACATTGAGATTTTGTCATCTGAAAAGTGCTAAAGTTTGTGTCATTTGGTGACCGCAACCGTATGCCCTGAGCACTACATATCGCTAAACTACAGAATCTCCGGAAATGCTCCAAATTACACCAAAGTACAAAGTTAAGCACGTTGTTTTATTACCGAAATAAGGTTCAGATTAGGGATGCAAATTATCGATTAATTCATTAATTGATAGTTGATTGACCTTATCGATCGATTAACGATTAACTGATAAGCGGCATTTTTCACCTGAATTTTAGTGTTTCAATAGAGTCTTTAAGAATATAAGCTATAGTATACATAACACTGAGTCAAAAATATATCATAGTATTATTATATTGTATATTCCTCAATTAATTATTCCTTAGTAAAAAGCAGACAAATGTACTGATGCTGAATAACAAAATACAGTAATCCCTCGCTCTATTGCGGTTCACAGATTTTTTAATTTATTTTTTTCAAAAAATTTTTTATAGTGTAACTTTTTTTTTTTTTTTTTAATAGTGTAACATTGTGTTCTGTCCTGATTGGCTAAGAGACTAGACCAGGACTAAACGTGGACTGGACCAGGTCTGGATCAGAAATAGGCCAGGTTTGGACCTGGACTGGACCTGGACTAGACCGGGACTCGACCGGGTCTGGACCTGGACTAGACCAGGATTAAAACACTACGTGCCGCTGCTGGTTTCATGCGGCTGGTTTGTGGCTCGGGGCCCGAGCCGCGGACCAGCCGCATGGGGCTCGGGGCCCGGGCCGCGGGCTGACCACGCGGGGCCAGCAGCGGCACGTCCGGGCGCATTCCGCGCGCCGCGGTTCGATCTCGCCTCGCGCGTACACCGGGGCTGCTGAGCAGTGCCGTTTGCGCCTGCGGCCGGCTGTGAGTCGAGCTTGACGCAGCGCGGTGCGCGGTTGCCTTGTTTCGTGACCAGCGATTAATTACAATTAATGCATTTTGATCGACCAACGTCTTAATCGACAATTAATCGTTAATCGATTAATTGTTGACATCCCTAGTTCAGATTGTAAAAACGTTGCTATTCCTTTAAAGGCAAACTCTAAACAATAAAGCACACAATTGTGAATTTCTCAATAAAAAACAATGAAGGCTGATCTGATCTAATTAAACCCAACAATTATGTCCCAGATGCCAATTGAAATACAAAGGAGTTTCTACTTACGCTGATTTGCCTTCACTGTCTAGTTTGACAGCACTAGTACCCTTCTTGGCGAGCAAAGATGTCACCTTGTCAACCTCCCCATGTTCAACAGCAGCCAGGAGACGCTCATCATTTTTGTTCCATTCGTTTGTCTACAGAAGAAAAACAGACAGGGAATAATGACTGTGAAAGATTACAATCTAACCAACCTGGAATTCCATTATTCAAAACAACAAATTGAATGAGGTAATGCATTCTGCAGCCAAAATGGCACGACACCTGAATTGTATTGAGTCTGTGTTGCTCTGGCCCATATAAAACATTATCTTATATTATAGGGGAGCAGCAGTAGTCGACCAAAGAAAATTTAGCCAAATACAGCCATACCTATTACATCACAAAATCAAATTTAAATTAAATTAAATAAAAATCTCAAATCACAAAAATTGCAGTATTATTTTTCACAAATATATTCACCCCTATTATCCACGTCTGTAGTGTAGACATAAAGAAAATGTGCTTAAGCAGTTTACCTAGAAGACAGTAAGTCAATACTTTGTAAGCTGAGCATAAGCAGAGACTTGATTTCACACAGCACAGCCACACCTGACAGTGGCACTGACACTATGGGTTCAATCTGACCTGATAGCCCAGTGACCTATGATAAGGATGTAAACTTGACTCACTGACTCCTCAAATAGCTGTTAAGGCACACTGTACCCCATTTTAGGAGTGATACTGAGTGCAAATAGCTTTGAGGCTCACACCCAAATGCAGTCACAGCAATACATTTTGCACAGCTGGTGGAAAAAGCTGAGCTATAAAAACCCCTTTGGTCACACGACCAGCTTGGATGTGCACTCCTAAAGCAGGAGGCTCATTAACCTCAAGTCAATCAAACATATTCACTTGATCTTTAAGAAGTGTTCCCAGATAAATAAGAGCTCTGCTCTAAAACCAGTGCAGTTGTAAACTAAATCCCACATACAGTATTTGATAGCCATGATGCCTTGTGATCTAGCTTCAAAGCAGTACTCTGAAACAGAAAAACTATTTAGAGCAGGCGTAAGATGAGTAGAAGGTGCTGCACAGAGGATACAAAGGCTCAGCTGAGCTTTGACATACGTCTACCAGGTGTCCCGTAGTCTGCAGGTCAGTAAGTACTGCCACGTGCCTAAAAATATCAGAGGTCATGGTCGTACAAATGTGGAAGAAACCATCAATTTATCTTACTATATGGAAAGTGAATAATAATCTTTGGATCACTCTATTTAAATAGAGTGATCCAAAAATACTGACATTATGTTATTTTTGGGGTGTGGGCTGTTCGGTGGGGTTATATGGCACAGTAAAGAGGAACATATCATATGCTGCAGTGGTAATAGTTTCTCACTCAAGAGTTGAGAATGCGGTCAATTGAAAAGTCTCATGATTTCCACACTGACAGCCATGTGTTCAGTCAGCAGGGAGGGCATCAGGGGCACCCAAAGAAAGACACAAATAAAATTCTCGTTAACAAGCCTAGGGCTCACACTGTTGCCCACTAAGCCTCTCATCTTCTGATAAGCATACAACAGGATGGGTGGAACTGGTAGTGTTATTAAATACATCCACAATCCTGAAATTTTAGGAGATATTTGTATAAAACAATAAAACATGCATGGGTTGAACTAGTAGGGTTTAGACTATGTAATCTCATGTAGTTACATGCGTTACCATCTTAAAGCACAAAATATGACACATGCACAGAACACCACTATAGAGGCTGGAACTTGACTGCTGACATAACCATCATATTTTAATCAGGGATTACAGGGAAAAAAGAAAGTGAAATTTGACCAAAAATAGTCCATTAATATGATTTCTGCACCATATGGTGCATTAGATGTCGTCTGTAAATCACATTCTTCCATTTAGTTCTTACACTAAATCCCTGTTTTGTAGAGCCTTTTTAAATGACATCATGACATACACTGCAATTCTTACAAGCTCCGATTACAGAAAAAGCCACAAGCATTGAGCAGAGCCACTATAAAAAGTGGTGAACCACACAAACCTGCAAGAGGCCTCTGAGAGGAACCTCAGTGCAATAATGTTCAGTGCGGTTTGACAGGATTGAGTACAGAACCAGCAGTCAGTCAGTCATGGTTGGACTCCAAAACATCAGCCCCATACTCTTGTTTTATTCTTTTGACTGGACCCACTCTGCCCTCACCTCACCGCACTTTAAGTCATGCTGCTGCTATGTTAGCCTATTAGCTGAGGACAGACAAATTTGTTTGGGAAGGCCCAAATGATGCTTTTACCTCACATGAACTCCATAAACTTTAATTGTAGCTTTCAAATACCATTGTTGTTTTAGTTATTTATTATGCCTAAAATATGTTTGCAGGAGTTTAAGAACTTGCTGACACAGCTTTTTAGCATAGTGTCGCATGATCACCCATTTGCAGTTAAGCCTCTTGATATGGCTTAAGAAGAATTTCATGTGAGAATTTTTGAGTCTAAACTCCTGGAATGTTGACACTTCAGCCAACATTACGGTGTACAAGAGCCAATCAAGTGTTCACCAAGAAGTAATGTGTGATGAAGTGACATTGCTCTAAATGTGACTGCATTGTATTGGACAGGTTTAAGTGGAGCGGAATGCATTGCTCCAGTTTCAGGGCACATTCCCAACCAGTGTCACTCACTTGTGTGTCACCAGCACAGGGGATAATGAATGCTGTCGAGGATACAATCAGCTCAGCACACTTTATTACATGTGACGTAGGAAACTATGTCCCCATGACAAAGGGGAATGCCGAATATTTAACCTCTCATGAATGACTAACTTCAGCAGCAGCAGTACGTACCATTATAATAGCAAACTTTTTTCTTGTCCAACTGAACACTCTGTTGTAAATGCCAATGAAACTGCAGTGCACAAGTTATACTTAGCATGATGGGACTATGCCATTTTTGCCTTTCAACGTCTAATCAAAACTGAGAGTATACACTTATAGTATACATAGCCCATAATGGAAACAATACAGTATTAAATCCAAGAAAGCGTTCTTTAGTTGAGCAACAAAATGTCAAAATCTTAACCTTAAGGCACTCAACAAAACATTTGCTCCTTTGCTGTACTTACTTACTTTCTAACAAAAATCCTGAACCATGTTAATTTGTAGATTAATGTTGGAGTCAATGAATTAATTGATCTTCAACACAGCATGGCACCATAAAAAGTTGGTTTTACCAGCAAATGACTACTGCTCACAAATCCTGTGAGTATACCCATTTCATTTACAGGAAGTGAAATGGATCTGACTTCCTGTCTGGCCCTGGTAGTCTCCTGAGCTGTGATAAGTGTGTTTACATAGGGTTTAGGGTGTGTTTGCCCCCCCTCTGTCTTTACCCTGATACTCATTTGACACACAAAGGCTTCACTGATAACCCTAAGTGTTTCCTGTTTGTCCACACCAGAGCCAGCGGACAAGGACAAGGACAAAAGAAGGAGGAGACGGAAGAATCAATGAGCAACACTTGGAAGCAGACTGGAACAATGAGTTTGGACATGAATAGGCATTCCAACAAAAAACATCTCCAGTAAATCTGCCATGCACAAGCACAACCCACAAATTGCACATCGTTGGCAGTGTGCTGAGTGGTAGTGGTGTTTGTTGACCTGGATTTTGGACAAACGCTCCTAAGCTTTACTGAGACTTCACAGTTCTCTCAAGGAAACACAAACAAAGATCAGGAAACTTCCTCATGCAGTCTATTTGTAGAGTTAAACCATGACTGCCAGCTTCGCCTGAGTCCAGCTAAAATGTATGACACTCTTAAGAGAGAACTCTTTCTAACAGATCCATTGAAGAGAAGACAGCTAGACCTACTGCATGTGTTAGGGCAGAATTACACTCATAATCCTGGCACATGTTTCCACTAGTCTGAGAGTCTGGTGTATTTAGACTACAGTGGATATTCTGTGGGAACCCTTTGATGATGAAGCACTACAAGCTGTGATGTTCATATAAACAGAGCCATGCCACCAACATGCTGAGATGAAAGATGGACGTAAATAAATGTGAGACAAAAGTAGGTTAGGGGACAAGACATGCGAATGACACACGCCTCCAGTGACTCTTGAGCGCACGATTGTCTTTTTTTGAGCACAGAGTAGTGGAGTCAATACAGGAAGCAGAGCAGGGAAGGAAGGATGAGGTATAAAAAGTAAAAGTAAGTCATCTCCAAAGTGCCTGAACTTTGATCAAATGGTGGTTAACTTCGAGCCCCTTATCTCCAACAAAGCAGATGCTCAGATGTCCTCAATCAATGAGTCCTTTGAGTGCTCCACAGCTGAAAGCGTTTACTGCCCTCTGTGGCAGAAAATGCTGCATTCATGTATACACGCAGCACAATAGTTCAGCAGGCCCTGAAACTCGAGCACACAACAAGAGAGGTTAAAACATGGCTGTTCAACCAAAACCAGATGGGTACTCTCAGGATGAGAGCTGGACTTCAGCAACCTGACTTGACTGTGCTGGTTTATAAGGTTTTAATTGCCACACTAGTATCAATATGAAAAATGTGAGTGATATAAGATAATATTGGACTAATGCAGAGTTCAAAGGTCAGAGTTCAAGCTTGGCTAGAGCTGGGCAGTATAATTCTTATTCATACTCATCAATTTAAATTTTGTTTATAGTTTAAAATCAATCAGTTAGATCAATCAAATAGTATCTTGTATTGTATCACTGCAATCATGTTTACTAAAACGAACTAACTTACACCAAATACTTTAGTTTGTTAAAGGATCTATGATGATGTTTCACAACTCTGTATTGACCGGCTATGTCTGGGTGGGTTTCCTCCGGGCACTCCGGTTTCCCCCACCAACCCAAAACATGCACCATAGGTAAAATCCTCCAGCTTAGGTCCTGACCAAACCGAAGCAAGAAGATCATGGAGATGGTCCCCGGGCGCAGGAATGTGTCGCCCACTGCTCCTAATATATATACATATAGGATGGGTTAAAATGCAGAGAAGAATT
Organism: Paratrypauchen microcephalus; assembly: GCA_036785185.1. NCBI lineage: Eukaryota > Metazoa > Chordata > Actinopteri > Gobiiformes > Gobiidae > Paratrypauchen > Paratrypauchen microcephalus. The sequence continues at coordinate 7,160,202 of JAVJIX010000011.1, read as the reverse complement.
TCTCCAGTGTGAGATCAATAAAGTTCACTTCTTCTTCTTCTTCTTCTTCTTCTAAAGTAAAAATAGCCCAAATGCAGCACTTCCTCCTCACACAAATAGGTTTTCCTGACTCATAAATAAACTGTGCTTTACTTGGAAATCCCCCAGTCTCATTAGAGCTCAGAGGCTGCTCATAATGTGGGTTAAAAAATATATTTATGTTAGTCAGAACACACTGTGCCCTGATAGATCCATTATAAGGATATTGGACATTTTTCCAACTCTCCAAATAGAAATAGCTGCAAACATTTTAGGTTGAACAGTTTCTCCCCCATATTCATCCATCTTGTTGTAGGAATATTGTTTCAGTTATGTGGCGCTGGCCAAGCTAAACAAACCATCTGGAGCCGCATGGAGACAGGGTCCTGAGCGCTCCACAGGGTCTCTCATGCATACCTTCTGAATCATTTGCTCTTGTCTCATTTATCGCCGTCTTTTAATTCCTTCTTAGTTTCACAACATTGCATAATCTGTGAACCCTGTGCCTTATCTTCCCCATTTCAACAGTCTGTATTTTATCAAGTGGAGTCTGTGGGGCTACAGCCATATGGGTGGTTGCATATTTCAAAACAAGTCAGACTGGATCCTATTTAATCTATAGAACAATATTTCAGATTTTCCGCTGAGTTTGTATTGTATTTGTATTCTATCTGAACCATGATCTCACAAATCCCTCTTTAGTCTCTCTTGTCTTTAGGAAAGTTTCACATACTTACTCTCTCACCATACTTAATAAAGCTACAAAAAGAGAATTTCATCACCCTGTTATGATTTACACTTGACAAATCTTGTGCTGTTCTCCCACGCACAGCAGACAAAACGGCAGGCCCATGCAGATGTGTGTAAGCATAAATAAGCATGTAAACACATGCACAAGCCGCTACCGCCTCCTTCTAGGCTTGGGAGCTGTGGAAGGAGTTCAGGCTGTGTGCTTGTGGTTCATGTAAACAAACGATAAGGAATAAAGAGTTCTAATTGCATCTATGCTTAATAAATACATAGTTAGAAAGTCAAATAAACTTATGTTTTACTTTTTATAAAAGAGACAAAACCATCAGTACAAAACCAAACTGTTGTCCCCTTGTAAAGTATGCACCACATGTTCAGCTTCATTTTTATTAGTCAGTTTCCCTAGTCATGGTTACATATTCCTTCCTGGTTTGAGATCAGGATGGAACACTTTAACAGACAAAGCAGGATGCCAATTTTTCTGGCCAGAGAATTGCACCCTTGAAAGCTATGAAGTGACAGTGTGAACCATTCTGTATGCTCAAATCAGAGGTTACCAATTACAGGGAGTATCCCTTCACATCAAATCTAGGAGGTATTTAGTGCTAAGTTGGAATTATAGTTTTATATTCTTTTTGAAAGGTAAATTGATGGGGTCTTAAATAGCATTTTGTGAGCTTACACATATTATAACTGACTGGAACAATGTACAATGATCTTAAAGAGGCCAGTCGGGTGAGAGATCACATCCACAGGCCTGGAAAGGCACAGGTGTTAATAATAAAACATGCAGTGGCTGAAATCTACTGAACCATGTCCCCGTCGACTGTCGCCACTGGACACCATCAGTAGCACCTGTGCAGCTCCCACAGGAACAAGAGGAAGCTCAAGTTTATTACTACTGACTTGTGACCCGGTTTTCTTGTTGTCAGTGTTGCCAGAGTTTTTTCCCAATGATGAATGATTTTCTATGTAAATACTATATACTGTATATATATCCAGTGTGTGAGAACCAGATTACATTAGACCACTGGCGTGTCCCTGCTGATACCCCCTGACCTCCCTCAGCCCCAGATTAATGTTAGTCCGTCTGGGTTTTACTGTCACTAAGTAATACCATTCACCAGAGCAGCCAGAACAAACCATAATGTGCCAAAATGAGTTGAGCTGGGCCAAGTCAAACAAAGCCAAGTGCTCAGTGTTCAGGCTGTGTAAGGTATTTAAGAGAAGCCTCAAGCACTTTCGCATTTTAATGTTAATACCACATGCATTTCTGACATTGCAATCACTAATGCTTATAACATAGTTTTGTACTGAGAAACCGAAGAAAGACCATAGACCCCAATCAGACACCAAACACGCATTTGTCGGACTGTTTTATAATGAACAGCATGTGATGTTCAGTGTAGCTTCATTTATAGTAACAACTCATTAGAAAAGTCCTGAATGAAAAACAATTGAAAACAGAAAGTTCACAGCCAAGTCATGAGGAGAGTATGAATCTGTCAGGCAGCTGTGTGCAGAGAAGGAGACAGTATAATCTGTCCACACATCAATTAGACACAGAGGTGGATGAGGAGTGAGGGGGGTGTATGTCTGTGCATATGCTGAGGGCACCATGGGAAAGAAATGCCCTGGGCTTTGTGTGTGAAGAAGACTTGGGTAATCCTTCTTATAGTCTAGCAGCTGGGAGGGGGCTGGTTAAAAAAATTGTGTGACAGTAACTAGAGTTGGTGATGGTTTAATGCCAGAACTACTGTCAACACCACAAATACTGGTGTGTGAGGGTTTCATGTGCTCAGGGTGGTAGGAAGGTGCTGAGAAGAAGAAGAAGAAGAAATTAGTCTGAGCAAATTAACTCATTTAGAGCTGCTGTGGTAAAAACAGCAGGGCACAGCTGATAATGAGCTCACAGTGGAGCTGCCTCAAGTGCATGACTTCATAAACAAACCTCAGACTAGCTTTAAATGTATATTTACATTTTATGACAAAGTTGCATGTTTTGACCTAATCTACTAAATGGTCTGACCAAACACAATGGAATGGGCATACTGGTAAAAACCAAACAAAAAACATCATGCATCAGCAACTGCAACATTCAATAATTTGCTATATTTTAGACTCAACCAAATGTATGGGATCTTGTATAATTCAGTGAAAAAAGGGTTTGTGAGTTAAGTTGTTTAGTAAGTTTAGCTGCTAATATACAGTAATAAACCATCTTTTTTGAGTGTTGGTATAGTTTGCTATCCCTTTAAAAGGTACTGTACATTACTTTTACTGTCTAAACAAAAGTAGTGCCTTTTAAATGCTTTGCTGCAGTCCAAAAGTGTATTAGCACTTTTCACTAGCACAACCAGTACTCGAGTTGAGTCAAAATCATCCCTCTTCCAAATCAGGCATCCCTTCTTCCATCTCTTGTGGCACTTTATCAATCAGGCATGAAAATCCCTCACCTTTTGGCGAAATTAGCCGTTTTGAAGTCAAAATAGGTGACCAACGTGAATCGTGGCCAGTGTCAAGAGCCAATCATAGGCCGAACTGCGCTCCGGCTTCCAATCATGTTGCAGCGTTTTTCTACCAATCGCGCTCCCGCCAATCATGGCGATTAGCGTTGTTGTGTTTGCGCCTGATCGCCAATCAGCTGTGAGCGAGCCCCGTTAATATGTACGCTACATTAATGCTACGTAAGAAGGAACTCTCGCCTCAGGACTCGGGATATGTCCGTTTCTGCGGAGCGCATACACATGGACACGCAAATTATCGCACACTGCAAACTACGGAGCTGACCGTGTTCTTATGGGGTGAGTTATATTATCATATTATTTCTGCATCAAAGGGACATATTAGCTGACAGCAGGGGCCTGGGACTAAACCAGGACTAAACCAGGACTAAACCAGGACTAAGCCAGGACTAAACCAGGACTAAACCAGGACTAAACCAGGACTAAACCAGGACTAAGCCAGGTCTAAACCAGGTCTAAGCCAGGACTAAACCAGGACTAAACCAGGACTAAACCGGGACTAAACCAGGTCTAAACTTGATTTAAAAAAAATGCTTTATGAGATGCAGACCACAGAGGTTTCATTTTGACGCTAATACAGTAGCTGCTTTTACAATATATCTATACTGGAGCAAAGCAAATTCCACTTTTTTACATGAATAAATGTGAATACCGCTCCTTTAACCAGTTGACAGATAAATACTATTTCTCTTTTGATCCTCATTCTTCTCCTTTTTGTTATTTTGGATAAATAAATATGACATGACTACATAAACAGAGAGAACTGTTGTTTATGAGGTTATTAGTATGTCATAGCACATAGTACAAGTGTTTCTGACAACACAGGCACAATCACGTCTAAGTATGTGTGTGGCTCTTGTCCAAAACTATTCCCAGAAACCAGATTACAGTGTTTTCCTATCCTAAACACTGCTCACATGGAAATACACCATCACTCCCTTATTACTGCACCAAATATATGACTGAATCCAGAATATGAGCCGAGGCCATAGAGGTGGTCAATATATTGTCTGCAATAAAGATATGCAAAATTAGAATATTGTGCATTGTGTATATAAGAAGTCTAAAAGCTGCAAAAATAACAATGGAATGTTCCAAGAAAACAATTCTGTACTTTTTTGTGCAATACTTGAACTGTACCTATCCTTGAAATTTACATTGTATAACTTACTTTATTTATTTATTTATTTTATTATTTTTATTATTTATTTATTTATTTATTTATTTCAGGGACAATGCACATTAATAAACATTTGCATGTAAATATGCCAGAATTAGCCTGAGGGCTATTTTTCATCTGTAGTCCCTGGTCAGGTGTAAAGTGTCAACGTGCAGGAAGTAAAATACAATAGAATAAAAACAAGGTTATTATTTACACTCTAAAATCATTCTTACATACAGTCGCATACAGCTCCATGCAATTATATAGAGTCATAAAGCCACATTTAGGCACATACACTCATTTTCAGCCACAAACACCACATACCGTTATATGCAGTCACATACAGACACATACAAACTCATAAAAAAGTAAACAACTGATTTCCGATCAGCTATTCCCTTCCCCACTATCCCTAATAGCAACTGTAAGAAACAAAAAAAGAGTTTTCCAAAAGCACACAAAATATAAAATAATGCTAGGTTATTACAAATGGAATGTGAACCAAAATGGCACACATACAAAGAGCACTTTCAAGAATCATTTCCTGTATTGTCACTGTTAATATTATGATTGGCGATATATGAGCAAAGTGTAGGAGGTACAGAGCAGAGCACTGGCAGTGGTGAATGTGCTTTTTTCTAATTTATTTATTTATTTATTTGACAGGGACAGTGTACATTAATGAACATTCCTGTAAATGTACCAGATTTAGCCAAGAGGCTAGTTTTCATCTGCAGTCCCTGGACAGATGTTAGATTGTCAATCTAAGAAAAAACAGGTTAAAACAATGTACATACACAATTATTTACACTATTTACATGCACACTTGGTAAAACATTAACAATACATACATACAACAAATACACACACAGAACACACATACATCTGGCACCCCTCAGTAACACAACAAACAGGATAGAACAAAAAGGAAATTAATGTGTGCAGTGCTGATTTTCAATTAGCCACTTTTTAAAAGAGTCTTAAAAGTGTGATATGATGGTGAGTCTCTGATATGTTTGGGAGTATTGTTCCATTGATGTGCTGCATTGATGAAAAATGAGGACTGTCCAAAGGTGCTTTTCCTGAGTGGGATTATGCAGTCCCCTCTAACGGCTTGAGGATGATCTTATTGTTATGAACTGTGAAAGTGGGGGTGAAGAGAGACCATGTATAATTTTAAACAGAAGCCAGAGGTTTGTGTATATGATCATATTGTCCCAGTTCAGTAATTTGAGTTTGTGTAATATTTCACAGTGATGATATTGGATTGGTTTCTTGTCCAAGTGTTTTTATTGTTCTTTTGTATAATGATTGCAGTGGTTTGAGGGTGGTGTTGTTTGTGTTTGACCATGTGGTTAAACAGTATTTGATATGGGAGAGTATCATGGCATGCATATAGACTGTGGCGGCATTGAGTGGGAGCTGTGGTCTTATGAAACGGAAGTTGGAGAGATGGAATTTAATTTTGTTGCAGACTTTATTAACCTGAGATTTGAAAGTGAGTTTAGTGTCTCCGAGATATTTGTATTCTTGCACGATTTTGAGTTTATGTCTATCTACAAAGATATCATGATGGGTTATGGGATTAGAGGATTTGGTAAAGAACATTGCTACAGTTTTATTGACATCGAGTTGCAGGCAGGACTGTTTTAACCAGTTAGAGACATGAACCATGGATTGTGTGAGGACTTCTGCGACTTGTGAGGCACTTTTGCCATGTGTATATATTACAGTGTCATCTGCATAGAGTTAGGTGTGGATGTTGGAACAGACTGCTAAAACTGTAGTTAAATTGGAGAATAGAGACTGTAATATTGACTTGGTTGGGCTGCATGCTTCTAGAGAGATTGCACAGTATTTTGACATTTTTTCCCAAAAATCAGGCACACGAGGAAGCCACAAAAGAATGAGAAGAATCCTGTGGTAGGAAAGGTCTTTTTAGGCCATGAATGTAAGAGCATATTTGGCAAATAAAAGAAATGCATGTTACATTAGCTTGTGTTGTAAGACTGTGGTCCAACAGGAGGTATTATGAACTCGGTGACCATCAATTTTAAACCGTATCAGTAACATGGTACAGTGAAACTAGAAAATAACTTATATGTACATCAAAACGTAGTATAGTTTTGTGGAAAAAATACAAAAAGGATGTACAACAAAATTCGTTAGGCCTATAAAGTAGACTAGTAGTCGACTAAAGAAATTCTTGGTCAATGATTAGTTTATTAAAAAGGGGGCGTGGCAAAAACTTTAATATATATAATTTGATCATGTATCTGACTCAAACTGGACTCACAGCACTACAACTGCACAGGAGTTGGTGCAAAATAAACTTGTCCAACTGATAAGTACTAGGAAATGTATATTATATGTTTAAAAAGCGGATGACTCATGATTCACCCCCAAATTTTGGTCGACTAAGGCACCATCAACCAGTTAATGAAATAAACGACTAAAGTACCACAGCACAGCCTAAAAGAAATTCCACTTAACACTAAAAAATACACTAAATAAACAAAAATCTTGGCTAGTGGCTCTCATTTTCATAACAAATAGTCTTTTTTATGCTGTTACACAAGCAACTGATGTCAACATTTTGGTACCTGCTAATAGATTTAAATTTCAGATGGCGTTTACTTTGCTGTCTAATCTTACAGAAACAACACAGTCTTCGGCAGTGCTGGTCATTTTTCAGTTTCGTGTCGGGCTGTCACTTTGAGGAAGTGAGATACAGAACAGGCTGCTTGTTTAGGATCGAGCTCCTCTAAATGAACAGATGTATAAAAATAATAGTAAGAATAACAAAATAGATCCAATTACAATTCACCCGCTGCGTATGACTTCATGAAAAAGGCATGTCTGAAAATGGGAGATCTCGTGTTGGGGAAACATTCCAGTGTTGTGTTACTGACACACACCACTTAAAATAGAGCAAGGAGATTTTAATTTAGCTGGTCCTATTTTGGGTATTGTTGTGAGAAATGTTAATGTGTAATAGTAACTCAGTCGAGTAGAGTGTCCACTAAAGGTTTGCGGTTTGAATCCCGCTCTCGAAATAAATACTGGTTGAGCCGCACCATTCATCAGTGGGTGCTATTCCGGCTCCCACAGATGTTGTTGTGTCCTTGGGCAAGACACTTAACCCACCTCGGCCCCAGTGTCTACATACACTGGTCTGTGAATGGGTGAGTGCTTCTTGGACGTAAAGCGCTTTCAGTGCCTTCTTGTTTTTGTTTTTTTTTTCAATTTTCTTCCGCTTTCTCCATATTTTTGGGTCACGGGGGGCAACAGTCCAGGTCCGCTGCCCAGATCACAGTGCACCAACCCCCATGGATCCCCCCGCAGGTGGTGGGGTCCAGGATGGCACCACGTCGCTTGATGCAACCGGCCTTGATGGATTTGTGTCATGGGGGCTTCTCTTCTGGGGGCGAGGTGGGGTTAAGTGTCTTGCCCAAAAACACAACGGAGCTGGGATCGTACCGCCAACCCGCGGGTCAGTGGATCCAACCGCTCAACCCATTGTCGAGAGCGGGATTCGAACCGTCAACCTCTGGATCAGCGGACTCTGCCAACTAAGCTACTGCCGCCCCTCCATGTAGATTTTGAATTTAAAAACGCTCAAATGACAAACAGATTATAAGGTCAGTGTAGAATGGACAAAATTGTATTCGCTGCCATTTCAAATAAAGATTTTTTTTTTGTAATGTTGCCACACAAAAAAAGAAATTCAACCCCAATTTCAATACTAAGGAATACACTCGATACACAATACCATTTCAATGCTACAATAATTTTAAAAAACACTCAAATGTGATTTTCAGCATTAGTTCACAGAAGTTTATTTTATATTACCATTATCTGTGTAATTCCTCAGCCAATTAGGTAGCTACCATAGTCCGTATACTAATTTATGTGGTCTTATACCTTTCTGATACAGCTCAAAATCATTCTAGGCACATTCAGGAAAGACTCATTTCTGTCCTGTAAATGTGACTTTTTTTCGTATCGATACCTGCTCAAATGAGTATCTAGTTTTGATGCAAGTTTTAATATCAGTTAGTATCGCATAGTTAAGGTGAGACAATGCTATATAAACAAACAACTGAAGTAATTCACTAATCGAACAACATAATAGGCTCATCTAGTCATTTTCCTGATCAAAGCAAAGAATACAGCAGCATATGTCAGAAAAGACCTTCAGAACCATGATGACAAAAGCCTGTCTGGTTTCTAAGCGACATCCACATCCAACTCTTCCGTTTATTCCACCAAACGCCTACAACTGCCTATCTCAGTAAACAAGGAAACCAATGTAACTGTCTACTTCTCCTATCATCAGGATGCAATGATGAACATGAGATTCGAAAGGGTACAATGAGGTTAAAAAAAAAAAAAAAAAAGCACTGAGAAACTGCTATGTCCTTGAACTCTGTCAAATATTCTCCCGGACAATGACCTCCTCTGTCCCCCTCTACATAGCTGAATGAATTTGCAATAATTATCTAATATTAGGTCTCTGGGTTCAAGCTTTATGTGAGGTTCAATTGAAAACCAGTCAGGGAAGAATAGCTTTGTTTTATATGATGAATAAACTTGGGCTGGATGCATAATGTAGTTGCATATGGATCAAATTGTGAATACAACTTGTTATATGTTTAAAAATGTACTCAAACCATGACAAAAAAGTCAGTTTTTAAAACATATGAGAAAAATAAGTTATGATTATGCTTTGATGTTTGACATGTTTCTAAATGCAATTATCCTGTTGTTTTGAAAGACTGTTAATCGTTACCTTATGCTAGCTTGCTCCTGGTTCAGCGTTTGTCCAAAATTTTCACTCAATTACAGCTTATTACTTCACCACATGAAGACATAACTAATATTTATGTGTGTGTCATGACTGGCCTTTTCTGTAGTATTTATGTTTTTGTGCTATTTTTACAACCAGCTGAAATGTTGTGTGACAATGTTTTAGCAGTCAGCAGCAGACATGTTGCTTGTGAGTTGGAACAATGAGTTTTGTACGAATGATGTGTGTAACGATGTGTATGAACTTATTACAACAGAATGATTAGCAACCGATGGACACGTTCAGGAAATGCGTTTTGTCAACAGTCAATTACAGTCAGTTTTACTTTAAAAGTTTAAGGGATACATAACTTTTTCTGGTGAAGGTTCTCCATGTAGATGTTATTACTTTGCAAAAGCAGTAAAATCTCCATGGAGACAAGCAGGTGGCGGACCTTCCACCAGAAAAGCTCCATACTGAACCTTTACAGTTATGATCAGATACTTAATAAAAATGAGCAAGGAAAAAAAAACCTAGCCTAAATTAAAAGCCTGGTTGTGCTGTCCCTAACTATTCCTTCTTTGTGTCTTATGATCTTTTGCTTTTCATCCTGCCACACCACACACTGTAATCTCTTAAAGACAGTCTTCATAATGAAGCGCTCATTTGTCATCATTTCCCCCAAAGCACTGTGCACACTCCTGCGGACACTCCCTGACATGCGCCTTTATCCGGTATCCCTGCCTGCCTTGCTGTCAGCCCAAACACCCTGACACCACATGAGTCAGGCTCCACTTCCTGTTAAAGTACCGTAGACTCCGACCCAGGCTCACAGGAACCTCTCCCAAACCTGTGATTCACATGCACATGGATCATAGCTACATGCACACACACTATGGACCTCATGCCTCATCCTCCCAAGTGACTCATTATAAAAAGTGTTGTGGTTCTGGTCTGAGGTTTCAGATACCAACAACATAAATCTTCAAGCTGTTGTATCCCTGACTTATGATCTCATATGATCTCCACTATGAAGGAAACAAAGCCTGACTGTAGCATGTTGTGCAAAGTTAGATTTGGGATAATTTTTGTAGTTCCTGTCAATTGGACACTGATGGGAAACATATGGAAGCTTTTAAATGTTCAATCGTTTCTTGTGGCAGTGTTAGGACCCCACTGTGACCTCCAAAGTTCTTAGCCTAAAACCACTATTTGTCTTGCTTTGACCCATTTTAGAGCCTGTAAAATCAATTGGAACATATGGGTCAACTCAAACTCAGAACTGTTTTGAGTTTATTCAAACAGAGGCATGATAAATTTGTGAATTTTGTGTGCTGATTAATAAGAAGTGGCAATGACAATTTAATTGTTGTCATATTAAGTTGAATATTCTCAGGCCATGCAGTGGCCCTGACCCCAAGGTAGAGAAAGTGGCATAAATCATAGTTTGAGCTATACATACACAGACTGTGAGTCAGCTGCAGAGTCTGCAGCAGAGTCTGCACAGTCAACACGTGCAGCACACATAGCAGCAGATACCTCACACATGTGTTACTTACATCAGTTTTCCTAAACTTGGCTTTGAGGCTCTTCATGTTCGGTCCAGTCCATGCAGTCACCCACTTCTTAACTCACTACAAAGAAAACAAAAATGAGAATTGAAGATTTTCTTCTGACATGCCTCCACCATATTATACTGTTATGGTCATTAGCAGATGTCAGGACCTGAGTCTGTGCACAGCAGTGGGCAAGTTACTGTTTTGTTGTTTTATACGTTTCATTCTCTTTCTCAACATTATTTACACGTGGCATACATTCTACTTCAGGACTTTTCAAACAATCATTCCTGCATTCCAGAGCTACCTTTCTTTTATGGCAATGGTTACACAGAGAAATGACTAAACCACTCTGCATATCTCATATAATATGTAGGAAAATAAAGATATGGAGTGTGTGTAGGCAGTGGACAGTGTGAAAAGCATGGCTGCTGGTGGGTGTATCAAGGATATTCCAGGCTGAACTGCTTTGTCAAACTATTTGCACGGAGGCTCTCAGCTCTATGGCTATTATTCTTTGTTTTTACTTTAACAATGTCACGAAATAATATGACATTTTGCTACATACATTAGAGATAAACTCTGCTGGAGCACAGTTAAGGTTTTCTTCCTGCATTATAATAATTCACTCGCTGCTTCTGACCGTCTGAAGCCGCTACTCGACAAATGAAGTAGAAGCGTTCAGCTCACATTATGTTATGAAAAATTATTAACCTGGCAACCTATTGTAGATGATCTTAGTATGTGCGCCCTGTGCGAGCATCAGTGGGCACAAAACACAACAATACCCGATTATACGCGTTTTTACTGCTCTGAGAGGCTAAACAATAGCTGCACGGTTGTAGTATCCTTTCATTTATAACCTGAACCCACGAACTGCCAAGTAGACGGTGATTTTGCGCTACAAATAAGTAGTGAATAACTGGACACCACTTACCTTGATACTAGTCCAGAATGAAACATATAAGACAAGTGGCACAGATTGACCTGAAGGGAGAATTAGCGGCAGCAGAGTCGAGTAAACCGCGAGTTACTGTGGAGCGAAGTCGAGCCGATCTACGTAAAGGAGAAAAGTGTGTGAGCTGATTGTGCCCGTTCCCGGGCAGCAAACATAAAAAGTTGTGCTGTTCTCAGAGCTGCCTGTCTTTGCTCTGGGCTCAAAGGCTGTTCAATGCAGTGACGTCACTCCCCCTGCTCCGTGAGCGCAGACTCATTGTGCCCCATTCTTCAGGTTCAGGCTGGGAACACTGGGATCACTGGGAACACTGGGAACACTGGGATCACTGGGAACACTGGGAACACTGGGATCACTGGGAACACTGGGAACACTGGGAACACTAGGATCACTGGGAACACTGGGATCACTGGGAACACTAGGATCACTGGGAACACAGACACTATCCACAGTCTGCTATGGGGAAGAAATAAATGTTGTCTTTTCATGAAGTCAAAGGTTCAAGTTCTGATGTGATATGTGGCTTAATTTCATGAAATAAATAATGTCCTCTTTCAGAAGTAGCATTAGAACTAGAGGTATGCTACATGCAATTATTATTCAACTGGGCTCAAAAAAAAAATAATGATGATACAGCTCCGTGGTTTTCATTCATCTACATGCAGGTCTGGGGTGTGAACTTAATTAGGCATATGAACTCTTAAAATATGCTACACCATCTTTTCAAACAAATCATTTGTGTGTGAACACAAGGAGCATTACATCAAAACGCAACCAAAAGAACCCGACGCGCCTTAAAATCTGCATTTGTCTATGCAATGGCGTCATCTAGCGGCATCTTATCTCTCCACGACTACGTGGAGAGATAAGATGAATGAATGAATGAATTAAATACAAACGTATGCCTGTGTTGGCTCCATATTAAAAATATTTATTGTTAACGGGCTGTGTATGACTGCATGTAACTGTACCTATTCCGAACCAGCAGGAGGCGATGTAGTGTTATTGTGTACTGTGTGATATATTACGTCACTGACCAGTATATAAGAGAAAGTTTTCGTTTTTCTCTCTCTGCAAAATAGTCTCATGGACTCTGCGCATGTTCTTGTAGAGAAGTTTGTTTTGCCGTGCAAATTAAATATGCCGATGGCGGCTGAAGTTGTTCATCTCGTTTACTTATTAGAATTATTATTCTGCTAAGCCTGTTTGAGTACAGCCAACCTGCTAACAGGTTATGGGCCCAGGAACGACGAGAATAGTTCGATAATTTGACGACGAACAACGAACACGTTGTAGCTAGTTAGCTAAAAGTGTGGCAGCTAGTTTAGTGCGGTTGAACCGGGGAGCTAAGCTAAAGCCAAGATGGCAAGCAAGACAAAGTGGCCCAAGTTCAACGGTAGAGCAGAAGAATATGAGCTCTGGGAGGAACGGATGCTGTGTTGTATGCACCGTGTCGGACTGAAAGAAACAATTCTGAATGAGCCTGCCGGCCCGTTGTCAGCGGAGAAACAAGAAGAAGACGACAAGCTGAATGCTGATGCATATTATTCAGAGACTATAAAGACAAGGGCCGAGAGAGTTTGAACGTGTTGAGAGAGCACTACATTGGCAAAGGTAATCCAAGGATTGTTTCCCTGTACACAACATTCACCTCGCTGAAGAAACCAGATACAGAGACTGTAACCAAGTATATTATAAGGGCAGAGCAAATCATAACGGCACTCAGAGGTGCAGGTGAAGCGCCAAGTGAGGGACTAATGATGGCGATGGTTATGAGGGGACTACCGGAAAAGTACAAGCCATTCACGCTGATGGTCACGCATGGTTCAGTGGACCTGAACCTAGCGGAGTTTAAGGCCAAGTTACGAAACTTCGAGGCGTCAGAAGATTCCGACCCAGTCCCAGAGGACGCAGGAGAAAGAGTGCTGAAAGCCCGCGTAGCACCAAGGAAAAAGAGTAGCGGATCTACGACAGACTTGGCGTGTTGGCGGTGTGGTTACCTGGCCAGCCAAATGATATCTCTCTGTATTTGCTATACAGCGCGATACCATTTGGACACCCTCGCTCCACCCTCGCTCCCCCGGTTAACAACGGACTCCGCGATTCTGATTCGTTCAAAGATGGTGACGTCAGTGCACCCGCCTTTGCCCGCAACGTCCCTTCCATTCAGCTGTAAAATTGGTCTTAAATGACCTAAAACACATCGATTCCTTAAAACCACAGCAGCTGACAGCTCTAGAGGCCTTTCTTTTCAAAAAAGATGTTTTTGCATTGCTTCCTACCGGCTTGGTTCACGTCGCTGTCCGTTAACTGTTCTCTGATTGGTTCACTTAGCTGTCTGTCTAAGCGCAACGGCAGCGCATTCTGGACCAAGCGTTACCAGACTCGCCGCTGGTACAGCGATGAGTCATGGATTCTTCCAGGTAAGCGGTGTGGTGAAAAGGGGCATTGAAAGGATGAGTGCACAAAGAAAGCCTGGTGCAGCTCATGCAAAAACACAAGCCACACAGACAAAGCGTGCAGAAAGAAAGAGCGCGGACAAGGCTCTCGGTGCGCTCGAGCCCAAGATGGCGGCGGCGGGGACCGTGCAGCGAGTCGAGGACGAGGCAGTACGGGAGGAGACAACTTCACGCTCAAAGCAAGGGCCGAGGATGCCTGCAAACCAGCGCAGCAACGGCAAATCGAAAGGAAAGGACTGATCGTGGACACGGGGGCGTCATCCCACATCCTGAACGACAGGATGTGGTTCACGAACTTTGACAGCTCCTTCAAGCCAGAGAGCAGCATGGAGTTGACAGACGGGAAGTGTACATTCGGGTTGGCGCGAGGCAGAGGAGTGTCTCATTGACAGCAACAGGCGCAGATGTAAAGTGACGTTAAAGAACGCCTTGTACATCCCTTCATTTCCACAAGAACTTTTCTTGGTAAAGTGTGCCACTGCAAACGGTGCCAAGGTACTCTTCGAGGAAGGTAAAAATGTGCTTGTGATGCCTAGTGGCGCAAGGTTTAACATTAATGTATGTGAGAGAATGTACTACTTGCCAACAGAGTGTGACGAAAATGATGTGTGCAGTGTTAGCCATGATATCCAAACCTGGCATGAAATTATGGGTCATTGCAACTATGCATACTCGGTACGCGCTCTGAGGTCAGAGGGCCAGCTCCAGCTCGTGGTCCCTAGGACTAGACTTAAAACTCGGGGGGACAGGGCTTTCTCTGTGGTTGGCCCTAAGTTATGGAACGCTCTGCCCCCTCATGTCAAAGCAGCCCCCACATTGGAGAGTTTTAAGTCTCGTCTTAAGACCCACTTTTATTCTCTTGCTTTTAATACCGCGTGAGTTGTGTGGTCCTCTGTGTTTTTATAAATTGCTTTTGTTTTTAGTTATTTTATTATTATCCCTTTATTACTTTTTTTAGTAATGTTTTTATAAATGCTTTTGTTTTTAGTTATTTTATTATCACTTTATTTATTGCTTTTTTAGTAATGTTTTTATTTTTTTTATAATTGCTTTTGCTTTTAGTTATTTTATTATTATCACTTTATTTATTGCTATTTTAGTAATTAGTTACTATTAGTTACTATTAGTTATTATTAAGTTCTATTGAATTTTATGTGCAGCACTTTGGAAACTGTCTCTGTTTATAAAATGTGCTATAGAAATAAAGTTGGATTGGATTGGATTGGATGATGACATACTGAAACTGCAGGATGTAACCGTAGGTATGCACCTTAAAGGTGCAAAGCGTAGACCTGACAAAGAGTGTCATGTATGCATAGAAGGAAAGTTTACTCAGACGAGAAACAGAAATGCAACTGACAAAGTAAAGACACCATTAGAGATGGTGAACACTGATCTAGCTGGTCCAGTGACCAATGGGTCAATTGATGGTTTCAAGTATATGCAGTCTTTCACAGATGTCTGTACAGGAGCAGTATTTGCTTATCTATAATTCCATTCTTAAACCTAGATCAAACAAACAAAAGATACAATAGGGCTAGCCAGGTCAGGGCCAGAGGTGTGAAAAACAGTCAGGTAGGGATGAATAGGTATGCTAATTTAGACGTCAGAGAAACAAAAGACAGAAACCAATAGGCAAGATAGTTACGGAAAGGGGTTAGGTAGTTAGCTCCTCCCTGCAGCGAGATATAAGCAAGTCTCTTACCAGCACTCTAACCAGAACTGACGAAGCCTACCGGATGAGCGGCGAAACGTTTCCGACCAAACAAACTTTGTCCAGTTGACAAATTGAATTTCTTCTTTTATCAGTATTTGTTTACTTTCTCAAAGCAAAGAGTGATGCAGTTCAAGCTACTGAGAAGTTCCTGGCTGACGTAGCATCTTACGGCAGTGTGAAATGTATCCGGTCAGACAATGGGACCGAGTTTACTAACAGAGAGTTTCAAACACTACTGAGAAAGAACAAAATCAGACATGAGATGTCCTGTCCTTACTCCCCACACCAGAACGGGATAGCTGAGAGGGAAGGGCGTACTCTCTTTGAGATGGCTAGGTGTAAGCTCATTGACAGCAACTTACCTAAGAGCCTGTGGCATTATGCTGTTCAGGAAGCAGCCTACACCAGGAACAGATGCTTTAACAAGCACATAGGCACTACTCCTTACACAGCACTAACTGGGAAGAAGTGTGATCTAGCAAAGATGCACAAGTTTGGAATAGAGTGTTACGCCTACCAACAAGACAGAGGTAAACTAGACCCTAGATGTGAGAAGGGGTTCTTTGTAGGGCATGACAAGGGTAGCCCTGCTTTTCTAGTTTACTACCCCAGCAAAGATAAAGTGCAAAAGCACAGACTAGTTAAGTTTATCACAAAGACGACATGTGAGAGCGAGACTCAGGACCTAGGACTGGACATGACTGTAGATTGTGAGAAAACTGACATACCACCACCCAGTGCCACGAGCACAGATATACAGATTGGCGATCTGCAATCACCAAAGGATGATGGCGAGGAGCACCCCAGGGTGACGCCACATGCCCCAAGCAGTGGAAGATATCCCACCAGAGAGCGTAAACCACCAAATTACCTAAGAGATTATACTCATGAAGATAGTGGTGAGGATGACAGTACGCTCAATAGTGTAGACTATTGCTACCGAGCAGTTTGTGGTGTGCCACTGACCTATAAAGAGGCCATGGCATCACCTGATGCAGGAAAATGGAAGAGGGCAATGGACGAGGAGATTCAATCATTAGAAGATAACCAAACTTTTACCCTGACTACATTGCCAGAGGGCAGAAAGACAGTGGGAGGTAGGTGGGTATACTCGATTAAGGAGGACAATGATGGACACGACCAATACAAAGCCAGATTTGTGGCGAAAGGATTTAGCCAGAGAGCGGGGATAGATTATGGCGAGACATTCTCACCTACAGCCAATCTGACCAGTGTACGTGTAGTGATGCAGAAGGCAGCCCAAGAAAACTTAGGGTTACATCAATTGGACGTAAAGACGGCCTATCTACATGCACCCATTGATCGAGACATTTACATGGATCAACCTGAGGGCTATGAAAAAGTAGGAGAAAATCTAGTGTGTAAATTAGAGAAATCCATTTATGGCTTAAAACAGTCGGGGCGCAATTGGAATGAGATGCTACATACATGTCTAGTAAATAACAACTTCACACAGAACCCTGCGGACCATTGTGTCTACACAAAAGAGTCTAAGCAGGTGGGGAAGGTAATAATTGTCATCTAGGTGGATGATCTTATCATCGCAGCAGACAACATGAAAAGTCTAGAGCAGGTGAAGAACATGCTTTCTACCAGGTTTAAGATGAAAGACCTAGGCAGGCTAAAGCATTTCCTGGGCATAGACTTCAGCCAGTCTGATGGCTGCGTAAAAATGTCACAGAAGAGGTATGTTGAAAAGATACTCAATCGTTTTGATATGCAGGAGTGCAGAACCCGTGAGACACCATGTGATCAAAAGATTAACTACCCTGAGGATGCACCTAAGATGATTGATGTTAGGAAGTACAGAGAAGCTGTAGGGAGCCTCATCTACTTGGCTACCTGTACGCGACCTGATCTATGTTTGTGGTAAGCAAACTATCACAACATTTTGCTAACCCCACAGATGGACACTGGATTACAGTGAAACATGTTTTGTGTTATCTAAGAGGTACTGCTGACAAGCAACTGACTTTCAGGAAGGACAGTGAAGGTCTAGGCCTTAGGGCATACAGTGATGCAGACTGGGGGGCAGACATCAGCGATAGATGGAGTATGTCTGGTTACTGTGTAAGCATGAGCAAAGACAGCTCATTAGTCTCATGGAGAACTAAGAAGCAACCCACAGTAGCGTTATCCATGTGCGAAGCCGAATATATGGCTCTAGCTCTAACAATACAGGAGTGTATTTATCTGGAGCAACTGTTGAAGGGTATGGATTCATATGCTTATGTAAAAACTGTTGTATATGAGGATAACCAGGGGACTAGTGCACTTGTTAAGAATCCTGTGTGCAGACAAAGATGTAAACACGTGGACATCAAGTATCATTTCATTAGGTCCACTATCAAAGAAGAGAAAATGGGGGGGGGGTCTACGTTGCCGAACATTTGGTTTGTCGCTAAATAAAACAGTAACGGTGCGCATCTTTTCCATTGGAGTTCTGGTTGCCAGTCCTCGCTTCTGAAAATTCCATAGCAGTTAGGATTCAGAGTCTGCAGAGTCACCTTTTTTACTGAGTGATCTGGCAACCTCATTTCGTGAAAGGATCTGATCAACGGATCTGGGACGGTCTGTCTGAATATATTCTGTGGGATGAACGGATGAAAAACTTGTCTTTGGATTAAGGATTTCGTTGCTGTTACATGCGTTGAGGCAAGTTTTGCAGTGCCAGAAATATGTACATGAATGTATTTTTTTAACATTATACGTGCTGAAAATTAACTCATTCACTGCCGGTGACGTCTATTGACGTCCCCTCGAATCCAAACGTTGACTGCCGTGACGTCTATAGACGTCAATTGCTTTTTTCAGCGGGGGTCGCTAGAATACGACCTGGAGCAACTTTGAAGGTGTAATTCACGTCTCCCAACCTGTAGGTAGCGATCTTATCTGCCGATCAGAGACGCGGAAGAGAGGAGGAGTGTAGTGTGTGTACTGTGTATTGGCGAGAGGAGCAAGATGGCGAGGCGAGGGAACCCGGAAAAGCAGATAACTGTTGATCAGCGCCTACGGAGCGATCTGATCGCTCTTGGGACACAGGATCCCGGATCAGAGGATCATAGAGACACACCGGATCAAGCAGGGACTCTGATCAGAACTACGACAGCGCCAAAGAAGTTTACTGACTTGGAGCACTAGATCCTCGCCTCCAGAGAGGCATGAGATGAGAAGAATTAAGTTTACATGATGCTGCTGTGTGGTAATTGTAATGAATGACGTTATATGTGTGTGTACGTACGTGCGTGCGTGCGCGCGTGTGAGTATAGCTGTGTGTGTGTAAAGGTTTATGCATGGGCTTGTGTGTATGTACGTACATATATATATATATATATATGTATATATATATATATATATATATATATATATATATATATATATATATATATATATATATATATATATGTATATATATGTGTGTGTGTGTGTGTATTAGTTTTTATTATGGGTCTGTACTCTGGGCCTCAGACAAAGCCTCAACAAAGTTCTATTTTATATGAAATTATTATATCACACATATATATAAAACACATTTGCTTAGTGCGTTGCCTGGAGAATGTCCCTGTTCACATTGGATGGTTTTCAGATACAGAAAACACCCGATCAGAAACAAGGCAAAGAACCGCAATTCTGATTTAGACCTAGTCTAGTCCTGGGCAGGGCGCACTGCGCTCACTCAACGGCACTGTGCGCTGTTTAAGGGGACCGGTAGTTTGTCACCTTTTTCAACCCTCATGAGTTTGCAGGTATGTGTATAAATGTCTGGTGTGTATATATACTCAAAAATACACTCAACAAAAATATAAACGCAACACTTTTGTTTTTGCTCCCATTTTTCCTGAGATGGACCCAAAGATCCAAAATTCACTCCAGATACACAACACTACCATTTCTCTCAAACATTGTTCACAAATCTGTCCAAATGTGTGACAGCGAGCACCTCTGCCCCACCGAGACAATCCACCCCACCTCACAGGTGCGCCACATCAAGATGCCGATCCGACATCATAACCAGTGCACATGTGCGCCCCAGACTGCCCACAATAAAAGGCCACCCCGAAATGTGCATTTTTTTTGCTTTATTGGGGGTCTGGGGACTCAGAACCAGTCAGTATCTGGTGTGACCACCATTTGTCTCATGCAGTGCAACACATCTTCTTCACATAGAGTTTATCAGATTGTCAGTTGTGGCCTGTGGAATGTTGGTCCACTCCTCTTCAAAGGCTGTTATGGACGAAGAACACAGGTGCATTTTATTGATGGCATTTTGAATGCACAGAGATACCGTGATGAGATCCTGAGGCCCATTGTTGTGCCATACATCAGGGCTCTCAAGTTTTGAGCGGGGGTCGTGCGTGAGACTGTAATTTTCGAGGACGGGGGGGGGGGTGGGAGTGGACAATTTTCCCGAGGAGCGGGGGGGGGGCTTGAATTGTGTGAGAAATGCCGTGTGAATTGCGTGTTGAGAGCCCTGTTAGTCTAAAGAGCAAACTTAAACTACAAAGCAACTAATGAGAGTTATATAAATGAAGTCATTACCTGATGGTTCTCAGTTTGTTTTATCATCACCGCACTTTGTCAGTGCGCGCTGAGAAAAATGGGGGGGGGGGGGGGGGGGGGGGGGGGCAGGGGGGGCACGTTACGCACAGACAGAGACACCGGGACTGAGGCTCAGGACCGTGCGCCCGGAGCAGGGGGAGTTTTTTTCGCTGAAAATGCGCGGAGCCTGCATAAACTAAGCCACACAGACCGATTTTCTGGGCACAAAAAAAAAAAAAAATCAGCGTGAGAAATGCCATGTGTGGCGTGTGAGCGTGTGAACACGTCGAATTGCGTGTGTCACACTCTCAATGCGTGAGACTTGAGAGCCCTGCATACATCCATGAACATCACCTCATGTTTCAGCAAGATAATGCATGGCCCCATGTTGCAAGGATCTGTACACAATTCTTGGAAGCTGAAAATGTCCCAGTTCTTGCATGGCCAGCATACTCACCGGACATGTCACCCATTGAGCATGTTTGGGATGTGCTTGACCGGCGTATACCACAGCATGTACCAGCTCCCACTAATATCCAGCAACTTCGCACAGCCATTGAAAAGGAGTGGACCAACATTCCACAGGCCACAATTGACAATCTGATAAACTCTATGCGAAGAAGATGTGTTGCACTGCATGAGGCAAATGGTGGTCACACTGACTGGTTCTGAGTCCCCAGACCCCCAAAAAAGCAAAAAAAAAAAAAAAAAAAGCACATTTCGGGGTGGCCTTTTATTGTGGGCAGTCTGGGGCGCACCTGTGCACTGGTCATGATGTCGGATCGGCATCTTGATGTGGCGCACCTGTGAGGTGGGGTGGACTGTCTCGGCGGGGCAGAGGTGCTCGCTGTCACACATTTGGACAGATTTGTGAACAATGTTTGAGAGAAATGGTAGTGTTGTGTATCTGGAGTGAATTTTGGATCTTTGGGTCCATCTCAGGAAAAATGGGAGCAAAAACAAAAGTGTTGCGTTTATATTTTTGTTGAGTGTATGTTAAGTACATAGGTCTGCACTGTAAATGTTAGGGCACCTGACTCATTTAATTTTTTTTGTGTTCATTTTGAATATGTTAAAAGCTGTACAGTATACAAGGCATTCATAAGTGGGAGTGTTAACGGGCTGTGTATGACTGCATGTAACTGTACCTATTCTGAACCAGCAGGAGGCGATGTAGTGTTATTGTGTACTGTGTGATATATTACGTCACTGACCAGTATACAGTATAAGAGAAATGTTGTTTTTCTCTCTCTGCAAAATAGTCTCATGGACTCTGCGCAGTTTGTTTTGCCGTGCAAATTAAATATGCCGATGGCAGCTGAAGAGTAAAGTTGTTCATCTCGTTTACTTATTAGAATTATTATTCTGCTAAGCCTGTTTGAGTACAGCCAACCTGCTAACAATTATAATACAAATAATACTACTACTACTAATATTTTTGTTGCAGTTAACCAATCCATACATTTCAACCAAGGACCTTAATAAAAGTAGCTTAATCAAAAAGAGAGGTATTGCTCATTATTGTTCAAATAGTTTGTATTAAACATGCTTTTTATTGGTCTGGGGTGGTTGACTATTAATCATGGGGAAGCTAAAATCTAATCAATTAAGATACAACTGCTGTCACGTGACTACGAAACAGAGAGTGTAGAACGACAAGATAATTTACTCGACGGTGTTGTCGGGTCAAACTAAATTAAAACATGATTCTGTCCACAGTTCCAACCTTTTCTGATTAAAACTTCACAATCACCAAATTCTATCGGTAAGAGAGTTAAGATGAGTTAGAGAAATACGATTTCTTTAAATCCGGAACTCGCTCATAAGCCAAAGCGGAAGTGCTTAATATAAAACATCATACAAGGGACCGACCCATCAAAACAAACAACAGCGCTGACATTAGCTGGGCTAGCTGTTGAATATAGGTCTTTACTCGCCATCATGCTGAGATTATGCGGCATATACTGCACTGGAATATTTTCTATTTTAATTCTTATTTTAGGCATTTCATTGGTGTTGTCTAACGTGTTTCCACATTTCCTTCAGGCGCTGGTGAAAAAGGTAAACAAAATATTTTCTCAGTGGATAGCTTTTTGTTATTAAGACTGTCAGACTGCATTTGAATTAGTATTTTATTTGCAGTATGAGTGAAATACCTTGTGTCTTATTCTAATTGTACAATACACAGATTCAATCTGTGTTGGAAGGTGTTGTGGATGTTATTTACAAAATATTTTAGTTGCTTTTTGGAGTGTGTATTTTATAGGATTTTGTTATGCAACGTATTCCGGGTTTTGACATTAAGAGAGAATTTTGTTAAATCATGTCGATAATGTACATGTTCCGGGTTGTCCAAAAATGTGTTCGCACACAAAGATAAAGTATCTCAAATGACTCACTCTTGTAGCTGAGTAAATTTAGCTCTGTGGTCATGGCCTTGTGCACTGACTGCTTTTGTCATATGATTTTCAGAGTGCAAAATCAGCAGCCTATTATGCTGAGAAGTCAAATGTTGGCTTACTGTGAGAATATCTGACCCACTTTGTATTCAACAGGAGGTCATTTTGAAGAATGGCACAGAAGCATTTAATGCTTGGGAGAACCCACCGGCTCCCATCTACATGCAATTTTACTTTTTTAACCTGACCAATCCACTGGAGGTCCTGGATGGCAAAAGGCCTGCTGTTGTGGAGATTGGACCATACACTTACAGGTGAGGAAGGAAAATAATAACACTCAGAGTCTCCATTTAATCATCTGTATTAATCAGTCAATCTGTATGTACATGTAACAGCCCAGAAATGCTGCACTATACCTCAAGTATGGTAAATGGTCACATATTTATACAGCGCTTTTCCACCTTCAACCCATTCTCACACACACTAGTGTATGCAGACAAGGTGGGGTAAGTGTCTTGCCCAAGGACACAACAATCTGAACTGGAATCACACCGCTAACCTGTGAGTCTGTGGATCTGACCGCTCAACCAATGATGTTTATGTTGAGAGCAGGATTTGAACTGCCAACCTTCCTAGTATAAGATAAAGAATAGTATAAAGTATAAGATTAAGTATAAGCACATGACCAATTCACTGCTGTATCTTCCATTGCACATTTTGATGCACACTGCACACTTTGGAAATCTGTATATAGTATAGTTTATTTATTATGTTGCACTGTTTTAAGATTTTAGATCTTAGTTTTAACTTTAGATCTCTGTCTTAGATAGTTTTTGTTGTGTTTTGTCTTCATATTGTATTTTGTACACTGTCTTTTTGCACTACCTGACCAGAGAGAAACAAAATTTCGATTCACTGTATGTTGAACACATATGGCAGAATTGACAATAAAGCTGACTTTGATCGTTGACTTTGATCTTGATCTTTGATCTTTGAGCATAGGTTAATAACATTTTCAATACCTAGTATGTCACTACTGCCCTAAACTTTGGTTACTTGTTCTTGAAGATTATAACAATTAATCCTTTAACCTAATTCTTCACAATCCATGCAACTATCCAGTGTAATAAAATATTGGTAAAATGTTTTATCTTTCATGTAATGTAAAATGGTATTCCATTTAATTGTAACGTATCTTCTCATCAGGGAATATCGACCAATGGAGGAAATCAGCTTTTTAGAAAATGGAACCAAAGTATCAGCTGTCAACACTAAGACTTACATATTTCAGCCAGACATGTCAAGAGGCCCAGAGACTGATCTGATCAGGACTGTTAATATCCCTGCAATGGTGAGACATTTGGATTTTTAGTATCAAAATAATTAAAAGTGCATATGTGACTAAATATCCCCCTTGTGTGTAAACAGTCTGTCATGGACAAATTCAAGAATGAACCTGTTTTCGCCAATTTAATCTCTGCTTACATGAAAGCCACAGGGATAGGCCTATTTACCACCCGAACTGTTGGGCAACATCTCTGGGGGTATGAAGATGAACTACTCAAAATGCTCAAGAAGTTAAAACCGGATATTGATGATATTTTTGGGCTCTTCTACAAGGTTGTGTTTTTTGTTTTGTTTTTTTACTTGCATGCCTTTTTAGTTTACTATCCTGTGACATATTTTGCAGTGTTTACTTCCTTTTTCAGAGTAACGCTTCCAGTGATGGAGAATATGTTTTTTTGACTGGTCTGAAAAATTACAAAGACTTTGCAACGGTGGACACATGGAATGGTAAAAGGTAATCACTCATTATTGCTTGAATATTTAAATTAATATAACCAACACACATTGTGGGAGGTTGCTGAGATCTTCAGTCATATATTTGTTTCCCTTTGTGTAGCTCCTTGGATTGGTGGACAACTGATGAATGCAACATGATTAATGGCACCAATGGAGCTTCTTTTCACCCTGTTATCACTAAAAATGAGGTGCTCTACATGTTCTCCTCAGATCTGTGCAGGTCAGTAAATTAAAGTAATTCAAAACTGTGTCTGGGTCAGTTTCTCAACACAGTTCATTCTCAGTGAGTCTAAAAAATTCAGTTAAGCCTTTTTTATGCGGATTGCATAGATTAAGGATAAGGATAAAGTGTTGCTTGTAACATTGATAACCACTGGTACATACTGGTCCCTTTTTAAAGGGAATAATTATAATTACGGTATTGGTCCTTAAGCATTAGTGTTTTTTTTTTTTTAATTTCTTTGTGATTATTCTTTCCTTTGTCCAGATCTCTATATGTTAGATTAAGGATAAGGATAAAAAAGTGTTGCTTGTAACATTGATAACCACTGGTACATACTGGTCCCTTTTTTAAAGGGAATTCATTAAAAAAATCTATTATAATTACGGTATTGGTCCTTAAGCATTAGTGATTTTTTTATTTCTTTGTGATTATTCTTTCCTTTGTCCAGATCTCTATATGCAGAATATGAAGAGGATGTTACAGTAAAGGGTATCCCGGGGTATCGTTTTAGTCCTCCCAGTAAGGTCTTTGCGAATTTGACAGTCAACCCAGACAATGCTGGTTTTTGTGTCCCTGCTGGAAATTGCCTGGGCTCAGGAGTGCTCAATGTCAGTGTGTGCAAACAAGGTAAAGCTGTACTTGTGTTGACGCCAATCTTGCATTGTCATTGTCTCACCATTTATGTTTTGAATTTATATATTTAGGGGCACCAATTTTGATGTCCTCTCCCCACTTCTACCAAGCTGATGATAAATTTGTCCAGGACGTCTTTGGCATGAGGCCTAAAAAGGAATGGCACCAAACCGCCATAGATCTTAATCCAGTATGTTTTCTTCACCACTAGATGGCAGACACATACAAAAACATGCTTCTTTTACAAGCTGTGGTTAAAAATTAAATATTTGTGCATGGTACCAGGGTGCTCCTGAAGATAAGTGTGTCTAATCAGGGTTTATAGGTGAACTAAAGGAAAATCTGTTTAATCAAAGCAATAGAGCTGTTGTTTTTGTAATTAAACCTTTATCTAGACGAAAAGTATTGCAAATACATCCTGAATTATTGTATGGTTTATAAAGAACTGAACTCCATAATTTCAACTGTAATATTTTACCTTTTAATGATCCGCATTCATCTTGTGGTTTGGAAGCTTGTAAACTAGCTACTGGTCTTTATATTTACAGTCCTCTGATTAAGTTTTATGATTCTTCATAAAGCCTTAGGTGTCAGTGCAGGTCATATCTAGTGCCAGCTGAAATGCATAACAACAACTGACTAAGAAACCATACATACATTAATCTCTTTTGTTATGTAGTTGACAGGAATTGTTCTACAAGCAGCCAAACGCCTCCAAGTCAATGTCTTTGTACAGAAATTGAGTGTTTTCAGGTAATTAATTTTCACACCATTTCTCATTTGTTCTTCTTTAATGCTGTTCAGACAGCACAGTCATACACAATCTGTAAATTACTAAGCAATTTTCACTCTTATCATCATCATTATAATCAGACTTTTGAGCACTGCAAGCTTCCTCCATGTGAACACTACACCTGAGTACATAAACTGTTTCAGAATGTAACTGTTAAATTGTTTGTTTTGTTCTTATAGTCAAACTGGGGATGTGTCCACTGTGGTCTTCCCTGTGGTGTGGCTCAATGAGGTTTGTATTAGCCTTTATGCACAATACTTAAATGGTAACATGTGATTTGACTTTTACAGTGTAATGTCTGTCTCCTGATGTATGTCAGAGTGTTGTTATTGACGACACCTCAGCGCTGAAGCTAAAGGTGGTCATGGTGAAGCAGACTGTTTTGGTGAATATTCCATTCATGCTGATTGGCCTGGGCATCCTCATAGGACTGCTCTATATGCTCCTTATGTGTCGACAGAAGATTCCAGAGGTAACACACGACACATACTGCTCACTACTTGAACTACCTAGAAACAGTACTAATGACTTATCCACAGTAAAATATATCTAAATATTTTAATTATGTGCTGTGTTTTATGTATTTTTCAGAGTACTGCTGCTGAAAGAGAGCCTCTTCTTTCGTCTTAGCAATGCAAAGAAGCTTGTAAAGCTCACCCTGTGCAACTAGTACCACTAATGGTACTAATTATAGACATGACTTTTTCTTTGTAAATATAGGTGCACTATGAGCAGGTTTACTGGTTAATTCAAAGGGAATACTATATTACACACAGGCCAAATTATACAATCATTTTCATTTAAGTGTGATATACAAGAATGAGAACTTTGCACTTCAGTTTCTTCAAACGGGTGCGTTGGAGGAGAGGGAGGAGCCCCAGAACATACGAGAAGAAAATAAACCTGCACTCCGTCTTACTAGCAAAATGAGATTTTTTAAGACATGCAAAATGTTTTTGCCCAATGAAGGCCTAGTGCCGAAACGTTGCATGTTTTAATAAATCTTACATTTTGCAAGTAAGACAGAGTGCGGGATTATTTTCTTCTCATTTAAGTATGATAAATAGATCAATAACATTTTATGATTTTTACAACAAAGTGAACAAAAAGTGTTTATATGTATGATATGATATTCTTGTAGACAGTGGTTCTCAAACGGTGGTACGGGTACAACTAGGGGTACGCTTTCCTAGAGGGTACATGAGGAGGATGGGGAAAAAAGAAAATTGCCATTTTTATAATAATTTTTGTGACTAGAATCTCCGATGCAAGACTAAATGTTTTAACTGTGATTCATATGCTTTAATTTAATCAAAAATCCTACTAACTATAATACTGTATATTATATGATGTGTACAGCATTCAGACATTTTCTTCAAATACACTGGAGGAGGGAGACATGATTCAAAAGAGTTTGGGAACCACTGCTCATTATTAGGTTTTTTTTTTCTGGTGCCTGTGCAGAGATACAGTAAATATCTGTTAATTCTCTGATATGTTAAACTGTGAGCCATAATCACTCAGAATATTGTCTGATTATCTTGCCAAAAAGTTGAAGTTGAATAGTTGAATAGTTATGCATGTTATTGGGCATAATTGCACTTTTTGTTTAGCAGAGTTGGACTGTTCCTGAAATTCACTTTTGTCTAAAACATTTGTTGATTTCTGTACTTAACCAGTTTTGTGTGGCATTGTGCTGGTTATATTTATACTCCACACTACAGGTTTTACAGACTGCAAATATTAACGTTCACAATTCATAGGTCAAATATCTAACCCATACTGTTTTGCATTACCATCATATACATATGTTCAGTAAATATGATAAAATTTCTTATTGTCTTTAACTTTCTTGATGCTTTGATGGCTATTGATGTATTTTTCAATCATCTTAACCTTACGGTGACCCTAATTACCCAATCTATTCTCATTTCTAAAAATAATAAAATATAAAGGTGTAATTTTATGTGTAGCTCCAAAATCACCTACAATAAATTAAACACATTGAATTTAACTTTTTTTTCTTTTTGAATACTTTGTGTTTTTTTAAAAAAACTTAAACTAAACAAAAACTGAAAAAGTTACACAGATAATATAGTTTAATAATGTGTATATAATGCAGTAAATATAAATGTACAGGCTATTCCCTTCGTTTTATATAAAGCAGTACTCAAATGCTGAACACTATTTTGACATTTTGTTACACTGCCACACTGTTTCCAAATCAGACCTTACAACGTGGAATGTCCTTTACAACCCAGATCAAGTGTAGCTTACTCAGTGGCAAACAACCTTTGGCCCTCAATAATAAGCTGATAAGTACCAGTGTAAAGCTAGTTTTGAAACCGACAAATCAATAAATTGTGATTAATAAAAAAATGATCTTTGATAAGAAACTCCTCCCAAACCCAGTTAGAAGCTATAATACAAAGCGGAGCTGTTCACCACAGAGAAGAACGCCTCATCACCTCTCTTCAGTATGGCCACTATTCAGCACACGATTGTTGTTCTATCTATTGTCCTGATTTTGATCTCTACTGTCCAAGTAAGTCAATATTTTTCTGTATTTTCACTTTTTTAATTATTTATTTTTGAATCCTCAAATTTATTTATTTATTTATTTATTTGACAGGTGCATTCTTTGCCTGTTCCTGATGACTGGAGTGATGTGATCCTGAGAACAAAGCGGTCCCTGTTGTGGCGCTGGAACAGTTTGAAGGCTGTAGGGACGAGCTGTCGGGACCACTCCGAGTGTGGCACACAGTTCTGCAGGTAGGACCACGCTTAGGACATGTTTTGTGTTTAGTTGTTATTGATAAAGCTTTTAGATCATCAGATTATTATGTGTTATTTGAAATTTTGTACCTTGGTTCATGATTTCAATAATATAACTTTGGATCTCCACAGGAAGAATACATGTTCCTTTTGGAAAACACCTTGAAATGGAAACTGCAACAAAAAGTACTCCATCTGGTCCTTGTCCTTAAGTTTGAATTTTGGGCCAAAGTTGCAAGAGCATAAGTGGAATGTAGAACCTGGACTTTTTCCACAAAGCTGGAACTGGAACTAAACAGCATAATTGTAAACTGCTTCAACATTTTGTCTGCTTTAGAGAGAATGTAATATCTGTGTAAGAAAATCTAAGCAATTCTTACAACATTCTTTTGATTATTATTTTTTTTTGTGCTATTTATGCATCATGTAAACATGTAAATACTGTACACCGATATCAGGAATGTATTTGTAAATAACTGTTCCCTTTTTGTTATAAAACCTTTTTTTATACAATTTTGGAATGAACTGCTTATTTGGTATTCAGACATACAACTACGTTTTGAAACTGGTGATTTGTATGAAGTATGAAACACTAGAGGATTGAAATGGACATGGATTGCTTTCAGTTACCACTAGAGGGCGCCATTGAAGAGCATTTCAAATGAGCAAAATAACGATAATTGTGACAGTTAAGGTAGTTAACGGGCAATTGTAGTATTATCCTGAAAACTTTCTCAACTACCGGTACCTTAAAATGACATTGTTTTATATTATAAGGAGTGAATTCCTGAGTGAATTAGCCTGTCCTCCACGGTGTCAGTGATTGGGGAACTGCCAGCCTCTTCTCTCTTTTCATTGGACTGGTGCGTAATGACGCAGCGCCTCATCCAGCGCCTGTGCGCGGTGCCGAAGCTGTGCTTGTGGACCGCTTTGTCCAGAGCCAATGTCAGACCGGTTTCGTGTTACCCAGATGTTAATCTACAGTTAAAAATAGTGCACATCAGCTTTTGCTTGGGCAGCAGAATTTAATTCTGAAGAAAAATGCCTTTTATCAGATTTGAGCGTTGGATGTTGGGACGCTCATCAGCACCCTTTGATAAAGCATTTATTTCTTGTTACTTCTGATTTATCGACTCTTTTTTAAAACATTTGAAGCTAAAGTGACGCTAAGAACGAATATGGACACTGGATGAGAGATCGACCAAAAAGGTTGAAGTAAGTATCATATAGTTGCATACCTCATTTCATTCATCAGAATAAGTCGATGTTTAGGCTACTTTATTGGTGCTTTATTAGTCTGAAGTTTAATTTTATTTGTTTTCATCTTATTGCTCTATGTTCTTTTAAGCTTTATCCTAAATATTATGTTTTTTAATAGCTTTTATTAGCTATTGCATGTTCAGTATGAAACTAAAAAGACAGGCGTTTTTATTTTATGTAGTATCTATTTCTTCTGTTATTTTTGTCTAAAAGTTTAATGTAGGCTATAGTTCCCAAGAAAGCATGCATTAATGTAGGCTACTCGTATTCATGTAGGCCCTACCTTGGTTTAATTCAATATAGTTTTGTTATTTCCATTGCGGTATTATCTTTTCCATATAAATTATATTGGCTAGAACTAGATGTTCCTTTAAACGGGCTTTAATCCATTGTGTATTCCACTTCTTGGAGGACTGGCATAGATTTGTCCTGGAAACAAACACTTCTAAATTAAGTCAGTCAGTCAAAGTGGTCTACTTCACTTCAGTATTGGAATACTGAACTGTTAAATAAAGTGGAACTAAATACAGTCTCTCCACTACTGCTGCACTGGAACATAATAAAATAGATCATTGCATTAACTTAATCCTAATAAAGCGCTAACTGATTGAGTTACTATTCGTTGACAAGCTTTTATTTGGTTAGGGGAGAGCATGGTTTTGGATCTGTTTTCGTTATTCTATTTTTACTCAGAATTTTTATTTTCACTGAGGATTAAGGTCATCACATTGCATAAATATATCTGATGTCTTGAAGTGGGCTAAAGATTGTGCTGCTCTGAGAAATGTGAGACTTGCTTTAGGATCAGAATCCATTTATAATGATTTCCAAATGAGGATCAGGTATACAGACAAATAAACTTTTGTGTTAGGAGCGAAGGATTTGGTAATGGCTCATTATTTTTACTGTTAAGGTTTTTTAACCAATGGAGAAAAAAATAACACAAAATAAAAAAGCAAAACACTATGAGCTCTCATATGCAGATTACAAATAATGACCAGGTGTGTAGCCTTTACATTTTAATATGTGCTCTGATGTATGTGGTAATATAAAATCTGTCACTTTACTGCAGTATTTGTGAGGATACTCACTTTGTGTTAATAGGTTATGCCAGTAAATTTTGTGTTTATACATTTCACTTTATGGACCATTTGCAATTCAAATGGCTATTTGACAGCTCAGAGTTTGCCTATTAATATAGATGACATCATATTAATGAGCAAATGTACTCCAACTTCCCAGCTGAATTTTGTCTCCACTCAAACTTGAACTTCTGAGGTTAGGTTAGAGACTGACAGTGGCTTTGTAGTTAGTGCCAGTGGAGCATCACTGCAGTGCAGCTGCCCTAGTTACAGAGGCGCTGAGTAAGTGTGAGCAGCAGTGGTTGGTTGGGGCTCTGTGGGGAGGGGTCTGTTAATAGTTGATTGAATCGTGGAGGGTGCTATAGCACAGAGGCTACAGCACAGAGACACAGTAGTTTAACACAGTGACCAGTGACCATAGCCTAGAGCTGTACTTCAAATTATACTAGCTTAAACGCACGAAGACTTCAGCAGCGATATAGTGTGTTCAAAACAAGGGGCAGAGTCTGTCCAAAGGCAGAAAGAATATTCAAGCCAATTATAAAAGCCTTTGGTAATGTGCAAAACATCTAAATCTACATTATTTTACAACTCAGATTTTGTGCCCTCTACAGCAAAAAAGAGGAATATTATTCCTCTATTTTCTGTAAAACTGTATTTTGTATACTCTCTCTTTCAGTAAGCCTTGGAAAATACATCACAACGATCCAACAACCTTTGCCATTATGATTGGTGCATCTAGTCCGTCAGGGGACACGCTGGTAGCATGTCATTTCCCGGTGGTGCAGCTGCCCTCATGGGAGCTCCCTGTCCAGTACTCAGAAAAGAGGCCCAACCGCCTGTGCACAGCAGGATTGACCAGAGCCGTGTCCCTGCCGGAGAGGGACTCTCTGAACAGAGAACATGCCTTTAGTGGTGTGCGCAGACATTTGTCCAGCAGTTACAGCAGTCTGACAGAGGAGCGCACAGAGGAGGAGGGCACCAGTGACAGCAGTGGCAGGTACGATCCCTCCTCCTCCCCAGAAGACAGCAGCTCTCAGCTCAGGAGGGCCCCCCATCAGGGCAAAACCTGTGTCCGCTTTCACAACTCCTTCCTCCCTAGCTCAGAAATGGATGAGGATGAGGAGGATGAAGATAGTGATGGGGATAATTTGCATCGATATTGTGAGGATTCTTCATTTGTTTTGCATGGAAACACAAACTGGCCTGTTACTAATGGTGTAAGAGATTTAATCAATGACTGGGACAATGAGGGTACAATGTTTGGCTCTGAGTTCAACCAAGAATGGATTTCTGACCAACCAAATCAGATGGACAATCTGCAGGACAAATGCCAGTGCTATCACATAAATGATGCGAGCATAGCACTTATGGCCAATGTAACTCAGAGCTCAAACAGAATTAAGAACAGCATGTCCTGCTGTATTCACAGTTTGCAAAAGTGCTCTCCTGAGCTGTTCTCTCACAGTGACTCCTCTTGTAACAGTTCTGATGGCATCCTGGTCAATTTCTGCACTATTTACAACAGGAGCAACAACCCTGCTACTCCTGTGGACCTCAACAGTCCCACACGAGAGTCAGCCCAGGGCTCTGTATTCCTAAATCTCCATCCTGTACCACACAGTCCACAGCAGGAGCTCCGAGCTGAGACTGTGCGCTCCCCGCACGCCCTGGACTCCAACTGTAACCTGTACTGTGTGGAGCCTCTGCCTGCCGGTCTCTCCTCTCTGGAAGCTTCAGACCTAAACGCCTGTTTCCAAAGCCGGGCTGCTCTGCCTATGGGAACTAATCAGAAGTACTATAAGCTTGTGTCATGTGACCTCTCCTCCCAAACACCCAGTCCTGCTTGGTGCAGCTCCACCAGCTGCCCTGTGGGACAGAGCACGAGCAGTCCTCCCTCTGGGGAGGACCATCAACAAAATGAACCCAAAGAGGTAGTAGGCACATAATTTGAAGATACTATTGTCATATACAAACACATGCCACTTAAATAAATGTCTAGCACAATTATTTTTGGAAATTTTGCTCCAGAATAATTATCATCCATGTTATTGTTTATTAGAACTAAAACATAAAGAAATTATAGTATAGTATAATATAGATTGCCTTTTTGCATGCCATAGTTTCCAGAGTAGAAGCACTGTACATGGACTACCTCCATGTACAGACATAACCTCTGATGTGTATCTCTAACAGGGCAGAGGGGAGCAGCATACGGATGGGTGCTTCTCTACACCAGAGTTCCCTGTCGCCTCCACCTCCACAGCGGCCTGCTGGAGGAAGCACCTCCTCCACACAGCATGTTTGCTGAGCTCCAGCCAGAGCAGCCCACAAGGCATTAAGTGCCAGGGTACAAGCACAGAGACTCAGCCATCTGGGCTCTTGGACTGTGATCACAGTGATGAACAAGCCTCTGACAGGGGTAAGTAAGGTCTGATCACTATTATTACTGTGTGGTAACCATCCCCTAAAACGAGCATGCACTCAATGGAATTGTAAGGTGACTGGTACTAGCAGAAAAGCAACTTGGGAAAACAGACCTAGTCATAAAAAATACATCAACATGGTTTGCTAACATGCCAGTCAGACTTAAAGAACAGATTTTCACTTTGACTAAAAAAGCGGGTAAAAAACAAATACCCTCATTTCACTACACAACCAATTTTTTAAGAGACTGTTAAGAAACTAGGCGGCAAGTTGGCCAGTGACCCAACCCATGCATCAGGCAGAAGGTCTAGTGTCCCCAACTGTAAATTGAACAGACTTGAACATTAATCTGCTAAACTCAGACTGCAGTTAAAAAATAAACAATAGTAATAGACAATGCAAGCACCTCTTGCATACAGGCTTAGGGAATGTGCACTCATAATTGCACTTAGGTCAAAGGAATGTGCAGTTGCTAATAGAACATAAGACTGTGAAGGGCTTGCCTGCTGAGTGACTTAAAGGTCCCTGATGGTGTATAATTCATGGTTATACCTGGTTTCTTATTTATTTATGTTCACTGGTCAACACTGGTGTTGTCTTTTTTGTGTGTTGAAGCATGTGACTTTCTGTCCCAAGACAAATTTCTCCCATGGGAGAAAATGAAGGGTTAACGATCTTAGAAGAAATAGAAATTTAACTCACTATTTCTTAGGGGGAAGATAATCTGATTGCCAGGCAATTAATTTATTTCTATTCTAAACAAATGTAACAATTGATGGTTTGTGAATATAAAAGTTATGGATGTCACTTCATCTCACATCTTCTTTTACTTACAGAGTTGTGCTCAGGCTATACCACTGTGGAGCGCTTCACTAAAGCTCAGAGGCCGACCTCACTTCCCATCCAGCCGTTTGTTCTGCTCCCCACAGAAAAACCTCCTGCTCAGTCTCAGGTCCTGGGGGGCCTTCTTGAGCAGTACATTCATCAAAAGAACAGTAGAGGAGTCAGCTCCCAGCCAAGCTTCACTTTTAAGGGCAAGAGAAGCCAGTGCTTTACTGATATGCAGCTCTCTCCTATGGGCAGCCAATGTCCCATCTTTCTTGAGGCTCCCTCCAGCTCGGACACTAGTTCTACCTGTACACCTAGTCCTACTTGTTTCCGACACATATGGAGCCGATCAGGGACAAGTCCTTCCATGTTACAACCAAACAAAAAACTCGCATATGATCAAACCAGCCCTTATTCAGACAAAGATGTACTTTTAGCACCCAATAGAGCCATGCTAGTGAAAATTCCTACATACCGCAACCTTATCCACCTTACTCCAGAGCAGCAAGATAATCAGTTAAACAAATCTAAATGTAGCAGCTCCAAATGTTCACGCATTACTCCACCCACTTTACCTTTAACGGATGACACCCATCACCTAAAGCAGGTGTCAGTGACTCCGCCCTCTCCTGTATCAGGCCATAATAAGCTGCCCCAGTATCGCTCTGCACCTGCTCCTGGGTTTGTGCATAGCACCCTGACAGCAGCAGTGTCTACTGCATCCCCTCTCTCCTCTCTGCTGAGGTCCTGGACTTCCTACGGGTCCAGTGGAAGACACAGCCAGCCCAGTGGGAGGCCATCTATAGAGGTCTGCATGTCCCCTGATACGTCCTATGAGTCTATGTCCATCAGCCATCTTCAGAGGAGAGGTATGAGTGAGTATGGGAGTCGATATAGCAGTTTCATCCTCACTGGGGTTGAGACTGAAACAGATTTAAACTAATATAGGTTATATGAAAGAAGCATGTCACATGTCTCATTTTTATCTGCTTTAGAAATGTTTTATACTGCTTATTTTATTGTATTATTTTGAGAACATACTTTTTTTATCAGGCTCAAACACATTATTCCTTTTCATTATTCCTTTTCTCTACATTGGAGAGATGTAGAGAGACATTATTTTCTTTCCATCAGTCAAATAATGTCACATGTGTCAAAATAGATTAGAGATATGGTGGCTGTGACAGTTGCACATCGCATACACATGTGATTACGAACTGTGAAGATCAGTGGTAGAGGCTGACTGAGCAGCAATGCCTTCAGTCCCCTGAAGGGTCTTCCTCTCAAACATGACCTATTTTTAACTCTCCCTGCTCGGGATTGGCTGAGCCTGTGCTGTGTAGCCTACGTATGTTTGCCTTTGTCAAGTGCAAGCAAGGATCAGAGGAACAGATCAAGTACTTACAAAACCTAAGGATTTAGTGATTTATTAGTTTTGCTCTAGTAGTTTAATATAAATGTAGCCCCTTTACTTACAGAAAAGACCCCCTTGAGAGCCATCTAAACACTGGTACAAGCTCCATGGTTGAAGACGGTGTGGTGAGCTCTGCAGGCAGCATCCATTTGCATTAAGAATTTAGTCTGACATTTGCAGAGGCTCGTCATAATGATGTGAGGAAATGAAGCAGGCAAGACACTGAGGATAGAGGCTGCAGGTTTTACTCTTAGTTCTGCTCTTTGATAATGAATTCTAAAATATTTGCATTGGATTGCATAAACCTAGTTATGTGAAAAATTACACATTTTTCATATCTTTTCAGTACTTGGATTTCTTTGTGCTTAACTGAAATGTTTAGTTTCCTTTACCTTCATTGCTTTACAGTACCACATTTCCTATTCATAGGTTTGCTGAGAGCTGTTAGCAGAGCGGTGGATTTAATCATGGCGCATTTTGGCAGTAGCAGAGACCCAGAGGAAAAGGTAGGTAACAATTTAGCTCCATGTGGAAGCTAAGCTAAAATATATTCTATCTTATCTTAACTCTTAAATCTGTAATTACTGACTGTTTAAATTTTGTCTTGTAGTTGCGACTAGGTGACAGCTCCCGCAGTCCAACCATTGCTGGTTTAGTTCTTGAACATTTATGTCCATCAATACAGAATATTCTGGAAGATGGCCTCAGAGACCACAAACTGGATCCAATCATTGGACAAAGACCAACCCATTCCTGGAAAGTTGTGGAAATCTCCACAAAGACAGGTACTTCATGGATTTCAGTTTTCAGATGCCATTTTGAGGACTTAAAACATAGAATATATATATATACATACACACATATATATTTATTTGTTTTATTTTATTTTATTTTATTTTTTTTATTGTTTGCAGGTCCATCCACCAAAGTTCTCAACTGTCTGGTTTTAAAAATCAAACAATATCCACAGCTCACAGACCACTATATGAGACTGAGAGCCTTCATCATGGGACTACTCAAGTAAGTCAAAGGAAAATCACATACAGATGAAAAAATGCGTGAAAAGTGGTAATATCAAGGAAATGGTACATTATTATATGTTAATATCTAGGCTACTTTAGGAGTTCTAAGACTCCATTTTGTGTGTTAAAACACATTGCTCCTTGTTTAATCGTTATATACTATATATATGTTTATAAACCAAATAAAGATTAATTAGGTCAACTGGATTTTCAATTATTATAGTTGTTATATAGTTATAGTTAACATAAGTATATTTTATTAAGTGAACAGTGTAAAGTGTGACACTGAAAAATATACTAAATATATGTATAATGTATAATATATTACACATACTTAATCAGAGAAATCACTCATTTTGTTTTTTCTGTGCTATAGCCTCAGATCTTTGGATTTTTGGCTTAGTCATCTTAATAATCAAAAAGGTAAAATTAAAATAAACAGTGTATTAATTTTATTTAAGCATTTGACTTTTTGTGTGATGATTGTATACTTGCTGCCTCTCTAGATGTGGTGACTTGTCACTATCACTCATGGGCGTTCCTGTCCATGACGCTATGGCGCTGTCAGCCACTGTTCCAGGAGCTGTTACTTTTGCTCCAGCCGCTCTCTGCGCTGCCTTTTGACCTGAACTTGCTGCTCGAGGCCCGACTCTTATGTAATAGACAGCTCTGCACTGAGGGCCAGGGGGCTTCTTCTCAAGCACCTCCTTCATGTCTCTTAGCCACCAGTTGGCCACTGCTGCAAGCTAACAGGGCTCATGGTGCCCAGAGCAACACACAAATCAGCACTTCACATCAAGTACATGGGTGGCACCCAACATCATTTCAACAAGAGACACAAGTGAGCAGCGGTATGTGCGCTGCTCCTACTGCAGAATGGTGGGCCAGAGAAGGTGAGGACTGTAGCCACGATGGTACTGATCACTGGTCCCAGATAAGTATGGAGAGCAAACAAGAGGAGGAGAAAAACATGTCTGTCCCAAATGAGAGTCAGTGTGAAAGTAGTTTACGCTGGGCCAAATTGTTTGGAGCATCAGATCTATCCACAACTGCGGTCAAGGTTTCTCAGAGTCGCACAGAAAAACCAAGGAGACGGTAAGAGTTGGTTTTATTGAATTGCTAACAGAATGATTACATAATACCAAAATCAGTAGTATTTTTATTTGCAGGTTCAACAAGAGACCATCAGAGTGGCTGCATCTGGACAGATCCCAGTTAGGATTCTTAGCTCAGTCAATCATGTCCATGAAGCTATAGGGGTAGCTGTGAGTAATACAAACAAATAAGGGTTGTTTGAGTGCACAGAAACACCTTTAAAAGCTGC
Source organism: Paratrypauchen microcephalus (assembly GCA_036785185.1). Taxonomy (NCBI): domain Eukaryota; kingdom Metazoa; phylum Chordata; class Actinopteri; order Gobiiformes; family Gobiidae; genus Paratrypauchen; species Paratrypauchen microcephalus. Next base: position 7,121,728 of record JAVJIX010000011.1, on the reverse strand, counting down.
ACAAACCCCACATAAAAGCACAATTATGATTAGATTACATAAGTATGAAATGTGCATATTGATACTTACAATAGATTTTAGGTCATAGATAAACCATAAAAGTCAAATACGTTTTTCAACTTCCAGATATAACTGCTGATGTGTTTGCACTACCCGGCAGCAAAACAGAATTAATACCCACAGTACACAGTACTGAGTTATTACATAATCTCCAAAAACCAAACATTTTTTCTTTGCCATAAACATCATGGATAACTTTTAATGTCTTAGGTATGTGATTGATGTTGGTGCTGGGCTTTTTTTTTTTTTTTTTTAAATCTCAGCCATGTCTACTATGATATGAATCAAAGATTATGATACAAGCAATAACAATGCAATGTCATTATGATACAAGCAATAACAATGCAATGTCATTATGATACAAGCAATAACAATGCAATGTCATTGTGTTACAAAACACACCAGTAATTCAATCATGAAGAGGCTGTGTTTTGTTTTGTTTTGTTTAAAAATTACCATAGGTGCATGCACAATCAGAACACATTACATACTTCATATTGTTTTCACCATAAAACGTTAAGGATATAGGTCATAGGACTAGCAGTAACTGTGAAAATGTGTCAGGTTCAGTGTCTTCCAGTGAAGTTCTGTTGCACAATGAAGCTATCTAGTGGCTGGTTTGGGTAGTGTATGCAAGAAAATATAAAAAATATGTATATATATATATTTTAATGTTTAAAGATGTTGTATTTGCCAGTCACACTATTTTGCCAATTGACAATCAACCCTAAAATAAAAAAATAAAAAAAAGTTGTTTTAATGTGTGCAGCCCTGCAGTTTGTGCCTGAGAGGTCACACAGACTGTTGCCTTTTACTTTATTCTTCTTTGCAGTTTTATTTTTTCATCAGCACTCTGCCAAGGCAACTCGTTTGCTGCCACTCTTTTTCAGTGCATTCAGAGATAGCTGGCCAAATGTGTGTCCATACAAGAATCTGTATCCTATATGACAGTACATGGAGATATAAAGTTACATTATCATATCACCTGATGATTATAATCATGTGGCCGATGTAATTTTCCACACACCTGGGATGTGCCCTGTGAAGGAGGGTACCACTGCCCTGTTTGGGTGGTATAGGGTCAGGGGAGTAGAGCAGTCCTGGCCCTCTGCTGTGTCTTGAGAGAAGGGTTCATTGCGCTGCTGTTTTCCAAACTGTACTAGAGCCTGGTTTGTAGTGATGGGGTAACCTTTCCCAATGAGGAAGCGAGCCTTTGGCACATGTCCTGTAAATCCTACAGCAAAGACATACTAAGTCATCAGAGCTTAAATAAGCGATTGTTTGCATCTTATTACAGTCACATTATGTGTTAGTCTTTGATCATGGGGGCAGTATACTCTTGCTAAATCTATAAGAATTATCAAGAGTCCATCTGTCCATGACCCATGCCTCTGTAGAGTGGACAACTGATGAATGTGGTGTATATCCTTTATCTGTTCTTACCTGAAATAAAATACTTGTGAGGGTTTTTATCATCCATAAAATATGGCCTTTCCATGGGGATGAAGGGCCCTGAGGGATTGTAGGTGATCACAGTGTTGATGGCTGTCAGTGGAGGTGATGGTCTATTATGCTAGGGCACACAAATATTTAGCACAATATTATGTAGAATATTATGAATAGGCAGTTTAACAGTAAATATCCACAGTCATCTCAATTTTTATAATCAATATGAGTGAATCTTAGCTGTAAGAAAAAGTCAAATCTGTACTGTGTGTATTGGGGAGGTGAATGGTCTTGCTTTTCAGATGTATTATCTTACAGTGAACTGACACTGGAGCATGGATAATTAAACAAGAGTGAACTGTGTCTGAGGTGCCATGTCAATATGTGGGCATTGTGTCCTGCTGTGAAGAGCACAGGGACTTTACTTCGGACAGATGGCAGCTGTAGTTGGAGATAACTGGCAGTTTGGCTGACTGCTGCTGGCTTCTCTTCTGCTGCTCCTGATTGAAGTCAGTGAGAGCTTTACGACACATTTCACCATAGCTGCAGGCAAAGTGACTCTGACTTTTTGGAATGAAACCTAAACAGGAAAGAACATGACACATGCACAGAAGACAGTCAAAGGCCTGCGGTTGTGTCTACTATATGGAAAATGGAAATGTGTTTAGTTTAAAAAATACTGGTACATTTTGCAAAGACCACCTGGGCTGATACAGAAATTAAGTGTTAAATAAAAGTACCCAATTGCTTTTATTTTCTAAATTAAATTTATATATGAATATGTAAACTGTAAATATTCACCACATTACCTATCTTGTGTTTAGTCAATTGCATGACACATACTTAATAATGAATAAGCTGAGTGAAGCATGTGCAGTTCAAACACAGGTTATTCTGCTTCCTCTTTTGTTAAGGTGGCGTCTGTCTTCTCATAAAAACCTGCATGATGCATGGTGTGTTTGCCCAACCAAACACTACCATTTTTTCATTGTGCACTATTATCTCAGGGCACGGGTATGCTGTACCTGTGTATCCTGGAATCATTTTCCTGACATGACAGTCTGGAATGCTCCTGCTAATTCCAGAGCAGGCCGCCTCAGCCGAGTGGGACACACCAGACACCATGAGGTGAGTGGAATGGTTGACCTCAGGACTGGACAGCAGCTCGGACGTCAGCTGACCAAATGATTTCCCAATGTTGTATTTGAGCTGTGGACAGTAGCCTGCATACCTGCACACAGGTATACAATAGCAAGGGTGACTCAGCAACAGCCAAACACAAGATAATAGGAAATGGCAATTGTGTACAGCTATAAGCACCGGACCTTGGGGGACCGAGCCTTTGCCACTGCTGCCCCCACCCTCTGGAACTCCCTGCCCTTCCATATCAGAAACTCAGACTCAGTAAACAATTTCAAGTCACAGCTCAAAACTCATCTTTTCACCATTGCCTTTGACCCACATTAATTTAATTTGTTTTGTTTATTTTATTTTATTTTGATTTTTTATTCCTTTCTGTAAAGCGTCTTTGAGTTGTTTTGAAAAGCGCTATATAAATCTTACGTATTATTATTATTGCAAAAAACGTAGCCTATAATAAACCATTGTGTTTTCAAAGTTATAAATAACAACAGTGCCGATCTGGTTATGTTTCATTTTTTCTCATTTCTGCACATCTATTTCACGTTTTAAACGTCAATACAACACTGAATACTAATGTTTCTGTATAATTGAGCTCTAGCCCTGCACCTTTAATGGTAAGTGCAGTCATTAAGTAACGTTAACCATCCGGTTATTAGAAAAACACATCACAAAGGTTGATCTGTCATCTTACTGTCTAATCATCTGACGCATCTGCATGTTATGTCTACGTACGAGATAGTGACATCTAAGTTCATTAGTGACTTGTTTAGCATTAGTTTGGTGTGTCATCCAAGTCTGTCAAGCAGCTTCACTTTAACTAAATGACAAGAACACTTAGTTTACAAGAGCAAAAGGAGAAATTCAATTTGTATTCAACCTGGACGCCTGAGGGATTCTTCACACATCTTAGTTTACAGGAGTAGATTACATGTAACAAGTGATGAGCCCTGAGGTCTCTCTGGGGTTGTACCGCTGTTTGCTCGTCCATCTGTTGTTATCTGCACGTCCCAAAAGAACCCAAAAGAGTGCTCTTACCCCGGGATGTGGTGAGGGTCCGGAGTGTGCAGGACTTTGCTGATCTTGGGGGGGTAAGTCGTGTCCATGTCGAGCTCCAGGGCAGTTGGGGTTCTTCAGCGCGTCTCTGTTGCTACACAATAAAACACAAACAATCCACATTGAAGACCAAACTTTCACCACGACAATGGTCTGAGCAGGTAGGACCAGGTAGGCAGCTGCTGGGCCACTTCAGAGGAGAGCAGGGGATTAGAGCTGTAACATAAAGCGCACTCTCACCGTGTCACGTCTATTAATGAGACTCTTTTGCCTTGGATCGTATTTCTCAAGTTGGCCTTGATTGGAGCAACAGCTAAAAAAAAATAAGAGACCACTGCGAAATGATCAGTTTTTCTGATTTTACTACTTATAGGTATGTGTTTGGGCAAAAGGAACATTTTTGTTTGAGTCTATAAACTACTGACAACATTTCCCCCAAATTCCAAATAAAAATATTATTAATGGGCAAAATAACAAATAATATACATGTTTTCAGGCCTCAAACAATGCAAAGATCAAAATCATTTTAAAACAACATAATACTAATGTTTACACTTAAGAAGAGTTCAGAAATCAATATTTAGTGCAATAACTCTTATTTTTAGTCACAGCTTTCATGCTCTCAGTCTTTCACATTGTTCTTGGGTGACTTTATTCCACTTTATTCCACTCAGCTTTGTGTTTGTGTTTGAATTCAACAGACGCTGGAATGGAATGGCTGTACATGTAGAGATGCTTATTTCAGAAAGAAATGCAGTGGTCTCTTATTTTTTCCAGACCTGTATTTGAGAATATTCGCAGACTTAAATGACTAACTGTCTGGTGATGCATTGTGCTTGCAGCGGGATGCTTAGAAGAGCAATCACATAGAAATTAATTTAGCCAAATCTGAGCTATAGTGGCATGTTTGGTGTTTTATGGCTGTCATCAGTGGATTTTTTTTGTTTTGTTTTTGACTTGAGTACACAGATCTACACATTAATACAATGCAAAGTGCTACGGGAATGACATTGAGTAATACTGTTGGACAGAGGTCATGCTTACACTGCCAGAATAGCCCAAGCACTGGATCCCTGGAATCACAACAGTAATACTCTCAACATAAAGACAAACCATGTAACAATGCACCATAAGAGCTTTTACAGGGCTAGAAATACAGTATCAGTGCTCTCCACAAGTCTTTCACATTGTTCTTGGGTGACTTTGTTCCACTCCTGGTGCAAGAAATGAAGTAGCTCATCTTTGTGTTTGTGTTGGAATTCAACAGACTCTGGAATGGAATGGCTGTAATACATGTAGAGATGCTGATTTCAGGGGGAAAAAATGCAGTGCTCTCTTTTTTTTTGTTTCCAGAGCTGTATAAACCCCTTGTGTGACAAAATAATATGATTAATCTGTTTAAAAGCAAATTAGGATAACGTTACTTCATAGGCATATGATGGGCCTACACTAGGGGAGTCACACTTTTTACACACTTGTCACACTTTTTACTTTAATTTAATTTCTGCTAAAACGGTATATGACAAGAACACCCTTTCTGTACATATTTAATGCTTGATGTGTCATGTAGAACTGGATAGTCCTACGGGGTTAGTTGTCCCTGTGTTATTCATATAAACCTAAACATCTCATGTGTAAAAAAAATCATCAAATAAGTTCCATTAGTTCCTTTTTAGACTCTTTAGATCAGGGGTCTTCAACGTTTTTCAGGCCAGGGACCCCCAAACAGATGGCGAACTGGGCCAGGGACCCCCTACTATATATACGGCATAGAATTGTGTTTTATATTAAATTGAGCTTAGTGTCATGTATAAACATTGCTACTCTGTTATGGTACATCCAATACAAGGAAATAATACACAGGTTAATACTGTATTTTACACTATAAAATATAAAATTATATTATTTTAAAGTGAAATCAAAAGATTTCGCAACCCCCCTGCAGTACCTCCACAACCTCCCTAGGGGTCGCGGCCCCCCTGTTGAAGACCTCTGCTTTAGATTGAAAATGTATATGTAGCCTAATGCACTTTAAACACCACATGACTAACACACCTCATGAGTATAAAATCATCAAATAACTTTTATAGGTTCTTTTATAGACTCTAAAATGTAAATGTAAAATGCATAACGCGTGACAACCAACCCCAGCTGACATTTTTATCTCTTTTGGAGGGTAGTGCCCACAGGTCTTAGCCTAGTTAAGAAAAAACCTAAACAAATTATAGCTTTCTCTTCTTGGTAATAGTTAGATTAATGTCACTCATAGTATATTGAGTGAGAAGAAAAACATTTGAGTCTTCAAAATTGACCTTTGCATGTGAAAAACACCTGAATGTTACGCTGCTTTCACTTCCACAGCAGCGTAGATGACCTTTGACACTAATTATATTTAACATTTGTGTTAAAGGTAATTACTGTACTGTTAAATTTTGATGTGCTGGATCCTTGTGTTTCCCTTTTGAGCCGACTCATCAATTAGAGATTGAATAGACTGAATAGAGATTGAATAATTACACTTTAAACAGGCAATATGAGTTCAATTCATAAAGAATAATAGCATCAAATCAAATCATCAAATCAAACAATATTTATAAAGCGCTTTTCATACAAAAATGTAGCACAAAGCGCCTAACATAACAACGGTATTGGTGCAGGAGTAACTAGTTGTGTTTATTTATGTATATCAAATAAATATGCTTACAGGATATTTGGGTGTTTGCAGAAAAACAGATTTATAAAATGCAGCTAGTCCGATTTAAGTTTATAATACAAACAAAATAGACAACAGCAGTTTATTTAATTAAACTATACTTTCACTATTTAAATGAATAGTGTTTAATATTAAAGTAATGTTTTGAAATGATTACGAAATAAAAATAAATGTACTATTAAGTACATTTTTTCCCTTTCCCCATACATCAGTCGTAGGCCGGCACAGAACAAAGAGGCAGGGGTCTGGGGGTCAGCGTAGCATACAGTCTCTTTGAGCAGCAGACTGTGGCCGGACTCAAAATCACTCTTTTGTTTTTCCTGCAGTGACTGAGGCTCACGCTGCGTCCGCTGACCTGAGCTGTCGTCGTTCACCTGGGGAATGTAGATGCTATCAGGACAAAGACATTCTACGCATTCCTCCATGCTCTCTCATACTATATCCTCATCTGTCCAGGTGACCAACCAGTGTTTTCGACAGAATAACAGCACACACACTTCCCCATGCCTATGAGCAGAGGTGTGTTCTCGGGTTCTCGGTACCAAAGTACGTATTTGCATAGATTTCAAACTACATACTTTTATTCCTTCTTGAGTAATAGTCATTTTGAAGTAACAGTTCTCTTTTTACAGGTCACTTTATATTGACAATATTGCAATATTTTTGCACCGCTCCTTCAGCTTTACTTTTTTGTATTCTTTTGGCCAATCCTGTAAAATATATATATAAATTGTGCAAAATATCATTGGAGGTTCTGCCCTTGTAATGAAATGAACTCTATTTTAGATGTTACTCTCCATTAACAGTTTCTCCAAATACTATTTTCTTCTATTTTATTTATAGTTATTATTATTTTATTTTTTTTGAACTTTTATTTGAATCCAAATGTTGCTGCTCTGCCCAAGAGGCATATAGACTTTAAAGCTTCATAGTAATGTAGTTACCATGTCAAAATATTATTTGTTTTGAAAATATATTGATTGGTAGGTATTTCTCATTTTCAGTTTCTCAGCTGAAAAAACAAGTTCTTTTAAAGCTGTACTGAACTTAGCCTAAGCCGTTGAAGCATGTTTCTGTGTTGCAGGAACACATGGAAAAATATCACTGCTAACCTAATTTTCAAGATTTATCAACATTAAATCATGGAGAAGTATACATTATGAGTCACTTTTACAGCTTGTTTTAATTACATATTTTGGATTTATGTAGGGTGTTTCTGGATGAATCCAAGTTGTCAAATAGCATTGCAGCTGAGTCAGTGTTTTTCCCAGAACTAGTGGCAGGACTGTGCGGGTCTCAACTTGCAGCTGGGAGGCCTGTGACAGGACACACGCTGAATTGAAGGTGTGGTGAACCTGAGGAGGCGGACTTAAGGGCATGTTTTGAATACTACATCACCAGCTTACCTCCATGACCTGCTTGGGCTGTCCCAACGTGCTTCATTCCTCAGTTTTCCCTGCGGACGACTTGGATGTAGTTCGAAGACATGAATTTGTACAGGAGTTTCGGGAATCTTATGGAAGCCTGGGTGACAGAGGGAGGACCAGGGCCGGACTGGTTGGAGCGTAATGAGGAAGACCCCCCTTCGCCTCCATCAGATGTGGATACTAATGTCCGCTCGGAATCTGTGGACTCAGGAGTGGAGACTGCCAGCTCGGACATCTCATTCCCAACCACATCTGTGTCTGTGGATTTGGATACTTTCTCTCCTTTGGCATCCCAGTCTCCTGTCCTATTATTCCCAGCGCCTTCATCGTCCTCCTCTTCCTCACCGTACCTAATGCCTAACAGATCTAAAGTGGAACAGGCTCTATTGAGGGTTGAGTCGTTGAGAGAGAAGAGACAACAGGCTCCAGTGGATGAGATGGTCAGGAGGAGGCCCCTGTCAACTTTGCTGCCCAAGAGACACACATCCGATCTGGCGAGGGGTCAGAGGTCAGGTAGCTTTGTGCTCAGAAAAACATGTAGTTCATCCCCGTTGGTCAGACAGATGTCGGGAGCACAGAGGAGACCGCAGTCAGCTATTTATGACAGGGAAACATTTGACTACATTCCAAAGGTGAGACAAAAACATAGACTAAAAAAATTGGACATATATTGTCTATATGAGAGATTGCACATAATGACTAAACTGTTATATGTCTTCTTTAAGGTATGTTTGAAGATTTTTGTGGTTTTTCTTCATGTCTTACCTTAATAGTAGTAGTCTAGACATGGTATAATATTACAGCTCACTTTTCAAAATCGTGAAAAACTACACTTGTCTAGACTAGTGCTTCTCAAATTGTGGAATACAATACACAAGCATGACTGATGTTAACAGTGGTACACATGCTCTGTGCTTTGGTTTGTTGGGATCTCATTTAGATTTGGTTTAATTATATCAAAATATATACAATACTGAAATACTGGTTACATCCGCAGCTGTGTTCGGTTTATATTTGAAAATGGGATGGGACGTTTGGCTCTTTTAGATCCATTCATGTCAAAGAGCTATTCAAAAGACAGTCTCTTTTTATATTTAATTATATGATAGAAGCCTATGTGGGAACTCAATTTAACAACAAATTAAAAGAGAAGAGAAGGGGAGAAAGCCAGGGCTAAGATTTGTTTAAAATGGTTCAAACTGAGAGTGGAAGTCCATTTATCCTGAAATGTTGTACGTAATAATAATAATAATAATAATAATAATAATAATAATAATAATAATAATAATAATAATAATAATAATAATAATAATAATAATAATAATAACTGTTATTATTATGTCAAATATGTTTTTCTGTGTAAAAAGTTCTCACTCATGTTGCATACTCTGCTTCTGAGCTGATTCTTGTATTGCTTCAGCATTAATCAATGTAAAAAAATAAAATAAAAGAGACAGAAAGAGAGTTAGAAAGTAAAAGATTTGCCTCTTTTCAAAAACTAGATCTGGTTCCAACCTTTCACATTAAGGAACCGTTCAAAAGAGGCGACTAATTCCACACGTCGCATCACTAATTTGAAATGGAAATGAGTTTAAATTGGTATCTATAAAACATCATTTTTGCAGTAAAGTTTCATGGTGGGAAATTTGGAAAACCCTTACCCAATTTGGCAGTGTGTGATAACTGCTCGTACATTTTCAAAATTGGTCTCCGGTGTTCAAACATTGTCTAACATGAGTAAACTACCTCTGCTTTATCTCATGAATTAATGTTAGCGTGAGACCACTCCAAGCGTTACATAAGGATCAATCTAACATGTATGGTCTTGCACAGGACAGCGCCATAAACTTAAAAAGGGAAGTCCTATAGAAAGTCACTAGGAGTGCACCTGGGCTTCTATTTTAACTAGTTAGAGGGTTGCAACACACAAATACAAAGCCAGTGTCGTACTCAAAGTAGGCCAGGCATGTCATTTAGTCACATAAGATCTCTTTCATGCTCACAAGGGTGTCTGCAGCATCACAAACCTGTCTGCCCGGGTAAAATACACCCAACGGCTTCATGGGATTTCTGGGTTTTTTTTGGAAGGGCAAAATTGTCACACATTGCGAAAGCCAAATCTCCTTGCTTAGATTTTGTTATTGTTGTTGTAGCTGCTTTGTAACCACTACTTCCTTCTTTAGATCTTTGCCAACATGTAATTGCGTCTTGTCAGGCTAGAAGAGATGTTGAAATTACAAGATTAACTGTAACCCTACCAGTTAATTAAGTTTCTTTAGTTCAAGGGCGTGCTTGCTTTGATTTACATATAAGAAGACTGCTAATGCACACTTAAGAAATCAAACCTGCCGACAACAATAACTGGCCTATTATGACAAGTGAGAGACTGGTTTTAAATAAGCACCTGAGAGTCACAGGAAATATAATCTTTTAAGTGGGCAATAAAAGTGGAGTGTGGAGGAGCCAAAATTACTCAGATCATTTTTACAGCAGGGAAAAAAATCAAATTAGTCATTTTATTGATGTGAAATCTTATCAGCAATCCACATCATGATAATAACTAACTATGACAGAAACAGTTCCTATACGGGAATGGCTGATTTTTCTGATATCAAAATATGTCTGATATTGAAAATCTAGCAATATTTTTTCTAAGCTACCTCAGTCTCTGATGTGTCTTTTTAAACAAATAAACAAATTACTAAGTTGAAAATAAAATAACAATTAAGCTAACAGTGTGGCTGTATATTTACAATCACACAACTAATTATTTCATATTCCTGATGTTGTATTTATTTTTACAAGTGAAGGTTACTGTGTGTAATTTTACTACAACTGAACATCAACTTATGGGCTTTCTAATATTTAAAGGTCCTGTATTATGCAAAGTTGACTCTTGTGAGCTTTAAGCCATGTTATAATGCCGTTACCTCCACAAAACATACCTGGAGTTGTGTTTTGTTTCATTTACACAAGTTTGATTAACCCTTTATTAGGCCGTCTACGTCTCCAAAGAGCAAAATGCTCTGTTCCCCCTTGTGATGTCATGTAGTGGTAGTTTTCAAGCTAACAGCTACCTTTTACCTTTAGTTCAGCAGAAATTGGCAATACCAAGGCTGAAATTACCAAAATGATTCTAGTGAAGGTGTGTAGAGTTTGAAAACAAAGTGGAGCACTTCCTGTATCACCAGATAACATCACAAGGTTTAACAGAATGTTTTCTGCTTGAGAGAAGAACTCAGCATAGATATTCAGGGTGTGTATGTAAACATGTGTGAAAGAAACAAAACACAACTCCAGGTATATTTGTGATGTTTATATACTGGATCAGTATGAACAGTAACCACCTGTTTAGGAGTTGAGTGATGTTCTTCCACTGACTGTGTCATACATTTTGCACAGGTCCCGACTGGAGCAGAGAAGTCCAAGCTGAGTCCAGGCCTGCAGTATCTGGAGCAGGTTTGTCAAATGCTGGAGGAATACGCCCGAGAGCAACTGCATCACAACACGCAGCACACCGAGGCTATAGAGGAGGAACAAGTACGAACACATACTCCATTGACTTATATGAACATTTGTTGTGATTTTAACATCCTATTGACACACTGATGAAGATTTCTCAGCAGTGCCTCAGGGCTGTATAGAAACTGTGTCATAACAGCACTGTTATTCTTATATCCTGGCCCGTTCAGGTTGCAGGGAGGTATGACTTTGAGACTGTCGAAAAGGAAGAGCCCTTATGTCAAAGTTTGGAGAAAGCAAAAGTGAAACCCTTGTCCAGTGTGCCTCAACAGAGAAGTGAGAGACCCTTTGGCCACTTCAGGCAAAGATCAGCCTCGGACACAAACTTAGCATCCCTGCATTTACGTAAGGCTTAGATATTTACTCCACAACACAGTACAGCAGAAAGCCTATGTTTCAATTAAGTATATGTGATAATTAGTTATGGTGTGTCGTGTATGTATGTTCAGGACGATTAAAGCTTGACTATGAAGAGTACAAGTTGAGTGCTCAAGACCTACAGGAGACAGCTGAGGAGGACCAGGAGAATCAGGTAAATCTCGAAAAGATTTTGATCTGTTCTGTTAGGTTACATTGTATATGATGATTTCATAATATAGTATAGTCATAATAATACATTTATAGCAGTAGCGGTAACAACCAAAAGCATCATTAGAACACATGACTGACAATCTCATGGAAAAAGGTTATAGATCAATATACTGCTTTACTATACTGTTTATTTTATCAAAAATAATGGGAAAATACCCACCTGTTTATTTTGTGTCATATTTAGAAATGTTTTCAAGTCACTGTTGCTCACTGATAAGATATTCACTGTGAAACTTGTTTTACGGCTTTATTTTCTGTAAATGTTTTCAGGACCGTCTGAAAGATGATCTGAACAAGTCTAAAAACTACTGGAGATTCAAGTTTGGTTCCATGAGAAAGGTGGATGAGAAAAAGAGGTGAGATTCTTGGTTTTATCCAGTTGGGGGCAGTGTTACTCCCAGTTACTAGATGTATGGTGCAACTCTGCCATGGCAGGCAGCCAGAAGCTCAGTGGGTCTGGCCTAATGCTCAGTAGATGAAGAGGAGTCTGTGGAGCACATGCATCTGTTCTTCATGAACACTGTGTCCTTGGTGCACACTGCCTCCAGACTCTTCTGTGTCTAATGAATGTTTTATTTGTAAAGCCCACAGATGCTGCCGAGCTCCACTCGGAGGAGGCTGAGTCACTTGTTCAGGAGAAGAAGGAAAACGGGACCTATTTAAATGGACTGTTTGTCTTGCTACTAATGACACTTTTTTAAAATTTATTTATTATGCACTGTACAGATTCTTATTTATCCTCCACATTTCCTATGGAAGTGTGTGTATTATTGAAATATTGTCAAATATAGATTTGGCTGTCTCTAAATCTATATAATTTTTGTATATGGCTCTAGCAGCATTGGGAGATTTACCAAATTTAGACATTTTGGATTTAGAAAACCAACCTTTGGAAGACTGGCTATAGTTCCTTTTATTTATGAAACCTTGTGGTCTTTTATAATTACTGATAAATGTTTGTTGGTGTTAAAATGTTTTGATTAATATTGATACTTTTGGTTATTGAACTGTGGACAGGACAACATACTCAAAACTGTCTCATGAATATTTAGCTAAAACAAATACAATAATAAATAATAAAACAATGACACCTCTCTCTCTCTCTCTCTCTCTCTCTCTCTCTCTCTCTCTCTCTCTCTCTCTCTCTCTATATATATATATATATATATATATATATATATATATATATATATATATATATATATAAATTTACTAATTCTAACCTACTTTGAAATGAACAGCTTTATCTTTGCAATAGAACATTTTTTTCCTGTGTTCCACTCAGATCTGTAATTCTTTTAATAAAAAAAATAATTTTAATAATCTTTTAATAAAATGTATTCAAGTAAATAGCAAGCAACTACCACAGTTAAAGCATGACAGGACTGCATCCAGTGCAAAGCAAAAAAAAAAAAAAAGCCGGTGCTATGGAAACAGGGTCAATATTTTGGTTTTAGCTCATCCCAAATTGAAAGGAGGGGACTGTATGACGTGCTTAGCGAAATAAATAAGATAACTTTAATTCCTGGCAGGTTTAATTTGTAATTTGTATTTTTGACACAACAGTTCCTGTTTGTGTCCTCTGTCTTGACTGATTATCCAATTGGCTTATTAACCACTAATGATATTACCTTACTAACTCAATTATAATTTGATACATATAGCCACACATTTAGGATTCATAATATATTATATCTTTATTCACCTAGATTGGGGGGACACATTTCCCCTGGCATTCGCATGTAAAGAGATGTCAATGACAAACACGTCCAACCAAACAGAGAGGGCAAATAAATGTTCAGTCCATACATAAAATACATTTATTTACTTAATATTTGTCCAGCAGCAACGTCCATTGTCCCACACAGCAACCTTCTGTGCTATTAAAGATAACGTGTGGATGGGCTTATAACTGGTGAGGGGAGAGCTTATATCAGAGTGGCCACAGGGGGCAGCATCGAGTCATGCCTGCAGTACCCCCAACTGTTACAACACCAACACTGTATGTAAAGATGGTCAGAGTGACAGGTCTTATCTGGTTTACAAAGGAGGGCAATTTTCTGTATTTACAGGAGCTGCCATTATGCTGCTATTTGGAGTATGAGAGATATAGAAATAGGCATCTTACTTGATTAATCAGAGCTTTTGTTCATAAGCTTACGATGCACTCAGTTTTTGTTACCCACTTGTGATTACCATAAATCTATGCATAGAAATATTTGCACTAAATGATATCCAAATCAAAGACATTTTGATTACATTTAGATGTTGTGTACTCTTAAAACTGCTAATCCTCCAGTGACTAGACATCCTCCATAAATTTGAGTTCCTACATACTGTATTTGATATTAAAGCTCAGAAAAAGCGAATAGAGGGTGATAATAATCAGAGCAGGCACCACTCGGACCATGTTCACATACAGTGTAGGTGTCTACATGATGCCACAGGTGGACAGGGGGTTGGTGATGTGGCAAGTGCAGGCTGACTGGCAGTACTGGCGCACAGTCTGATAACAGCTGCGGTCCGCCTCACCTCCCCACTGCACTGGCCCGTTTGGGTCAGTGGGCAGCCGGCTCAGGATGCTGGTGTTTATGGCCAGAGCAGCCAGGCCATAGTCAGTGAACAGCACCGTCTCCCGGCGACAGGTGGGGCACGAGATGAACTTGTACTTGGGACAGGACTCATACAGGATCTGCAGGCACTCCTCACACACCGAGTGCAGACAGGACAGGATCCGAGGACGCTTCCCCGCAAAGTTGTAGGTGTGCCCACAGGTGGGGCAGTCCAGGGGTTCACACGGCATGACTGGCCCCGAGGACGATGAAGAGGAGGAGGAAGTAGAGGAGGAGGTGGAGGAGGAGCGCAGCACGTACTGGTTCACTATGACGTCGTCCATGTTGTAATGGAACTGGTGGTAGCAGATCTCATTGGCACTGGATTTGCGCTGCGCTAGGAAGCTGTGTTCCCTGCGCATCATCGGGGCCGGAGGGGGCAACATGGGCCTGGGGGAGCCGGTTAGGTCCAGGGTTAGATCACTGCAGGCCTGGTTCACAATGATCTCCCCCTCTCCACCACCATCCCATGCCACTCTGGGGGGCGGGGCATAGCGTGGTTGGGTGACTGGCACAGGGCATTCCCGAGGAAACTTCTCTGATTGGATGATTTTGACAGTATCCATGGGGATGGTGACCGGCTGGCGGCGTAGGCAGGACATTCGCAGTCTTTAGTTGGTGGTTAAAGAGAAAGTGTTTTTGGCTCAGCTTAGAGTTCAAGGGAGCACAGGATGTCTTTTTTTTCTGAAGTTAGCCATTGGATGGGACATGAGGGCGCAAGACTTTGTCCATCGTTCAGTCCTTTTAAAGTTTAGCACAGTTCAA
The DNA here is from genome assembly GCA_036785185.1 of Paratrypauchen microcephalus. Lineage (NCBI taxonomy): Eukaryota > Metazoa > Chordata > Actinopteri > Gobiiformes > Gobiidae > Paratrypauchen > Paratrypauchen microcephalus. The sequence continues at coordinate 7,106,396 of JAVJIX010000011.1, read as the reverse complement.
GCACCAGAAATAGCACCAACTTTGTATAGATAACAGTGGTAGTACCTAGTCTAGTTCAGGGTCTGTGCGGTCTCTGATGGCTATTTGCAGAGATTTAAACAGAGGAGCACTTCAGCACATCTCATTCATAACATGAATAAGCAATGCACACACTTCACATGTACACATACAGTACAGAGGTTATTATAGTCTGAAGGGGTAGGCTGTAGACAGTCCACAGATGTACAGACAATGCTGTCTTTGACTGTGTCCGTTTGGCAATCAGGTCAAACTCCTGTTTCTTTCTTGCATGAAAGAATGTTTAACTTCCTGTTTTTGGTGAGCCTGGGTGCTTTCTCCTCTAGTTGCTGGGTTAAGGGTGGTCAGCTGACCTCCTCTGACCCTCCTAAAACTTCTTGATAAGAAAAGGGAGGTGTCGTAAAGAGCTGTTGGAATGACTCATCTGGTCCAAAGCTTCTAAATTCCTGTGTAGACAGACTGGAGGAGACAGTCCTCCTAAACAGCCAAGGCTTGATAGCTGTTTGAGCTGTGCTTATTTGAGCAATGCTTCACTGTTTCCTTTGCTCTCCTTGGGTCCATTTATCTGAAAGAAGAAGAAAAACAACATTAGACCAGACAGACCTCAAAATACATGATTCTGATTTCACAATTGCATTGACATTTAATTTGCTGTTTTAGTTAATACTATAGAATTGTATTATAAAGTGACAACTTGACATGCCACTTCAGAGGTGCATAGTCACTGTTCTGGTTCATACTTGCTTATTCGGGTGCATTATTTGTCTACTTTCTTTTCTTTCTTCTAACATCTCTTCTAACACAGTCTAAAACAGTACAACTCACTTCAATTTAACTCAGGTGTAAAACTAGCCTGCAATCCAGCCTAATACAAATCAAAGAGTAATGTATTCAAGTGGGTAACAATAAAAAAAATACTACAAAATTCTGCTAAACTAAATAGAAACACCAGCCTAGAATTAAAACCAGAACTAAAAAAAAGCCCCCCATGTCTGACATCGGCCTGGCCTAAAATCATATGACTGTGGTTTTCATGTGTACGGTTTATAGTTCTGCCTTAGTCTCTCTTGTTTCCTTCTTCCTGTCAACAGAACCACTGATGGCGTCACTTGCGCCCCTGTATGTATCTGACGCGCGTAGGGCCTGGCTGCATTCAGCACAGAGTGCTGCCATTCTGAGCATGTGTGCGTGGGTTAGACTCAAACAACTGAACAGCCTAGAGTTTGGAGTTAATATGACACAATGGGATGACACATCACTGGCATTCACAGTACACTGATGAATCAGTACACAGTCAAGAGGTGACCTACATGGTTTGGAGGAGGAGAGAGAAGGAGAGATGCGAGGAGGGACACAAAGCTGATGCTATTTATGGTTTGTTTATCTAAGCACTTCTCTGTGGTTTTCCTGCACCTGACCCCCAATCCAAAAATCCCCAAATGCAGAGGTGCACCTGACAAAAGAAGTGGCTCAGCTCGCTGAGGCCCCAAAACAACACAATTTATCTGTCTGTGTGTGGCTAAGACCAAAGCGGATCAATATACTTCTATTTATACTACTGTGACAAGATGATCCCATTCATTTTCCTTGTGAATCAGATTAAACTCCATTCATGTTAATTAATACAAACCAGAGAGAGGTAACCAATAGCGTAGCCCGTAGGCAGGCAGAGCACACACAAAATAGAACTATTTTGGTGCTGTTTCGGGAATTAATTGGTTGTCTATTCATATTTAAGTGGTTCATTTTGTGTTCATTTATTCAAAGTCTTTCCATTTCACTTTTTGCTAAGCTCAATTTTTTATTTTGTCATTCAAAGTGATAAATTGCAAAGTCTGTTTTCATGAAATCCAAAACAGAAAAGTCAGGAGCATCAAAAATAGTAAAACTGTTACAAAACAACATATAAGAATAGAACAGATCGCAAATGTCAAAGAAAGCAGTATTGTATGCTTAATTTCATTGTCTTATATTTAACACTTTATCTGACTTTTCAAATAGTCATTCCTCCATTGTTTCAATGGTTGAATGGCCAGTAGTGGAAAGAAGCATGCAGTACCAAAAAAAAAGAGAGCAGACTGGCTGAGGAAGATTACTGATTGGACAAAGCTGGGACTGATTTTGTAAAAGGCAACCATCTCTGATCAACAGCACTTTATTTACTCTGCCTATGCCCGTCACTTTCAAGGGCCTACATTTGTTCCTTTTCCAGCACATTCAAACAGCTTGAGCTGAACCACTGTGACTTCACAACTGTGATCTTTGAGAGGTGCACTATGGCAACGGTTCCCCCAAAATAGCCTTTTTTTATCACTTTCTCATCCTCCCTGGCTCAAGCTGTTAGGAGAAATTAAAGAGGCAAAACACAGGACTTAGTGCTAATGTCCATTTAAGGAAAGACATGTCTGTGTGTTTCTACAGCATTACGTCCACCTCCTTACACAACGATGGCGCAAAGATATGAACACAAATTTGCCCTGTAGTGACAACAAAATCAAATATTGAGTTTGCTTATTTATTCAATAAAACAAGGATTTGTAGTATTATATTTATTATTAAGGGACATTAATTAAATTTGGTTAGCCTTTGCTGTCTCCTCATGGATAAATTGGGCATAAAACCACAACAACAAAAGACAACAAACAATAGACGGTGTAGTCTTTTTTTTTTTCAAAATGGGCCGTCACAACACACAATAAAGGTCTTATATTTTTCAGGCCTTTAAAACTATATCTGGACAACTTAGTCTTGTTCTTATGATTTAAAATAAGGCAGATATTGAAAACAAGTACATGTATCATTGGCATGTTTGTTTGTGTAAACAAAAAGCCAGCAGAGGGCACAAGGATTCATGAAGCTCTCTGCTGACTCACTGAGGATACCCTTATTATCAGGATGTAAATAAATGTTTGTGGAAGTATTTCTCAAACAAATACTAATAAATTATGATCATATCTGTGACTGTGATACACTGTAACTACAAAACAGACACGTACTACTTATTTCATGAAATTATGGGACCATAAGTGATCACAGAAAGTGAGACAAAGCCTGCACACTTACTCCCAAACTGCTTTTAATGAATGACAATGTTTCGATCAGAGGATCTTCGTCAGGTCATGGTTCTCTCTGTGTGCCACTCCCATATAAACCTTCTGCCCAATCCAAAAGTGAGCCATAGGAGATGTCCACACAACAAAATATACAACACAATATACACTGCACATAATACAACATAAGCCATTACCTACGTCCATCAATTATGTTATCCTCGGACAGGTAAATTACATAAATATAATTAGTTTAATAGTTTAATTTCACATTCTTGATTCAGGCCACTAGGGGCCAGCGTTTTTAAGGAATAAATATAAACACATTTTGTTTGTAGGAGAAGCCTGTTAATATCCCCTCCTCTTCTTGGGAGCTTCACCTGATCTATCCCAAAATTTGAGGGAGGAGATGGGGTGCTGCGCTTCTTTAAAATGGGCACCTACAGGGTTTCTTAGGTCTTCATTTCTAATGTTGCTCTTATGTTCGGATATTCAAGGCTTTAGTGCTCTAGATATTTTTCCTACATAACCAAGTCCACAGGGGCCACAAGTGATCACAAGTGATCACAAGTGATCATCATCATGTAGATGTTTAGTGCAATGTGACCAATGTGTAAACTGAAAATAGACACCCATCCTTCACACAATAAATGTAATCATAATCATCTCTCTCAATCAAATATACCTGGTCTAGACACTGTGTGTGTAAAAACAGCTGAAAATACATGTTGGAAGCTGGGGTTGAGTAGATAAAATATAGAGAATGCATTAGGTTATGTGAGAGCCCCAGGGAGGCGGCATAGCTAAAATTGCCGTCTAATTTGGTGACAGCTCTATGAAAAGGCCTGATAAGTGATGCAAACGGCCTGCTGATGGGCTAACCTCCTCCTCTAATCGACAGAATCATCCATACTTATGTAAGGAGCTCATCTCCGGCATGGCCACCATATTAGTACAGTGCATAGACCCAGACGTCATGTGCGTTTATAGCCTTGGATGCACTCCCCACAAACAAATTATTACACTAACGAAATCATGACAAGCATTTGACCTTGTCATCACAAACAAGAGACAGAGGAGGGGGCTGACCACATGCACTGACCCACCTCTCAGCTACACCTCATGCCATTCAAGCTATACAGCTTTATATTCACAACTGAACATATGAGATCCAGTGAGGAAGAGTACTTCAAAATAAACTCATCAGCAGAAAAGGTAATGAATTGAACATTCAAATCTATGGATTACATGATGATTCATACAGAATATTGAAAATATATAAATTCATAATGCTGACAATATTTGGATTTAGAGGCCACTTTAATATCTCTATAAATCTCAAACGTGTACAGTATTTATTTTCAGTATTCTGCTCTGTAATGTAACACATATTTTCAGTCTTCCTTTGAGTGTGCAGGGATTTGCATATTGATTTTGACACCGTTCTCACTGGGCTTGGTTGCAGAACAAAGATTACATATGGCTTGTGAACACTATGTCCTTTAAAAATGTTAAAATTGAATTCCTTATGTTTGTAAACAGTCACACACACACACAAACATCACGCTCTCATTTGGTCATCTCTGTGCATTTCTAGCACCAGCCCTCATCACATACCGGCCAACACAAAACAACATTGTGCCTCCCTGATTATAGCCACACTAACAAGGCCAAACAAAAGAGGCACAAATATCCAGAACATTCCCCATTCTCAGGCCTGTGCTCACCACCTGTGCTACAGACGACAAGGGGAACAGTTCTGTGCTCTGAATGAGTCATAGACCAGCATGCGCCCGCCTATCAATAAAAACTTCTCAATCCGATCTCTAATAAGAAAGTCTCCCTGCAGAAAGCACAGAGGACCTCATTTACTGTGTTCCTCTCTACAGCGTGGTGGCAGTATGTGAGGCATGTCAGCTATGTTGAGATTGGGATTCAAATTCGTGCCTGAGCTGGCAAAAAGCGCAGCCACCATACACATCCTGTACTGCACTGACCTAGGTGGGATATTATCATGTGTCTAGATTACATAACGCGGGATGACCTCTGTCAGATTTAAGGGGATTTACAGTATTTTAGATTACAGAATTATACAGTAACATAGTTGGAAAATAGTAAGAGATTGGAAGCAAGGAGAGAAAAAGTTTAGGGTGGATTGATTTGTTTTATGTAGCTCATATGTTAGAGCTCTGTACTATTTGATCAGAGTAGACTTGGTTTGATTATTGGCCAGTGTAGTGCAAGATATTTATATGTTTTCTGTAATGCTGAAAATCATTAAAATAACAAATAACATCATGTAGTATGACAAATTTCTAAGTTTGTAGCAAAACTTCAAATTTAACTTCTTGTATATCCATAAACAAGTATCTTCCTTGGCTCACATGTGATGTAGCATACAGGCCCAGCTCTCTAGTTTGCTATATATCGCTTCCTGTATTACAAGCAAAGGAAATCTAAATTTGATTATGTTTGTTCATCTGTAATGGGTTGCTCTATTGCCACAAAACATCATACATACATCATACATTTTAAAGGCTCTAAGAAATAAACCATGACTAACCTCTCCTGTGCCCCCCAACATAGAGAAGGTGTTGCTTTTGTTAAATAATTCATCTGACTCTCAATCACACCAACCATCGGCCATTTTGCCTCTATTCGTTTAAACCAAGTGCTCTTTGTTCTTGTCTGTGTAAGCTCCCATCAGACTGACATGGCTACTCGCTGCTAAAAGAGAAGCCTGACTGCAGCTGCCTTTGCACATAAGAAGACCTCATGGAAGATTTATGAGAGGAATGCTCGACAAATACCCAGGTCTTCAATAACAACAGTCTCTCCATTGATCAAGAACATTGATTTCTGTTAAGGAGGCTGCCTCGGCACAGGTTTAAGGTGGACTGTTGATGTTGTGACTTTGAAGAGAGCAGGTGAGGTGGGCAAAATATTTGGGTAGGTCCAAGAAAAAGGAAAAAGAGGAGAGGATTTGGTGCTTGTGGGAGGAGTGCATCCATGCAGGAGAGGTGGTTATGCAATCGCAGCATGGTGTGCAGCCCCAGCTCCGGACTGCAGCGTCGTTGTACGGCCACTGATGCCCAAATGCTGCTGACACCTACAGAACACACCGTTCTTGTACTGTGCCAGTCACCCCCACCGCACCACACCCCCCTTCACCTAGAGTCTGTCTATACACACAGTCCAGCTATTGTCATAATCTAATTCCACCAAAGCACATTCATGACCTATTCACATATATAACTGTTGTTTGCATAGGTTATCAGTCATGTCACAGAAGCCGTGGTAACAACGCAAACACAGAATGGCATTTAGGCATGATGTTAGCCTTTACATTGTGTTTCTGCCTGTTTAGAGAATGTTTTCATAGACATAAGTTACAATACATGAGAATGCGTGTCTCCATTCATGCCAGCAAAATGGACGTCCATGATGCAACAGTCATGTAAACCAAAGGTAAGGTAGATACATATATTATATTGGAATGGAAAAAAAGAGATTTCAGCCAACCACCACACCTCAGATATTTGAATAATAAGTGTCACAGCACAATTAAAACACACAAAGGTGATGCATGCAGCCTTGTAATCACCTGTTTGCCTGTACACACGCAGTTGAGATCATTCCAGTGCTTTGGCCTCAGTCATGCCCCTGTCTGAGAACAAAAGCTCAGCGCCATGTGTGAGGATGGTGTGAGCGGGTGAGGATGCTCCGGCACATAGCGCAGGGTTGAGCACAAATGGAGGAGATGTAAGATGGAGGCAGAGGTGAAGCCGTCATTTTGTGGATGTGGGATGTGAGGAGTGAGATGGTCTGCTGCCGTTCTGTCCCTCCCTCTGCACTTCCTGAGCTCCTCAGTCCTCATTCAGTATCCAAAGTCTCACATGAGAGGTGAGTGTATCCTGTTGTCAGTGTCATACCTGAGCCCCAGTGCAGTCTTCCTCACGCGTGCCCTGCTCCTCTTCCTCTTCTCAGCTGCTGCTCATGTCTCCAGCCTCCACCGTGGGCTCCAGCCTGCATCACACATGCGCAGTCACTCCACACACACATACACAGTTTCTGTGTGCTCTGGCCCCAGCCTTATGTGCAGGCTGCTTGTGCCTGTCACCCTCCCCCTTCCTCTCTCTCTCTCTCACTCCTCCTCTCCCGCTGCACTGCAGTGCCTCTGCAGACAGCATCACATTTTCTAGTTGCTGAAGAATTGTTCCAACCAATGAGGGGCATTACCAATATTTCCCACCACCCCCATCCCCAATTTAAGCATGCAGACTCATCCATGTTTCTGTACACAAACCACTTCCATGTTGTTTTCAGAGTAGAAACATAAAATAGGACCATCAAAATGAACTCATGCACAAATATATGGGCAGCCACAGTGCGCCACATAGGAAGTACTGCTGAGTTGCCAGGCATTAAATAACACTAACACCAATGAAATTATTGGAAATTGAATGATAAAATATGAATATAAAAAATATGAAAAATATAATATATATAAAATATATATGTACAGAAAAAATATGTACAGAATATTGTAAATAACGCATTTTCAAAGAAGGACCCCTTTGTATAACACTGCCTCATATTCAGGAGGCCTCCTCTAGACTTTGAGCAAAGCCTTGAGTGCCAATTGAGCGAACATTGTTGAGTTCCTGAGTAACTGTCAGCTTGTCCAAAAAAAGTTGCAGTGCACAAAGAGACCTGCTTGGATATCTACACAAGCAGGATGTTGCATAAGCTCTGATGGAGACCAACATCTAATCCTCAAATCAAAACCAAAAAAACATGTTGTGATGTCAATTCAGGCTAAGAGCTTGGTCAAATTTCTGGGTGGGACAAAAACTATATTTGCTTAAAAGTTCTACCATAATTCAATCCTTTTCAGCATTAAAGTGAATATTATGCAAAACTGATTTTCATGAGGTTTTAATGTTATAATGGCGTTCTCCTATCAATAGCTTACTCAATATGACAACTCATCATAACAAAGCAGAAACATCTAGGCACGTTTACCATTTAGATTTACACATGTACTCAGGGGCAACAACCCATCTTATCTGACTTCGCAGGTAAGATGGGCCCATAACATTTTAAGCAACAGGAACACTTCTTCCTGCACATTAACAACATTAAATGGATATAGGCCTTATGTCTACCTCGATTCTCATAATAATATTAAAACCACAGACGTAATGACTGAATAATATCAATATTACTTACATGTCCACATCTGGGTTGAGCAGCAATTACATGAATAGAAACTGTGCGGTTTCCTGATTACTTCATGTCACCGTACTGTGTCGACACCTCTGAACTGGGACAAAACATATGGAGGCCTACAACATACTGTATTTGCATACTTGTAAGTAAAGCCTTTATTTTCTTTATATTTGCTTAAGTTGAAGGATAGATGCAATTATTTGACAATATTGTATGTTCTAAAACGGCGGATGCTGTTATTATTTTTGCTCAAACATGTAGTGTCAAGGACTATCCACTTGAGGGCAGTTTAAACAAGCTTTCCATTATTGTCAAACCTAGTACAGTGGTACCTCACCTTAGGAAATTAATTTGTTCCAGAAGTGGTTTCGTAACGTGAATTTTTCGTAAGTTGAGTAGCTATTCCAATGGAAAAGGCCTGATCCGTTCCAAGGTTGTTTTTTTTTATAGTGTAACTTTTTTTTTTATAGTGTAACATTTGTGTTTTGCGTCCTGATTGTAATAAACCAGGTCTAGACCAGAACTAAACCAGGTCTAAACCTGGACTGGACCTGGACTAAATCAGGATTATCCCGGGACATGGCAGTGCCGTTGGAGGAGCGCATTGCTCGTGTCTCCGCGCTCCTTGCGCGTTCCGCGCTAGAGCTAAGAGGCCGAGAAAGATGCTCTTTCAGCGGGAATAAGAGCGGGGTGGGGCAGGGCGGGCTCTGGTTCTATGTGACTTCCAGAGCCGGGGGGCTGACACTGTGAGCTAACAGGCCGAGAAAGGTGCTCTATCGGCGGGAAAACCAGGACCGGATCAGGTCCAGACTCGGACCAAACCGGGACCAGACCAGGATTAAATCACCCCGTGCTCGGCCCGCACGGCTCCATCCCGCGCCGTGTCGACGTCGCTTTTTGATCCTTCGATGTCGGCTCTTCCTATCATTGTGAAGCAGAATTCACCAAGCGTTGGATTGTTCACTCACTAAGGGAACGTGAGCAGGGTTTAGACCGTCGTGAGACAGGTGAGTTTTACCCTGCTGATGATATGTTGTAGATAGTAATCCTGTGTCTCCGCTCCCCTCGCACGTTCGGCGCTATATTGAGCCGTGTCTACCCCCACGCTTCACTATCAACACATTCCATTGAAAATCTATGAAAGTTTGAGTGTTCAAAGGAGAGAAATATGCGAGAAAAGCCCAACTCCAGTCTGAGAAAAGCGTAGAATGTGTGTGGTGAGGCATTTACAGCCCTAAAACATGTAGATCAATTGCAAAATACAAAGTTGTCCTACCTCGTGGACCTCTCCCACCGCGGGCCACCTCTGGAACCTAACCCCGTGTGTGTTGATAAAGTGTATTTACGTTTCGGGGCGTGCATCTGAGCGTGCATTAATTGAATTTTTGAGATTTCGCGTTTCGTAACTTGAATTTTCTTTTGTATCTAGAGACCAAAATTTGACGTGAAGGCGTTTCGTAACTTGGATTTTTCGTATGTAGGGTCTTTCGTAAGGTGAGGTACCACTGTATTTACCCCTATTTCTGGCCCTGATTTGTGTGCCATTTTTCTATTTTGGCTAATTTCATAATCACATTTAACACTTTATATGTTTTATGAAATCAGAAATTAACTCGGCAGCAAATCGTTTTCGTTTATTTATTTATTTATTTATTTATTTATTTATTTATTTATTTATTTATTTATTTATTTATTTATTTATTTGACTTAGGACAATGCATATTACAACAAACAGCATCAATGTAAATATGCTGGAATTAGCACAATAACTTCTTTACATTCGTTGTCCTAAGGCAGGTCAGAAAAGAAGAACATTTAGAGAAACGCACAAAAGAGACAGAAGTGCACATAGACATGACAGCAAGTTCACCACAATAGACCATTCTCTGAGTTTAAGAAGCCCAGAGAAGCAGAACATCTACCTGTGTGAGCATGTTTGATTATTTTTCAACCAATGTTTCAGAGTATTTTTGAAGGTTGAAAAGGACCCACAGTTCCTGACACAAGCAGGTAATGTGTTCCATGACTGTGATCCGCTGATAGACGTCACCATTTGGTCAAATTTGGTCCTGCGTCTCTGTATGTTACAGTCTCCTCTGGTCAGTGCTCTCGTGTTAACTTGGTTAGTAGGTTTTTTACTTATAAAATCCATTAATGGTGGAGGAGCGAGTCCATTTAAAACTTTACTATACTTACTTAAGATGTTATAATAGTGATACTGTAGAGGCTTTTTGTCAAGTGTTTTTTTGAAGAGGGACTTTAGGGGCTTCAGGATGGCCTCTGATGTATGAGACCATGTGGTACAGCAGTAAGATCTGTGGCTGAATATCATGGCATGCATATAGGCCTTTGCTGATTCTGTCGTCAGATAAGGTCTTAAGGTTTACTTAAAGGATAAGGATAAGGTTTCGTTTTGAATAACCCTAAACTCTGCATTTTCTTCCAGCAATGACAGGTCTATTACACAGAGGCATGTTCTCCACGTCATGAAAAATGTTATAATTAGCACAAACAATGCATTTGGCCTAACCATAGTTTGTGTTTTGTTTTTAATTTATTATGAGACATTGTCATTAATCATACAAAACAAAATTCTACCATAAACTGTTTGCGTAGAAGATTTTCACTGACAATTTTTTTTATGCTTGTGGCGGCACGGTGGCTGAGTGGCTAGCACTCACGCTTCACAGCAAGAAGGTTCCGGGTTCGATCCCCGGGTCGCCCAGGCCTTTCTGTGTGTGTTCTGTGTAGAGTTTGCATGCATGGTCCACACAGAAAGGCCCAGGTCTGGGGGTCGCCTGGGCCTTTCTGTGTGGAATTTGCATGTTCTCCCCGTGTCTGGGTGGGTTTTCTCCGGGCACTCCGGTTTCCCCCATCAACCCAAAACATGCACCAGGTAAAATCCTCCAGCTTAGGTCCTGACCAAACTGAAGGAAGAAGATCATGGAGATGGTCCCCGGGCGCCCTAATGTGTGTGCTGCCCACTGCTCCTAATATATGTATATATACAGTATATAGGATGGGTTAAAATGCAGAGAAGAATTTCTCCAGTGTGAGATCAATAAAGTCACTTCTACTTCTTCATCTTCTTCTTCTTCTTCTAATATATATATATATATATATATATATATATATATATATATATATATATATATATATATATATATATATATATATATATATATATATATATATATATATATATATATATATATATATATATATATATATAGGATGGGTTAAAATGCAGAGAAGAATTTCTCCAGTGTGAGATCAATAAAGTCACTTCTTCTTCTTCTTCTAAAAAGAAGTTTCCACTGCTTAGATAAGAGAAGGTTCCGATGTGGCCTTCGTTGTCTGCTAATTCTGCTGAATCACTTTGATCAGAAGCCACTATTCCTGACACCAGCAATAAAACTGTTATAAACCAATTTAGACTTTAATTATTCCAGTTAATTATTCAAGTTCAAGGTAACCACAGTAAATGCTTCCAAAGTGTACAGAACAAGATAAGCATGATAAGGTATGATATATATGCCTGAAAATGTGAGTCTGGTCAGTGGTGAGTCCTGGGTAAATAAATGTTTGGTCACCACAAATCAGGGAGCATGGTCCGGTCAGTATCAGAAAATTTAAGGAAAACAATATTATTTTAATTGCAGATTTTCAGATACTGTACAAACAAAAACGGCACCTTTTAAAATGATACAGTTCACATGAAAATAAAATAAATGCATAAAAACACAACAGTGAATAAAAACATATTCACATGTAAAAGGGGCAATTTCAAAGTGCTAATTTAAAGGAATAAATTAAAATCATTCAAAAAGGAAACAAGCCTCTTTTCTCTCAGTTAGGCCCAATGAGCTAGCAAAACGTTTCAGGTCATTCTTCAAGTGTGTTGTTTGGTTTAATCTGAAAACAAAACAAACAAAAAAAACATTTGTGAATAAAATGTTTACCTAAAATCGATAAATTGTTGACACCAAATTCTACTCTTTTATCATCTATTAATACACCAAATTTGATTTATTTTTATGTTTAGAGGTGCAAACTGAATTCCCCTGAAGTGAAACCAAGACCAAAGTTGTTTCAGTCCAGAAGAAATATCAGAATACAACATATCCTGCTTAACTAGTTATATTTATGCATATATAGTAAGCAGGAAGTATCATGCCACAACTTATTCATAAAATATCTTTATTCATTAACACAGAGGCTCATGGACTTTGAGATTGAAACACAAATGAGGTAGTAAATAGTACAAGGAAGGAACAAGGAAGAGAGAACATTTTGAATTGTAATTGATAATAGAGGAAAACAATAGGCAAATCAATATTTTAAAAGTAAAGCACTTTAAGTGTTAAAATAATAATGATAAAGAGAATGATAAACACCATGGAACTAATGTGTAAACCATGGTCCTTTAAAATGGCAAAAAGTAAAAATGAACTTCAGCATTTACAATAGCCACTTGCATTATGTCATTTTGATTTTAAAAGTTTAAAACTGTTTTGTCCTTTGTCCTCTTCTCTTACCTATAGCGTTGCCTTAAATATCGTGTATGTTCACTTATTTTAATATTTCAGCAAATGCATTTTCTTTTATCATTTGTATTACCGGTATTTTTCAATGCTCTCCCTGTCACTGTTTTTATTATTATTATTACTATTATTATTATTATTATTCGATTTATTACTTATTTTATTATTATTATTACTACCTATCTTTGTCTCATTTTTGCCTGCACTTGTCTTTCTTGTTCAAACTGTCCCTACCTGGAGCTACTGTGACAAGTAAATTTCTCCTGTGTGAGATCAATAAAGTCTTATCTTATTTAGATTATTAACTAATCATTCAGTAGGTTACTTTGTGACATCTTAAAGGAGATCTGACAAAATATTAGAAAACTGAATAAATATATTTTTTTCCCCCTAAAATCTCCTTTCTTGGCCATTCCTAACATTTAAAGGTATCCAAGAATCAGAACTTTGCACTTCAATTTCTTCAAACGGGTGCGTTGGAGGTGAGGGAGCAGCCCCAGAACATACGAGGAAAAAATAATCCTGCACTCCCTCTTACTTGCAAAATGTGAAATTTATTGAGATATGCAATGTTTCGGCCCTATAGGCCTTCATCAGGTAAAGAGCTAAAGGTGGCCATCTTAAATAGGGTGTGGCAAGCACCCAAGGGTCGTAAAAGAAAAGTGTACCCAAAACAGCATAATTCAAATAATTGTCTAAGAAGGTGGTCATGGTCCCCTCCTCTGAGCCCCCACCCCACCCCCACCCACCACCCCACCCCATGCTCAGTGCCACAGAACCGGAGTGAAGAAATGTCATGTCTACGGTCATAAAAATGTACCACTACAGGATACAGGATACAGGTAACACCATTTAAATAAAGTAATATCCACTGGGTTTATGCATAAAATCCGTGGAAGAAGACGGCAACACAAAGCAGGATGAGGGCATTGGCATTGACCACGTTCCTCCACAGTGGTACTTCGGAGGTGTCTGTGAGTTTCCTCTTCATCTCCTCCTCCTCCTCTGGAGTCAGTTTGACAGTCTCCTTCTGCTGTTCCAGGCCGCAGAAACACATTATGGCCCTCTTGCACAAACCAGGCTTTTCCTTTTCTGTCAAAAAGTAAAAACATATTATTATTATTACTCTCTGCTAAGTCTTTACACCCAACCTATACAGACATATGTCTTAATCTGAGGGATTTTTGTATTAGTTTAGCAGTTTTTAGACTTCTCTTAAATGTTAATGCTCCTGGACAAGTATAAAATATGTTGGATTATAAATAAAGTGTGGATTTAGGAGTTGCTGATAATACAGGGCAATATTTCTAACTTATGGATAGTTATTGCTGATCAAGTCGCCCAAATGCAACCACTTTATAACTAATTCATACCCACATGAAAATAATATCTCTAGGAAATTGAATTTTAAGTCAAGAATCCAGATACAGAAATATAAGCTATATTTGTATTTATGGTTAACTCCATCAGTATGATACAATAATAAATAACTAAATGACCTCACAGGTCAATGCTAATTCAAATCTGATAAAAACTGGCTACATCAGAGGCTTATGAGCAGATATAAAGTCAAACATTTCATTTGCAGGGCGTCTTCCAACAGCAACAAAACTGTTCAATGTACATCACAAAAAGACAAATGCACTTAACAAGTTCTTAAGTGAAGAATGCATGTTTGGGCTAAACAAAAAGCCGCTGATAACTTACCATGTTCCTCCTCCTCTATTTCCATTTTCTTGTCATCTGAATTGTCAATCCAGTCTTCCTCTTCAATATCAATCCTCTTCTCTGTGTTGTTCCGCAGACTCCAGCAGAGACGATACAACTGGGTAATACAAAACACAAGCCAACATCAATTTTGATTTGTTTTTGGAAGCATTTAAAAGAATATCTGGTTATGTTTGGTCACATACGTGCTTGTCATCGATGGGTTTGGTCATGAGGGAGATTACCAGAATGAGGATACAAGATACTGTGAACAAAATGATGCTAAAGTATAGATAGTGGACCCCACAGATAATGGTGGGGCAGTCACTGGGGTTTACACAGCTGCCAGTCCCATAGACAAACTCTGCAATCATTCGGGACAGCCCAATGGCCAGGCCAATTGTCAGACCATAGAATGCACCCTGAAAGAGAAAAAAAATACATAAATGTAAAACTTATGCACAACTTTCATAGCACCATGACGGATGATTATAGTGCTATAATAGATTCTACGTTCTATGTTCTAAAACATAAAATACAAATTGGTGACAATGTGACGAAAAGCATTTTTAGTAGCCAATAAAGACATAATTGAGCATAATACATGTTTATTACTGAATTGCTAAATATATAAACCTGCATTTAACATATTTAATGGACCAACTATTTTATTAGTTGAGATTGGCATGATTTTTACGTATTACATAAAAATTAGCTGAGATACGGTTACTGATTTGCTTTGTACGGTTTCAGTGAGAGATAAGGTTAGTAAATCTGTTACTTACAGGCTCATTAACACGTTTGCAGAAGATGGCCAGCATGAAGACGGCTGCCACTGGAGGAGTCAGGTAGCTGGTGATAGACTGAATGTAGTCAAAGAGCTGGCCACTCTGAGCATTCTGCACCACTGGGATCCAGGCAATACTCACACCAATCAGAGCCAAGATGAAAATTCTGCAGACAGCAGATATGTTTAATTAATAATGAATTAATCAGTAGAGGTCATTGCTTAATTTATTATTACAGACTCCAGAGCTACCTGCCAGCAATCATGAGCTCCCTCTCACTGGCGAAGCGGCGTATCTTGGTGTAGATGTCCATGGTAAAGAGAGTACTGGCGCTGTTGAAGATGGAGGTGAGCGAGCTCATGAGGGAGGCCAGCATAACAGACAACATCAGACCACGCAAACCTGCAATATACAGATTAAAATGAGAAAAACATAGTACTTTCGATTTTAGGATTAGTCAGTGGCATCACACATTTGTCCATGCAGGAGAGGTTCGCTGATTTTTTTTAAAAAACAAGACATAATTGTTTTCTGTCAGATAAAGAGAAGGTTAACACGTCCAGAGCATGTTTCAGGGTAAATCCATACAGTCTATAGGTGAAAGTTAGGGCAGAACTAATGTAGTGGCCCTGTAGCTCCTCAGACCTTTAAGACTTCATTTTAAATGCTTATGATTATCTTTTCTGCCATACTTTCACTTTAATGTAAATATATGTAACACAACTCACCATTGGGCATCAGGTCCACTACTAGTTTAGGATATGCAATGTTGGTGCAGCCCACCTCGGCCCCACAATACTTTTGACATTCTACTGGATCAACACATGCAATTTCATCTGAAACAACATAAATGTAGTTATTATTTTTAATTATAAAACAATGACTGCAATGGCGTTATACAGACAAGGCACAGAGCTTTTACCTGGATAAAGGATCCTACTCATCATCCCAGGGAATACCATGAGAAACATGGGCAGCAGCTTCAGATAACCACACAGGATACAGCCTCCTTTAACATGGGACAAGTTTTTGGCAGAAAGGCAACGCTGCACAATAACCTGCACACATATTGGATTATTAGTGTAGAGGCCGAAGTACAGTTCATGTCAATGTGAATTGGAATTAATGTTAAAAATATAGGTAACTTTATTTAAGTTAATCATTTCATTTGGAAGTTCATATAATGGTTAAAATGTTAAGTAATACTTAAAAAAGTGTAAAAACATACTGGAATTCATGTGCTTATGGTATATTGATAAATAGCGTACTGTCCCTTTAGCTTGTTGTTATTCAGAGCTGGAGAGCGATGGAAGCACACGGTTTTCTTACCTGCCGCTGTTAACTTTTTAAATTTTATTTTATTAGCAGCTAGAGTGTATTAGCTCACGTTCTCTTTTTGTAATCTGAAACGAAGGAATAATGCCAGAGATTTTTCATTTTTTATTCATATATTTCAGCAACCTTTCTGCTGTGGATTTGTTGAACTGTTTTGCTGAGCTAATAGACACTGCTTGAAGTAATGTTAAACAGTTTGTAGTGTAAGCAATCACACAATCTCAAGCTTTCAAACCTCTACAATTAGTATTAGAACTTGATACAAATATGGATATGTTTGTCATTTACAACTTTCTGTAAGTGGGTCCAAGTCTTATCATGTTCTCCAGCAGACCATTATGGTTTAAGTGAATGGCTGCTCTCTCTGCACAGGTAATCAGCACTCAGTGTGCACTTAGGCAACAGCATAAAAGCATCACCAAATCAATTGGATCAGCTGCCAGTCAGTTATTTACATACTGACCTGATCTGTGCACCAATACCAGGTGGCCTGAATGGTGAGCCCAAACACCAGACCGGGCCAAGGCAGGTCACCTGTGATCGCATTTCTGAAAAGATGGAAGGAATCTGGACGAGGCTCGTAGCACTTCTCACTGATGTTAGCGGTGACGGAAGGTACTGCTAACATGTACTTCTCCTGGAACTGCTCATAGCCTCCCACCTCATTAAAGGCTTAACACAAGACAAAATAAGACCTTTGTTGATAAAAGAGCATTCTTTAGGAACCAGAAATATCCAGATCAAAATGCCATTTTACCAAATCCCATGAGGACGAATGATCCAGCTACCATGATGATGGTCTGCAAGGTGTCTGTGTAGATTACCGCTGCTAACCCACCTAAAATACAACACACAACACAACTGTTAAGAAAACATTCATCACCCTTTCTGTTTCTACTTTTTATGCAGCTGCAACATGCCAAATGTGTTAAAAGTATTGTTCAGAACACTATGCTCAGGTTTATATGGAGACATAAATCATGGTCAAAGACAAACTCTAATGAAGATTCAGTTTTTGTTTATCATGTGAAATTCAATGTCTCATTTATTATTGTAAGGCAATCAGTTGGTATCATTGTGTTTTCAGTGGACATAGTTATATCATAGGTGTTCTGTTAATGGTAATATTCAGGTCTGCAAGCATTAGAGCAAGAGAAAGCCAGCTCCTGCTTATCACCATCATGGAAGATTAACCACAATAACACTAAGCCAATAAACAAGACACATCTCTACAAATGGATGTGGTAAGACTTTAACCCAGACCTGGGTCCTTTCATAAAAACTGATAAGACTTCTGGATGTAGTCCAGTTTGTAGGAGTCCAATGGAATAGGAAGCGAACACATTTACCTGTGACAGTATATAGCGCTGTAATTGCAAGCAGCGCAATAACAGCCAAGTAGATATTCAGACCTAGAGCCTGGTTGATAAATATAGCACCAGAGAACATGTCTGCCTTAGAAGAGAGAGACATAGGAAAGCAATGGTTAATATACAGTATGTCAAAACTTAGACTTTACAGTTTAATTTGACTTACTGAGATCTTGGTGAACACATACAGGCAGAGAGACAGAACGGACAGATAGATGCGGATACGCTGGCCTCCAAATCTTTTCTTCAGATACTCAGGCATTGTCACAACCTAAACAACACACTTTGTTGTACAATGAAATATTTTTTAAATTATAATTAAATGTGTACTGTGGTTTACCCCAGCCTTTATGTAGATGGGTACAAACAGCCATCCCAGAATGACTACGACAATAAGCGCCTGCAATAAACAAAGCAATGAGTCCTTAGTGGTCATGTGGGGATACTGTTGGGAGATCTGCGTTAACTGTATGGTGTGACCTATATGATAATGTATCTATTTCTCCAGTCTGTTCTAAAGCCATGGTCATTAAATCCGTAACACATAATAAAAACATTGTGTAAGTGACTAATTTAGATACAAAAGATACTTACATTCCACTCAAATCCACCAATCGCTATACCTGCTGCTGCACCTGTGCCTGCGATTCCCACAAAGTGTCCACTGCCTATATTGCTGGCAAAGAGAGATGCTCCAATCTGTAAACAAACACATGCAATAGATAGTAATTCATGATTTCATATATTTTAATTGAGAAAATAAATAAATAATCCTATTCAATACTTCTAATCAATACTCACCGGCCACCACACCATACTCCTCCCAGCTAGGAAGAAGCCACCCACTGTGGACCGGTTGGTCCGAACCATAGCCTGAAACAGAACAACCAGACATAGTGTTGTGACATTCAATCTATTTTGGAAGTTAGTTCTATGAAAAGCTTCTTATTGTTTAATCAGACTCTATGTTGAACACATATGGCAGAAGTGACAATAAAGCTGACTTTGATATTTGATCTTTTGAGACATTTTCCATTTCCAAGTAGGTGGTCAATAAAATAATTGTGAAGGAGTGGCTCTTGAATGAACAATTTCACTCTCCTTATATTTAAGTAGATCACCTGAAATCACGTCTCAACCATTTAACTGACATGTGGAAATATACAATGCACAATATACAATGATCCACCACATTGTCGATTAGTTTTACTTTAACAGTACAAAAGAGCAACTCAAACACCTGAAACTGAGTAAAAAAGTTAACAATTCACAGAGACAAGGCCCCATTGTGTGGTCAAAAACAGACTTACCCAGACTCCAACAGCCAGCACAATCACAAAATAAATCACAATGACAGAAATATCCGCCGCATTGTTAATTGCATAAGAAGTGTCATTTCTGGCAGCATTCTTGAGGTAGGAGAATCCAAAGTAATCTCGAGACATCCTTTCAGTGGGCCGAGAGAGCAATGTGGAACTGGCAGGTTTGTCGCTGTCTCCAGGCACTTACTTGTGAGTGTGGATCTGTCAGGTGGAGGTGTGTCTTTAATGCATTTGAGTGGGGCACGTACCACAGGTAGGATGGGTCAAAGAGGTAGCAACAGATCAAAGATTAAAGACAGCTTTAATGTCAATTCTGCCATATGTGTTCAACATAAAGTGAATTGAAAGTGTACAGTACAATATAAAGACAAAACAAAAAACAAAGACTATGTAAGACAAAAATCTAGCATCTAAAATCTAAAAACAAAGAGCAAAGAATAAATACCTATTAAGATGTCCAACTACCAAAGATTAACTATTATCTAACTGAAAATGTAATAAAATGAACAAATATTACACATGACCATGGTATTCTTGTAATCAATTAACCCACAAGGAAGCAAGTGAATAAACTGAGTTTATTTATTAGTTCCGCAAAGTTTTGCTTCGACAATGTTGCTTGGACTTAGAAATTTTACAACTTTACAACTTTTAAAAATTTTTATTACTTGTAATTGATAAGTATACTTTGTAGGGATATCTCACTGGGGGTAATACATGTATGTCTGTGGTGGAATGTTCAGCAGTTACCATGGTGACACAATGCACACATTAGCAAACAATGCTAAATAAGTTTTAAGATAATCAACAAAAATGGTGAGACTGGGGAAGGCCCCAGGGAATGTTGATTACATGATAAGAAGAAGAAGAAGCAACTTTATTGATCTCACACTGGAGTAATTCTCTGCATTTAACCCATCCTGTTATTAGGAGCAGTGGGCAGCACATTACTGCGCCCGGGGACCATCTCCATGATGTTCTTGCTTCGGCTTGGTCAGGACCTAAGCTGCACCATAGGTACCTATGGTGCATGTTTTGGGTTGATGGGGAAAACCGGAGTGCCCGGAGAAAACCCACCCAGACACGGGGAGAAACATGCAAACTCCACACAGAAAAGTCCAGGCGACCCAGGGATCGACCATGCATGCAAAGTCCACACAGAACACACACAGAAAGGCGACCCGGGGATCGAACCCAGAACCTTCTTGCTGTGAAAGATGAGCGCTAGCCACTCAGCCGCCAACATAAAAGTATCAACAGGCCATAATTCCAATATAAATATTTCTAAATAAAATATTCATACAATTTGTAATTATTATTTATATTCTGGTTTTCAACAGATTGCCCCTCTCACACAATTAAGAGCAAATAAAGACAACACTACATATTGTCACTAGATGGCACTATAGTTACAATAATGAGCAGCATGGCAGCTCCTGTTTCCTCTGTAATAAGAGAAGCTTTACAGACATTACAGTGCTCTGTTGCTGAGATGATTTTATTTAATTATTTTTTATCATCTCTGAACTACTCTTAGTGACACTGGAGTGTATGGAAAAATACACACATTAGTCAACATCACACATTTGAGGACATATGAATATGAAAATGGAAGTCATGTGTTATGTTTAGTGAGGCTGTATTTGTATTTTACAGAAACTCTGAAGTGAAGTGATTTGGTGGAGTTGTCAGGCTGGTACTGTTGTAAATGGCTTGAAATCGCCAAATGGGGACAATCAATATTCACTTGAATGAGAATCAATGACTGGAATGAGGCCAGAGCTCTGCAGATTAAGGCCTGCTCACACTGTAATTTCAGTGTCCATTCTGTACACAACAGGACACTTAAAACCTCCATCTTGAGCCTCTATGTGCCTTTGCTATGTTCACCTGATATCTCCTCGATGAGTCTGTTGATGTTCAAAACACAAAGACAGATTAGATCACTACTCTGGATAAACACTAAATACTGCTGCTGATTCCTAGAGGGTTAAGGCCTCCATTGAAGCTTATAAAAGTGTGGGCAGATTCCAATGTTGCATTCAGCAAAAATACGCTGAATGCTTATTAAAACAAATCAATATATGTATATGATGTTATTTAAATGTGAGTTGTGGAACAAATCACTAAACCAATTCATCATAAGGAAGTATGTGAGGAAATTGGCCTCTCTACAGTAATTACTTTCTTAAAAAATGCAGGCGACAATAATAAGTGTATCTTTTTAAAATATTTATTCATTTAATAATTTATATGAAATTGTAAACGTACACCAAAGGTTTTGACAGTTTTTCAATCATGTTTCTTCTTTATTTGCGTGATTATTTACAATGTGGATCCTCACTGAAGGCACCCTTTGTTTTGAACTCTGGTTTGCTCTTTTTCTTTTCTTGACGCTGATGAGGCAAAGCTGCGAAGTGAAAAACATTTTAGGAGACTTTATCAGGAAGATCATTGAGAAAAGGCCAGGGATTTATCTTACCTCATATATTTGATGTTGTGCGTATGTATATAAAATGTAGAAAGTGGTAAACACAAAGACAAAAACATTGAATGAGTGTCCAAAATTTTGAGTTTAGTCATGTATCTCAAGCCATATATTATGCATTAGATCAATTGCAAAATTGATTATCAATATTAAAAGTTTTGCAAGATAGCTAGATAATTAGACCTAATAGACTTAGGCCTGGTGAAACATGGAAAACCTGCGATTTTCCTGGGTGGTACAAACTTTGTGTTAAAGTTTTGATAAACAGATAAACTGATGATTAGCCTATAAGAGTGCTGGTTGTGCCCACACATCAGTCACAACAGTAGTGGATCACCATATACTGTATTTCGTGCAATATGGTTCAACTTCAACTTAAAATGCACTATGTACCTCACCTGTCTGTCTCCATGGTGATATTTTTTCTTTACCTCAGATGTTTCCCAGTATGGCATACAACTTACTTACGTTTCTCATATCTTGCATGAATTCAAACACAATGCTTTTACTGCTAAAATACATTAAGATTACCATGAGTTGGGACCCGTTTCCACAGATCTGACCTGTAACTTGGCCTGGTGGCATCATCTGTTTGTCTCCATGTAGATCAGGCATGTCCAAACTATGCCCCGTTGGCCAAATGCGGTCCTCAGACAAATTTTTCTTGGCCCTCAGTCTTCCAGGTGAATTGGCCCAAATTACCTTGAGCAAAACTTTTGACTGCAAGTTTTTTGAAAATCTACCTTGATAAGACAATATTTAAATTTTTTTTGTGTCATTTTGAGGATCTGAGCATGATTAAAGGGTTGATATCTCATTCTAATGTGTTAAACATGCATATATTTAAAGTATTCGTTGTACTGAGCACTAGTCTATGGCCCTCTATCGGCCCTCTGCTTCATCTGTGTTTAGATATGTGGCCCTTGATGGAAAAGGTTTGGACACCCCTGATGTAGATAGATGGATGATGTGAAATAAAGACACTTAAATGACACTCACACTGCTGCTTAAATTACTCCATTTGAGCTTTATTATGCCACACACTGTGTTTCACCTATTTGTATTATATACAAGTCTACTGTACTTTTGCTACAGGTATATGTGATGTTTTAGTCATTGTGTTTATTGTCTTATACTTTTTGCTATGGGTATATGGGATGTTTTAGTGACTGTGTTTATTGTCTTGCACTTTGGCTACGGGTATATGAATGCTTTAGTCAATGGGTTTATTATCTTGTACTTCTTGCTATGGGTATATGTGATGTTTTAGTCATGGTGTTTATTGTCTTGGTTAAGTTCATGTGGGCCTAGGGAGCGCTGCAATTTCAAATCCTGTGTGAGCATCCTGTACATATGGTTTTTGACAATAAATATGAACTTTGATACTCCAGGCAAATAAATGGCATCTCCATGGAGAGAAGCAGGGAGCTGACCCTAGGCCAGAAAGGTTACATAGCGCACCTTTAAAACTATTTACTGATTTCCAAGAATCTCGTGGATTATTAAGGAGAAAAAATGTCAGATCATTGACGTTGCTGTAGTTTGTAGTTTGTAGGTGAAGCCCACAATGATTTTTTATATGTATTGGGTTTTGACCACCAGGGGGCGCATTTGCACGAATAAGATAATAGCCCACTCCAGTCATGAAAAGGACGTTATGATTTTTGAGCAAGCATATTAAAGCTTAATATTGAATATGATTTAGATCTCGTTTGTAGCCTACAGCAGCACGCAAAGTAAAATTTAATTTCCTCAAATTGATTATTTACAGCTGTGAGGCATTTATGTCTCCTGGGTCGGCTAGTTTTATAATCGGCTCTTCTATTTCTTTACTCTATAAACCCACATGAAAGAGGTATTATATGAGAAGATTATTCTATATTTTTCCATCCCACAAGCCTCGCGTGATTGATTCTGTTTTTGTTTCCCCCCATTTCAAACGCCATGAGAAAGACTGAGGGGAGGTGAACCCGAACAATTACATTTATTTTATTATTTATAAATATTTGTAAAGGTGACGACTACTACGACTTGGTATGTAGCTTATTACACTTATTATACTTCTTACCTTTTGTTTAAGTGGTAAAATATTTGATTATCCTAAATCCACCATACATTTCCGCTTGTCTTTTTAACAGCAGATGAAACTTACCTTGACCTCAGGCCATGTGCAACTCATGGATGTTTTTGGGCCGTGGGATCCTTGCCATTCTTGGTAAAAGAACTTGCTTTTCTCTGACACCTCTGGATATAGGCCCGAGATTTATTTGCATATTAGTTTTAACATGTTGGACTGTTTTTAACGTTTTAGCCTTGTTTTTGTGTGAGTGTTTAGGCTTTTTAGGTTAGACTAGATTTCTTGGTGTCTTGATTATGCTATTTCATTATATACAGAGTCTGATGGTTAGAGAATGTTACTGCAAATGTTAAGAAATATTTTTAGACTGGTTTTATGAGGAATGGCAAGAGGAGAGCAGTAAGCCCAGAATTGGAAATCTCTATAGACTATTTGTAGTGAAGTCAGGGAACATTTGACAATGAAAAATCTTTAAATCTTTACTGCGGTTGGACATTAATCATGATTCAGGTGGAGACAGAAAAATGAGAATCTCCATAACAATGTGGTAAACAGAGATAAAGTAGGAAATGGTAGCAGCTGTGTTTTGAGGTGAATTAATAAAATTACACTCTATTTATCAAATGAAACATTTATGGATTGGGGTAATAGAACTGTTCAGGGTTGGGCATTTTAAAAGAACTCCACACAGATTGTCATCATAACAATGATCGACCGAATATGATAAATAGGCTACCTAAGCCTAGGTCTATTGTAAAATTATCAAGAAATTCCTAATATGAAATTAGGGCTGAGCAGTATGGCCATTTTTTGTTTTGTTTTTTCAACATACACTGAATGATTAAGATTTGTGTTTTAATTGAAGCCCTTAGTCTTTCAAACATTCCAAAGTAACATTGGTTTACAAGTAAGAAAAACAGGACTAAACTTGTTTCATAATAATCCTTGATTTCATGATTATTATTAAAAACATGCCTCGTTCATTCGATTAATTGCTCAGCCCTATGCAAAATGTTTCACAAATCTTTTGTTTGTGGCGGCACGGTGGCTGAGTGGCTAGCACTCATGCTTCACAGCTAGAAGGTTCTGGGTTCGATCCCCGGGTCGCCCGAGCCTTTCTGTGTGGAGTTTGCATGTTCTCCCCGTGTCTGGGTGGGTTTCCTCCGGGCACTCCGGTTTCCCCCATCAACTCAAAACATGCTCCAGGTAAAATCCTCCAGCTTAGGTCCTGACCAAGCTGAGCAATAAGATCATGGAGATGGGTCCCCGGGCGCCTGAAAGACGAGCTGCCCACTGCTCCTGAAGGATGGGTCAAATGCAGAGAAATAATTTCCCAACGGGGATGAATAAAGTGTGTCTTCTTCTTAAAGTACGATTTCAGTCTACATTTTTGGTTCAATTTGGACTACTATCATCAAAGAGCAAAGTCTTCCCCAAGAGCACAGCAAAGAAACAAAATTGTTACCTAAAGCATATTGATGAAAATGTAAAAGAAAGACTATTTGGAGATACAGATTCTCACATGTGTTTTTACTTTCTCCTTTGATGTTTCTTCCAGGTTTCTCTGAGCCGAAGAATGATTGACGATTCACATGTTTTGAGGCAGACAAAGATTGAGGTAAATATTTAAAAGATCATAACAAACTTGTCAGTAACTTAAGAGCCTTTTAGTTTAGTCCAAATGTTATTAAAAAAAACTACTGCAGCTAACTACTGGAGCTCATGCCAAGGAGTGTGAAAGTAAAGTAATGGATGTCAGTGTGGTCAAGAAGACTTTTTTGTGAGACCAGGGCTATAAAGAGTCAAAGACAGATGTTCACAGCCAGATGTCGGGATAGAGTTGATAAAATCAGGTAAGAAGAAGAAGAGGGCATCAGCCACTACAGTCCAAGCCACTATGAAAGGGATGGGTTCAGAAGGGCACAAATTAAGTCTGCTCATGTGATTTTAGGACTTCATTTTGGGCTCAGGGAGTCAGTGTAGAGAATAGTACAAAAGAGTCCCAAGGTAAGCCTGAAAGATGTAGCTACTGCTGAACGGGAGCAGAATTCTTGATGCAAAATGTCAGATTTAACACCACATAGCATGGGAGAAAGACTAAATCACAATGTAAGCTCTTCAAAGGCAATACCAGATTGCTGGATATTTGTGACTGCTGCAGGGCTTTGGCAGTGTCTGAACCTGACAGTTTGCAGCCAAAAAGAAGGTGGGAGCACATAGATGAGCTTGGAGCAAAATGGAGGAGGTTAAGGTGGAAGTAAAACATGAAGGTCACTGAGGAGTGGAGTGAGGGGAACTGAGGACAGGAAAGAGACTTAATGGAGTGGTCTGCAGCACCTCCAAGGTCCACACAGGCTGACGAAACGGACAGTTCACTCATTTATGAAGCAGGAAAATCATACTTTGCCTTGTTTGGTAACTTTGAACTTTTTACAGCACTTTACTGCTTATAGGATAAAAATGTAGCCCTGCTGTTTTTGTGAACAGCAATAAAAGAATCGGAAGAATTGAAAGAGGAGGCATTCTTGTCAGTGATTAATCATATTTTTTCTGCTCATTTTTCTGCTCATTTAAGTTGAATAATTTGATTTTCATATATTCACACAATTTGTTTTGCTTTGTTTCACTCTTTTGTGGTAAAGGCTTTTGCTCCAGGGTCACTGCACATAAGCTTCTTTGCAAACTAGGTCTGTAATTAAAATATCTATCAGTAGATTTTTGATTAATGAATTGTGAACAATTTTTGCAACCATGCTCTCATTTAGTACAAGTTTTCATTGGCAACAAACCCCTATCACGTTATAGTCACAAGGCATGATTTCAGCAAAATTCTCTAGTCTCTATAACTAGATTATATTTATGTTCATCCTCTACACAAATTCTCTGTGTGACGTGACCCCTTCCATAGTGAATCCTCATGTGGCTTGAAGACATGTTTCCAACCACTGATTAACCATTTAGGTGGTAATGATTCATCAACCAGCGCAGTGTCCACATAACTGTCACCTGACCCATGAAAACAGTTCATACCACACCAGGACTCTTAGCAGAACTTTTTAACAGTCTGTTTTTAGAGCATGTGTAATAAATGCCTAGTTGTTCTTATACACCGTTGTTCTTCTGGAAAATTAATTCCTGGAAAATGTACATCTTAATTTGTACTTTTAACTCCTTTAATGCTGAACCGTGACTGCTCCAAAAACATCTAGGGTCAGCTGGGGTTTAGACACCAATTAGAAAGGAATCTGGACATACATTGTCGCCACATCACAGATAGGCCATGTTCATTCAGGAGTAATTTAATTGCATACTTTATGTCCACATTACTGCTGCCCCCGTAGCTACATTGTAGGATTAGGACAAACACTTACTATGTCATGATCTTGGACAGAGGAGCACGCAGAATGAATTTGGACAGTGTGTTCTTTTCAAAGTGACAAATATTTTGATGCAGCATAATTCTGAAATAATAAGACAGAATGGAGTTGTTGAGCGTTTTTTATACCATACAGCAGTTCACCATGAACACTGCAAGCTCTTGTCAGTCCAGCATAGCTTTGTGGCCCAGTGTCAGTAGTTAATAGGAGGATTACTATTAATTATTTAATTCAAAATGTTTGCTCTTTATATGGTAACCGTCATTAGAATAAAAATAAGACCTTCTTATGTGGTTGCAGAGTTTCATGACTGAGCACTTTGTTTGCCATGCACAGAAAATTAGAATGATTTGGGCCAAAAGACTTGATGCTTTCAGACAAGAACCACTCTCACACATCAAAATTAAACAAGCAAAGTTTATAGCATATTGGACACAACCAGCACTCAAAACCATACAACGCAATATAAATTTGCATAAGTTGTTTTATTCATTGTTAATGTCCTTTTCAATCATCTTTTTAATTGCTGCTTTTGTTGGTTTGGACATCCTGTAAAGTCAAGCCTTGAGCCCTTAACACAGTTGTTTGCAAATCACCAGTTTTATTTAAAAGACTGAGAGAAAGATTGTGTTTATCCACTCATCCTTACATGCTCTGTATCCACCCCACTCAAAGTATGCCAGCTTCATGTTTATTTGTTTAAGCATAGCATACCTTACAGTATATTTACACATCATCTGATTGACTTGAACAACTTTCCACTTCGGTAATGGGAGGAAGATTGAGCTTTGAACATTTTCTTTTTTTTCTACAGTCTTGTTCTCCTTTGAGCTTTTCTCATGCTAACTCTGTGATGTGTTTTTCACATTGTCTTTATCATCACAGTCATCTTCACCATTATTAGAATATTATTTAACCACTTTATATTTATATATTTCTTTTCAATAGATTCCTCTCTTAACTGTACAATCGTACACAGTGTTTGACTTTTATATAGATTTTTGGGAATATATTATTTAACTAAGAGAAACAGAATTCAAAATAAAATATATTAGTATCCCAAAGTAACAAAACCATGCATGTTTAAAAGATTTGTCCATAAAAACAAAATTTGTAGATAGGATCTGTGTTTATTTACAATCGGATCTTGGCACTGTTTGTCTTTTAGATGGACAATGGTATGATATTTAATACTTTCGACTCTGCTTGAGAAACACCTTTCAGGTACAAGGAGAAATAAATGATAGAATGTGAACTGAACAGGGCTACGTCTGTGGGTCAAACTAAGTCTTGTGAAGAAGATTCACTTGGGTTTAAAGTGTGGCAGTTTCCTCTTTCAGGCAAAACACCTGTGACATCATGTCTGCTGACATTTTTTTAGACACACAACGCTCCTTACATCACATCAAGTGCACTCACTGCTTACCATTGTTGGGTGAAAATTCAAAAGAGAACATTAATATTTGATTTGAGTTGTAATGCAGCATTAATTGACTCAGGCAAAGAAAACAAGAGACCAAAATAACTGGAGAGCCCCGGTTTAGACCTGTAATCTAGATTGGCAGGCTAGGGACAGATGTTGAACAATTCCAGTGTTCGAGCCACATATAGAAGTACTTGACTGTTATCCAAAGACCATGTGTGAGCAACAGAAAAGTGTGTGTGTGTGCGTGTGTTTTTGGGTGTCTCTGCATACTCATATTCAGTGCAAACACAATGGGGCATATTCCCATCTTGAGTGTGGACCATCAGCTCTTTAGCCTCAGCATTGACACATTTACTCTACAGTAGTATCTGTCAGAGCACCTTGTAACCACAGTTCTCTGCTGCAGCTCCCAGTGGAGATAAAACACTAGGCCGTCCGTAGAACCTGCCCAATGGCTGGCTAGCTGGTGTGCAGAGGTCTGAATTACCCTCCCAAATCCAATCCCCCAGTCAGATTCTAGCACAAACCAATGTACTTGAGATTATTCTGGATGATCACGTCCGTGACAGCGTCGAACACAAACTGGATGTTGCTGGTGTCAGTGGCACAGGTGAAGTGCGAATAGATTTCCTTGGTTTCCTTGTTGCGGTTAAGGTCCTCAAACTGCCGCTGCACATAGACCGCTGCCTCCTCATAGGTGTTTTGACCTTTGTAGTCTGGAAAGCATACTGTTAAAGGAATACGTTTGATCTTCTCAGCCAGCAGGTCCTTCTTGTTGAGGAACAGGATAAGAGACGTGTTGGTGAACCAGTTGTTGTTGCAAATGGAGTCAAATAGACGCAAACTTTCTGCCATGCGACTCTATGGAGAAAAATACAAGAAATTATTGAAGGACTCCATTCCATGTATCATGTCATGAATGTAAAATAAAGAAACATTAACAGTTGTGGCAAATTGTATTCAGGGTAAATTGTTTGAGTAAAGTGAACCAGAACATATCCCCACCCAGCTGACTAGCCAAAGGTTCAGTTTTTCTGTTATGTCAACAGACAGCCTAAGACCTGGGTTTGAACTCTTATAATCACCCATGATTGGTTTTCTTTCTATGTTGCATTTATTCAGCCAAGGAATCTAAAAGAAAACACCATGTAGACTCAACAAACTGTTTAACAAATTTAACCTATTACAGAAGTATATGCATGGTCACATGGCTATAAATGATGTAACAAAAAAATTCTATATGACATTTGTGAGTCATGTGGATGTCAGGACAAATACTGGCCACAGGCAATGTGTTTTTACTAGAAACCAACTCAAGACTTTAAGTTCATCAAGTAAAACTGATCGAAGTGCTTAAATGTTAAGCTTTTATCCTTGCCCAAACACACAAGCAAAATGAAGGTATCTTACAGTGTACATGTGGGCTCTGCTCATGCACGTGTGTGCATGCGTAAGTACAGATGGGCTCCTGTGACGTTCAATGTATAAGAGAAAGGGAATAAAGAGAAAGTTGATCTGCTCATGGCAGCTGCTGGTATGTGGCGACTAGCCAGGAGCTTGTGACTGGAAGGTTGTCAGATGCAAGGCTGTTGCTTAAAAGGTTACAGAAACAACATGATGCTCTGGGCAAATCACAAGATCTCTTCAGCATGAAAAAATACAGAAAGAAGTAGTTTAGTATTGCAATGTCATAGACGTAAATGCTGATTTATAAAGAATAAAACGCTAAGCCATAAAACTAGATTTATAAAATGGTAAACCAGATTTTGAAATATAAGCTTTTATATCTGTGGAACACAGCATTTCAGTAGATTATAAATTAATTCTAAAAAGATGTGTACAAAACAAACTGACATGCAGTTTTGACCTCTCTCATCTCACAATGAGTCAAAACAAGATCCCAGCTGCTAAGTGAGTTGGACAGGAGACAGCCAGCTGAGCTTTGGGAGTCCCCAGCTTCTGCACCTGCCAATGGGACACTGCTACAGTAAGTTTGTTAATGGGAAGCCAGAGAACAGGAGGAAGTGAGAGAACCCAGGAGGACTGACGCTTCAGATGCCCTTCCTTTGCTTAAAACACCTACTGGTGCTGCAGCCAACTCTTCTTCCCCTCGCCTCCTCCTGCCAGATGACTCCAGAGATCTAACTGTTAATTAAGCGGATTTAGTGCAGATACATTTCTTTTTTCCATTGTTATCCATTTGGAGCAAAGATAAGGACCAGCAGAATGTTGCATTTTATTCGAGTCAGAAACTTGAAGCAGTAGTCATATACAGCAGTATGCTGTTGTGTAGGACTTGTGCTCAATGAGATCTCAGTGAATGTCCTACCATAGGATGACTTGGTATATCTGGCTGAGGTATGGCTATGCTAAATATATAAAATAATATGAATATGATATTATAATAAATTGTAAACCATATAAGTGTTGTAAGCTTTCACCTTGCACCACACAGCCAATACATTTTACTTGTTATATCTATGGGTTTCAGAATGATAAAAAAAAAAAAAGAAGACCATTGTGATGGTGATAAACATTTTAAACATAATATCTTATGAATGAGAAAAAGTCCTCAAAATGTTGCAGATAACATGAAGCTGAATATTAGGAGGTGTTCCCCAATATTCTCATTTTTCACTTCATTGAAACTACACTTATGATGTTTATATATGGATAATATATTGTCTAACATAAAGCCTTATCCTACATGTATATACAGCTATACAGTATATTTTTTCAGCTCAGCCATGAGTTTAATACTTCCTTTACACTTCACATACAACACTTTCTGGATCCCCAGCTCTATACACACCTGCTGTCCACATCAATAATGCACACACAAACACATGATCATGCACATATACATTTCATATCTGTTTTTAAAACCCCTTTCACTTCCCTCCACTGCGGTTCTCATCCTCACTTTCCTAGTCACAGCTCACTGTCAGCACCACAGGATTAGGAGCATTTGACTGGCCTGTTGCTAAGCAACAGTAACCATGGCACCGATTCATTTTGAAGACAGGGAAGGGAGTGGGACAAGAATATACATCAGGGAATGGGATGATGGGTAAATGCTGTACTGTAATTATTACAGTATTCTCTGTCTGTGAGTTAGTGCATTGGTCATAGTCATGATGCTGCCACCACTTTTTTTTTACTTGAAGTAGGCCTCCAGAGTGAGATGATAACTGGGAGGAAGCACTAAAATGATCTAAAAGACAGGCCATTACTTCACTGATTCACCTATTATAGTCAGTGCTTTGCACACACAAGCATTCTCAGAATTGTAGAAGGATGCTGTTGTCATTTCTGATCTCAATATCTGTGATATTAGAGGATTAGTATCAGTAGTGGTGCTTTTTTTAACTACGGCCACAGTGGGCAGATACCCAGGGCAGCACTGACCAAGGAGTCAGGTGATGAGATGCTCTGTGCTGAAACGGTGAAAAGTAACTATTTACAAATACTCATATTACCGTAACTGTGTATATTTTTGGTACCGTTTTAAGTAGCTTTTCAAACATGTAGGCCTACTTATACCTGCAATTCAAGCCATGCAATTGTAATTAGCTACAGTTAAAATCACTGGAGTTAGTGAGTACAGCACCCAGTCTCAAGTGTCCTAATGAACGGCTGTCCCACTTTTGTGTCTCCCCTCTTTACATACAAACACGCCACATCACTGGCTCTGAGTGGTCAGAGTTCAGAGAATATGCTGATTATGGAAACAATTTAATCTGTTTAATTAAACAAATGCAGTGTTACTTAAACTGCATATAAAGGTAACACAAGTAGTATTTTTAATGTGAACTTTATACTTTTACTCAAGTAAACATTTGGCATCAGTAATTGAGTACATTTTTAGCCATATAAGTGTACTTTTAATTCAAAATTTTCATTAATTTTTCACAAATTTTTACTCTTTCCTCCACTGCTGTGCAAGACAATGCACCATCCAGACATCATGCTTCAGCTGAACTGTCGCCTTTCCATTCTTCAGTCTAGAAAAGACTAGGCCTGTCACGATAACGCATTTTGAAGTGTGATATATTGTTGAAGTAAATATAGACAATAAATAATAATATTGAAACAAAACCATAAAGCAGAATTCTCCACACAAAAAAATTCTAGATGAAAGCAACACTTAAGTAATTAGTTTATAATTTTAGTTCATAATTCAACCTTCTTCAGCTCAAATCTTATCGTACTGCAGAAAAAAATAACCAAAGATTTCAACTAGTACAAAGACGAAGTACACACAATAAATATTGTTCCAAAAAATTATTGTTCTATCCCTCACATATTTAATGATAAGTCGATAATTATTTTGACAGGCCTAGAGAATACCAAGGCATTTTGTGGCCTGTGGATTGCATCCGGCTTTGCCTGACCACTCAGTCCCCTCTACATTCAGGTCAAATTCAAGGGTCTGGAATCGGACCACAGAACGTGACAAACCATTGTCCTAACTAAAGCTGTTAATTTGTCTCTCTAATTTGAGAGAAAATTCTTGTATCATTCAGAAAAAAATATGTCTAGCTATCTTTTTACAGCTGTTTGTATTAGACATTTGCTTATAAGAATTTATTATATGAATGATTGTGTTGTTCAGACTTTCTGCCACATCTGGATTAAAAAAATAAGTAAAAATGCTTTCCCCTACTACAGAGTGCCCATTGCCCCCCATGGCATGGAGATGGCGAGGCAAATCTTAACAAGGGAGCACAAGCTGACTTTGCTGTGCCACTTTTGTGTAAGCTGCTGGTGCTGAATGAATCATATGAAACTCAAGACAATGTTCTACTGCTTACAAGCTTTCTTCCAGTGTTATATTATAAAGATAGATCTTGTATGGAGTCAAGGAATAACTTTTTCCTTATTGCAAATGAGGAAAAAGCTCATGATACAGGCTACATTCAGACTTCCTGATGAAAGTTTGTGAAGTCTGTGGTGTTTAGCTTCTATAGCTCCACTTTCCACAAGCTGTGACTCTGCTGCAAAGACCTGGGGCAGAGATAATTGGGAAACTAGGAAGACCTCGCCGCTCATGCAACAAGCTTTATATAGTTAATCAATAATATCAATAATAATAATATTATTATTCAAATAATTGTATATTACGGTATTTTAAATGTTACATTAACCAATAATACCAGTGACGGGCTATAAAAAATCCTAGCACCTGTGAACTCCCTTAGCTGCACATTGCCATCACAAACTGCTAATTCCCACAGGTACAGCTGAGCACTTGATTCTGTGAACTCAGTTAACACCATATAAGGTTTTCTCATGTAGTTTTATTTTTACACATAAAAGTAATTGATTTCATGTTCTAAACTGGCAGATCAGCACTTTGCTTTATCCTTGTAGCCCATTTATAAACGTAACCTACATTTAAATATAGTTTAAATGTTGTGGGAAGTATAAATGTGACTTTAAGAGTTTATTTGTCTTAAAGAAGGGTTTACCCATACTTGCATACTTTGGTGTAAAATGAAAGAACCATTTATTTGGACACATTTTCAGTAGTTCACTTATTAAAACACAGTATATGAGAATAATGACAACTGCTAAATGTAGCCTATAACGTACTCCAACACTAGTAGAGACAACAGCCAGGTTAAGAATGTACTCCCTCGTCAGCGGTGACACAAATTAAGGTCAAATTATGACAAAAGCTCAGGCACACTAATTCCAGTTGCAAATATAAAAAATGTAAACTCCAAAGAACATATGCAGTAACTACTTAAATGTCTGACCTATCCCAGTCTTCATCTTCAGCTGTGGTGTTGGGATTTCTACAACAACATATATTAGGCACAGCAACATGAAAACATGAAAATGACTTCATTAAGTGAGTTTTACATACAATTCTGACCAATGATTAACGTTTGTGATTAGCTGATGGGTATAATCCATCCCAAAAAATAAATAAGGAACTGAAATAGTGCTACATGTTTTTATTATGTTTTAGGTGATTTTGTTTTTTCAACCAAGGAAGCCCTGTTGTGCACTGTTGCACATTTACATTTACTACTGAATTTTACTCCTGTTGCACTGTTGTTTACTACTGTTATTGCACATTTACTACTGGAATTTTTAGTACTGTTGTTTACTCCTGTTATTGAATTTTACTCCCGTTGCACTGTTGTTTACTACTGTTATTGCACATTTACTACTGGAATTTTTAGTACTGTTGTTTACTCCTGTTATTGCACTAGAATTACTACTGTTGCACATTTATTTTTATCTTAACTCCAATGCACATTCTACTGCACATGACCAATTCACTGCTGTATCTTCCATTGCACATTTTGATGCACACTGCACACTTTGGAAATCTGTATATAGGTATTTATTTATTATGTTGCACTGCTTTAAGATTTTAGATCTTAGACTTTAGTTTTAACTTTAGATCTCTGTCTTAGATAGTTTTTGTTGTGTTTTGTCTTCATATTGTATCTTGTACACTGTCTTTTTGCACTACCTGGCCAGAGAGAAACGAAATTTCGATTCACTGTATGTTGAACACATATGGCAGAATTGACAATAAAGCTGACTTTGATCTTTTGATCCTATGTTGGACACACACACAAAACATTTGACATGTTTACAGACAAATATGGTAAAAGCAATGCAATAATATGAAGTATACCCAAATTGAAAAGGGGGCTTCTAAGACGCGTCCTTGAAAACCTTCACAATAGTCTTATTCTCTCACTCTCTGTATTTATTATTTTCCAGTGATTATGATTAAAGAACAATTATAAAACTAGTCCACTCTTCAGTCTTCTAAAATTACAGGGAATAAGTGGGGAAGTCTTAGATGACAATGAACAATGACAGAGGATTGCGCTCTCATTGAAACTGAAATCTTGTAGAGGCTGGATATCACTGACAGCATGTTGGCGAACCCGAGGCTGAGCTCATTTCACCGAATGAGAAAGAGAGAGCAGCAACACGGACCTCTGGAGGGGAGTGATTAGTGCTGCAAGTCACATCTGCCCTGTTTGTCTTTCAGGTTTTACTGACTTCAAAGCCCAATCTTTCTGTTCAAAACTGGAGCGAAACAGAGCATCTACACATGCTTCATACAGGGCTCTCAAGTTTTGGTAGGAGTGAGATTTCCGAGGAGGGGGGGGGTGCGAGTGACTTTTTTTTCGCTGAAAACGCGCGGTGCCTGCATTAACTTTTCTGGACACAGAAGTGAATAGGGTTGCCAACTCTCCCTGAAAAAAAAAGGGACACCTCATCGGCAGGACCGGCCGGCCCGATTGCCTTCACCCTTCGTGGTGTAGTGAATCTTTTTAGCCCTTTTTTTGTGTGTGTGAAGCGATTTTTTTTTTACTATTTGACTCAAACCTGAATTGAATTACATGCATATTTGAGTGATATGAACACAGGGAAAATAAATAATTATCAGCAATTTATTTTTAAAACAAAATAACAAAATTAACAGAATAAAAGAAATATCTGTCCTGCTTAACTTAAAGGGACAGTGTGTAAGATTTTTACCCGTTAATTACAGAAATTGAAGATACCCATTCAAAAATACATTGTTTTCCAAGCCTTTTCACTTCCATCATGAAATCAAAGTATTCTGTTGGACTTAGATATACCTGCATAAAAAGGGGGATCATCCCCATATAGAGGCAGCCATTTTGATTACGAGAGCCGCAGAAGGACATTTGGGCTTCGCCTTCGGCAAGGCTCGTGGTTTTGGGTAAACAACGACAAGCACGTTCCGGATCACACGTCGTAATGGATCTAACACGTGTTTTGGACTAAATTGTTTTACTTGATTTTATTCGCTGGATCCTTACGGACAGATTGAGACCAAGTTTATGGTGAAATACTGAGTTTGACCTGTCCAGAGCCTTCAAAGGTAAGCTAAGTAACAAACCTCGTTTTGTGCTTTTCCGTATAAAAGCCCCATGTGCTCGGAGAGTGATTGTTGTGCCGGGAAATGAATTGCATAGTCAAAAAGAGGAGACTGTAAGGTTTCATTTGATGTGTAGATTGTCATGGTACACGATCGGGAATGTGTGTTTTCATGCGAAAAAAAAAAAAACAGTGAACGGGACCGTGTTTTATTTATACCGTAGTTGTCGGCGAGAGCTCGCACAGTGCCGGGTGCGCGCTGGTACACGAGCTGTCCGCGTTACGGCGCGCCCGGGTGACCCTCGAGGTCTGCTGTAGCCAAAAGAGGAAGTGCATGGTACCTACACCGCCTATGCGCCACGAATCCTACACACTGTACCTTTAATGCTGTATAAATTAATATAAACAGGGATGAAAGTGACCAGTAATGGAAAAAGCTGAAAGTCACTGAAAAGCTAGGAAAATTTTTGAACTCTAGATGCTCTAAGATGCAATCTGGGGTCATTCCAGCCAATAGAAACTAAGATGTCAACCACCCATTTTGGGGGGAAAAATTCCATTTCTCCCTCTTGATGATCCCACTTTACACGACCTTCTCACAAAATGTGACTTGCACTGGATGGAATCAGCTCGGGATACTGCTGACAGCCAGACTCAAGCTCACTTCTAAATGATCATCAGTCATGGTGGAACAGTACTTAATGATCTTCATGTGGGAAAAGGCTGACTCACATAAATAAGTTTTCATAAATCTATCTCCATTTTATCTGATGAATGTTAATTTTAATCTTAAAATAAGCCAAGCAAACTGTACTGCACTTAAAACACTCTGTGCCCCGTTTTTAGACCCTCACCCACAGTTTGAGGACCCCTTCTTTGATTTTTTTTTAAATTTTTTTTAACCTGTTTTTTCAACTTCCTACCTGGAGTCACATTCTCTTACTGGTTTTGTAGTGGTATTTACCAGCCTCTGCACATTTACCAAATGCATGTGACAAACAGATTTGTGCATTTGTGCACTTTTATTAGGCAAAATTCAACCACATGTCACAGTAGGCCTGCTCTGTGCGGACGCTGTAACATAAATTTAGATTAGTTTTTGCTCTGCATTTCGTCTTGCTCTTCTAATCAAAGGCATTGAGGAGGAGCCTGTGTGCGCTATACGCGGGGAAGAGTGAGTGTGAAAAGGAGGACGTGAGGTGAAGGTACACGCTGTAGCGAACAAGCTGCGTGCGCTGGCGGCGCGCGTGGTGTCCGCTACTCCAGTCGAGCGCGCAGGCTGCAGCGCGCAGGCTGCAGCGCGCAGGCTGCAGCGCGCAGGCTGCAGCGCGCAGGCTGCAGCGCGCAGGCTGCAGCGCGCAGGCTGCAGCGCGCAGGCTGCAGCGCGCAGGCTGCAGCGCGCAGGCTGCAGCGCGCAGGCTGCAGCGCGCAGGCTGCAGCGCGCAGGCTGCAGCGCGCAGGCTGCAGTGAGAAGCTCCGCACGGTCCCGCACACCGGTAAAAGTTTATTGCTAACGGCAGCGGCTGTAATGATTGCACTCATCTCGAGACCAAGACCGGTGTCGTAGTATTCGCCACCAGTCGACTAGTAGATCGAAGTATTGGGCACTCCTGTTTTAGACACTA
This sequence comes from Paratrypauchen microcephalus, assembly GCA_036785185.1. Lineage (NCBI taxonomy): Eukaryota > Metazoa > Chordata > Actinopteri > Gobiiformes > Gobiidae > Paratrypauchen > Paratrypauchen microcephalus. The sequence continues at coordinate 7,068,153 of JAVJIX010000011.1, read as the reverse complement.
TTTTTGATTCACACGGAAAAACGGGACAAAGTATTTTTAGCTCAATAGGGGACGCGCAGTTTTGTTTCTGAATACGGGACGATTTTCAAGGGACGGTTGGCAACCCTAGCTGTGAACAGTGGCTACAGTTTTGAATTGCTTAAAAAATTTCAGCGTGAGAAATACCATGTGTGGCGTGTGAGCGTGTGAACACGTCGAATTGCGTGTGTCACACTCTCAAAGCGTGAGACTTGAGAGCCCTGCCTTCATACATCAGACCCTCCAGGATTTTGCGGGCATTTTTTGTGATTGTTGCGGGCTAAAATGCCTGAATTTGCGGGAGCTTTTCCAAAAAGTTGCGATGAAAGTTGCGGTGCTTTTAAAGGTCCAGTGTGTAGGATTCGTGGCGCATAGGTGGATAGTGGCTATGCACTTCCTGTTTTAGCTACGGCAAACCTCGAGGGTCACCCGGACGCGCCGTAGCGGAGAGCTCGCGTACCCGCGCACGCTCCCGTGCGCGCACCCGCCGCGCACCCAGCCGACAACGGTATTAATAAAACGCGGTCTCCCGTTCAGTTTTTTTTTTCTTTTCGCATGAAAGCACACATTCCCGATCGTGAACCATGATAATCTACATATCAAATGAAACCTTACAGTCTCCTCTTTTTGACTATGCAATTCATTTCCCAGCACAACAATCACTCCCTGAGCACATGGGGCTTTTATACGAAAAGCACAAAACGAGGTGTGTTACTTAGCTTACCTTTGAAGGCTCTGCACAGGTCAAATTCTGTATTTCACCACAAGCTTGGTATCAATAGGTCCGTAAGGATCCAGCGAATAAAATCCAGTAAAACAATTTAGTCCAAAACATGTGTTAGATCCAATACGACGTGTGATACAGCAGCATGCTTGTTGTTTTTTCCAAAACCACAAGCCTCCCCCCACCCCACCCGCACCTCTCTCCTTCTCTCCTTCTCTCTTGCGCAGCGCGCCGGAGCCGCCTGCTGCTTTGCCTCCGGTGCTACCACGAGCCTTGCCGAAGGCGAAGGCGGAGCCCAAATGTCCTTCTGCGGCTCTCGTATTCAAAATGGCTGCCTCTATATGGGGAAGATCCCCCTTTTATGTGACTATATCTAAGTCCAAAAGAATACTTTGATTTCATGATGGAAGTGAAAAGGCTTGAAAAACAATGTATTTTTGAATGGGTATCTTCAATTTCAGTAATTAACGGGTAAAAATCTTACACACTGGCCCTTTAAGGTTTTTGTTGCGATTTTGTTGCGGGAGGAAGTGAAAGTTGAGATAAATAGTTGCGATTTTCGCTTTTTGTAATTAAAATTGAGTAATATTTTGAATACTGAGTTATTACTGACAAAGAACAATACAAGGACACAGAGATCACAAATATGGTCCTAAAACAACCTTACAACCTTACCAACATGGAAAATAAATTACTACTAGGAACTGTTTCGCGCGGTCTTTTGCTGTTATTTTAGTGGGCAAATGGCGCCGCAGACATGTTTCTTTGCCATTAGAAGCCGTGTCTCAATTCCCAGGGCGCGCGGCTCGGAGCGTGGCCCGAAGGGCATGTGCGTCACACATTTCGACAGAACACCGGCGCGACGACTGCTGTCCCACTTCTTTTTTGTCCCATGCGCAGTTAACACGCGGTCCGAAGACCGCAGTCGTTAAGCGGTCCGCGGACTGCAGTCGGGGCTGAGCAAGTGTGCACCTCCTTGACTGCAGTCTGAGCCCCCTTCGGGCCACGCTCCGAGCTGTGCGCTCTGGGAACTGGGACACGGCCGCAGTTTCGTTTTGTCACACGGAAGTAAAGCAGAATGTTGCGGCTTCCAAACTCAAACCTTTTAGCCACCGAGAATATGAGGTTGGGTCCTATGGCTCGCAGATTTGTGATGCGCAAAGAGGAGGCTATGGTGACAGATACGCTGAGATCCAGATATGTTTTGTGCATTTATTACAAAAAGAGCGCACACAGTTATGACAGCGCAGCAGGATGAAATGGAACTCATGAAAACCAGCAGGATGAACAGATTAACTTGAAAGATGAATGAATGGTTTTTCGTTCAACAAAAAATACGGCTACACCCCAACCCTGACTCTCTCCTCTGTGTGACAGGTGAGCGCGCGCTTTTACACGCACACACTTCCGTACGTGCACACACCCACACTCACGTGACCCACCGCCTCTGCCGCACACACACACACAAACGCACCGTGCACCTCATCTCAGTTATGTCTCCTACACAGAAGGAAGTTGGTCGGCGTTCAATACGTCGCCGATGATTGGTCAAAATTTGTAAAAATTGCGGAAAAGTTGCGGTGATTGGTCAAAATTGCAACACCGCCCTGAATTCGCGGGGATTGGCTAAAGTTGCGTTGAAGTTGCAAATCGCAACATCGCGAATTCCTGGAGGGTCTGATACATTGTGAACAGTGCTGATGGCCAGCAGTTTCAGATATTTAACCAGGCCCTCATCTTAACCATGTCTCTACAACCCAACATATGTGGAATCTACTAACTAACCCCCCTGGGAGCCTTTGTGCAAGTCGATTAATACTTTTCAGCGACAGTTCTGAGTTGCCTGGCTAAAACACTGAACAAATCTTCATGAAGAGACAGATCTGTAATTTAATGTGGGAAGAGAGGTCAGCACCACTGGCTACCTCTGTCTGTGATGATGTGAACACACTAGGGCTTTAGGCCTTTAGTTAATTAGTTGATTAATTGGCTGATGGCATCTTAATCTACCAAAGATTTTATTAGTTGACTAGTTATTTCACTGTGAGATAAGAGTTTATATATGCTACAACAGAATAGAGAATGAATTTATGATGCTGTTTTACATACAAATATTGTACCCAGTATCAGGAATCTTCTGGATCCCAGGGGCTCGTACTCATATGCATCAATGCGGTACAGAGTCCGATACCAGGATCCAATACCACTTAACTGTGTTGCATCTTATTTGATGCCCGAGGCTTGCTTCTCACCTGAGTAGTGAACATGGAGCAGTGAGGGGCTGACCATAAAGGGTGTACATTAACTGCTAATTGCACATTAAGCTCAGCTTTCTGAGGAAGACTGGAAGGCAGAAGAGGAATTTTAATTCGTCGCTTGGTCTCACAAAGACTTTGGTACTTTATTATTCACATGCATTTAGTTTCAGGTGCATGTACAGCTTTAGAACAGCTTTTATCAACAGCAAATTGAAACTGTGGTGAACTGGACCAAGCACGGCCAGTCTGTTTTTGGAGCTTCTTAGTTGATAAGAAAATGCTTAATTATTAGCTGCAGACAGTGCACAGCTGACTCATTTTGTCATGAAGTGCTTCTTTTACAAAAGATTCTTTGGGGAAAACACAAAATTTACTAACCTGCCATAAATGTTTTCAAGTTCACCAATGATGTCTGTGCATTGCTTGTGTTATAGTAGCAGACTAACGTTGCCAGGTAGAGTGAATATATGGTAAAGATAAGAGTGAATATGGTACAGAGGAGGGATAGTGAATATATGTTAAGTACTGCTGACAATTCTTTACTTGTACGTACATTGTGAGCTACTGTGCTGTGAGTATCATTCACTATTATGCTGAAGGCGTTTGCCTAGCAGTTAGCGCAGAGCTCATAAAAAATCCTCTGAAATATGGTGATTTTAGTAGAAATTTAACGCAGCCCCACAAAAATGAAGTCTAAATATGAAGGTGGTGGCACAGTGGCTGAGTGGCTAGCACTCACACTTCACAGCGATTCTTTCGAGAGTTCATTTGGAGCTACTTTTTAGTTGATTAACTGATGCACATGGCATAACTTTTGTTGACCAACAATTTCAAGTACAGCCCTAGAAAACACAGTTTTCTTTTAGGGCCCCATTGTCAGGCAAAGATAAATTAAGTTAATAAGTGCCTATCCATCTTCTTCCACTTTTTCCATTTCTGGGTTGCGAGGGCAGCAGTCCAAGCAGATCTGCTGGCCAGAACACAATGCACCAGCCCCCATGAATCCTTCCGCGGGTGGTGGGTCCACGGGAGGTTAATAAAAGTGTTTTATTTTAAATGTAATTAAATAATAAATTGAGTAATAGATTGAATGATAACATTTCAAGTTTGTTTACACATTAACATTTTTGAATTCAATTTTTTCTCTTTAAATGATAAAACAGTCTCTTTAGAAACATGATGCAACATATTTTGTAAACAAGTCATTCAAGGATCCTTATGTCTTTTCTCTGAGATTATATTGATATATTGACCACATGATGGCTCTAGCGATCTGTAAACTGCAATTATACAGAAAATGTGTCTGAATAAGGCTTAAGAGATAATAAACATGTGAAATTGTTGTTAAATAATGAAATAGTCATATTAACACAATAATACAACATGAAGTGTTAATAGGTAATAACTATATAATAGTTTTATATTATATATATCTTACCGTCTGGTTGTCCTCGTAGAGTTTAAGGTCATAGCCACTAAGTTCTACACAGAAAATGATTGCAGTCACGCCCTCAAAACAGTGGATCCACTTTTTCCTCTCAGAGCGCTGTCCTCCCACATCCACCATCTTGAAAGTGAGCTCCTTGAAGGTAAACTTGTTTTCCACAATGCCTGTGGTCATGTCACGGGACCTTAGGATGTCCTCTACAGTTGGGATGTACTCAGGTGCAGAGATGCGGTCCAGGTCATTCAGGTAGTAGGCAGTGTTGTCCTCTAAGTGGTACTCGTTGGATCGTTGAAAGCATTCTTGGACCCCTGAGTCTGCCCACAGACGTTTCATGACACCTAGTAATTCTGGTGTGATCTCCCCCTTGCTCTCAGCGGGCCCAGTGAGAGCAAAGAGCTGCACAGCATCATATGCTCGGTCAGGGTTGTGAAAGTCAATTTTGAGAGTGGTGAGGGCCCGAATAATGCGGGTCAGGGAGTCGATGGCATTGTACAGGATCAGGGGCTTGTACTCCTTGCAGGCCTCAAGGTTAAAGCCTCCACTGTGGATGATCTTCATCTGTTTTACTATGGTGCTTTTCCCAGAGTTACTAGTTCCTAACAACAGAAGCTTGATTTCACGTCGCTGCCGCTGGCTTTCTGACCGCAAATGACGGTCAATACGCCGCGAGCGCCGTGCAGCTTCCTTTTCCTCCGAACTCTGACGGCATCCCATGGTCCACCACGTGGAGAGCACAAAGGAACACGTGCTGCTTTTTGATGGGGGGCACAATATGACAAATTGTTTTCCAAATGGAAATATTGTGAAGGTTTGAAGGTTTTTATATTTTTTAGGCTTTTAGTGAAAGCACAATATCAGACCAATTTAGTTTGAGAGAGGAGTCGGCATGCATCGGAGTGACTCAGGAGTATCTCATACTTAGTTCAGGGGCAGTCGGAGTGTGTGGGCAGAAGCCAGACCGGTGTGATACCCACACAGTGCCTGGCCCTGAGGTTGGGACTGCCTATGAAGGCCAGTGGAGCAGGGGCGCATAGCAGGGCCCCTGAAGAACAGCTTTGGATGGGGCAGGGGCCTTTAGGGGGCTGCAGTTGTGTCAGTGGAGTAGGGCTTTGGACAAAAGCACTCGCACTCTCTTCTCCCACATGGCGACTTAGTTTAGCTGCCTCCGTTTATCTTCGATAACAATCAACCTGAGATACGTGTCCTCTTCACTTGAACTTCCAGATCAGATGTTTACACTTCTGATGTGATGTTATCTCCCACACATATGAAGATTTCAGGGTCTGCCAAAGAAGATAGACAAGAAAAGCATTTTCAGTGCATATCATAACAATTTGTATGTAACATTTTGAATAATGACTTGAAATGAACTTTATACTAACGGCATATAAATATATGAGCCTTGCTACTTCTGTATCCTTTGTTTACCAATAAAGCTTTGCAGCTATAATAGTATAAGTGTAACTGTGTTCACTAACCTTACTGCATTACCCATGTCCTGTAGCCCTGCTCTAACACCAGCAGATCCACACACTGTGCTCTTTTCTGCCTAACCACGCCCACCTTTTACCACTACCACATGCACACGTCTATTATAGCAAACAACAAACCAAGGTCAAGCATACACAAAGGTGAACTAAGGAGAAGGAGAAACTTTATATAGACACACACATACATACATACAGTGAATATAAAAATAATTTCACACATTTTTCCACCTAATGTGACCTATAACCTGTACAACACAATTGAAGAACAAACTGAAACCTTTAAAGGGGAAAAATATAAAATAAAAAACTTAACCTGCACACCCTTAAACTAATAGTTTGTTGCAGCACCTTTAGCTTTTATTACAGTCTCTCAGCATGGCACATCTTCATGTGGCAATATTTGCCACTCAAAACTGTTCCAAATCTGACAGATTGCGAGGGCATCTCCTGTACACAGCCCTCTTCAGATCACCCCACAGATATTCATTGGGATTCAGGTCTGGACTCTGGCTGGGCCATTCCAAAGCCTCAGTCTTATTCCGGTGAAGCCATTCTTTTGTTGATTTAGATGTGTGCTTTGGGTCATTATTGTGCTGAAAGATGAAGTTCATCTTCAGCTTTCTAACAGAAGGCCAAAGGTTTTGTGCTAACGCTGACTGGTATTTGGAACTGTTCATAAATCCCTCCACCCTGACTAAAACCCCAGTTCCAGTTGAAGAAAAACAGCCCCAAAGCATGATGCTGCCACCACTATGCTTCACTGTAGGTATGGTGTTATTTTGGTGCACCAAATATACCTTTTGGAATTATGTCCAAAAAGTTCAACCTTAGTTTTATCAGACCATAACACATTTTCCCACATGTGTTTGTGAGATTTCAGCTGTCTTTTTGCAAAATTAAGCCGGACTTGGATGTTTTTCTTTGTAAGATAAGGCTTCTGTCTTGCTACCCTACCCCATAGTCTAGACATATGAAGAAGAGGGGAGATTATTGTCACATGTACTACACAGCCAGTATTTGCCAGAAATTCCTCCAGCTCCTTTCAGGCTACAAGAATGTGAGGAAAAGCTGAACTTTATTTAGGGTTGATCAGAGGCACTTTAATTGGTGACGGGTGTGTGCTGACTCCAGTTTAACATGAGTTTGAATGTCATTGGTTAAATCTGAACACAGCCACATCCGGAGTTATAAAGGGTGTGCACACTTGTGTAACAACATTATCTCAGGTGTTTATTTTTACTTCATCTCCCTGAAAGATTTGTTTGTTTCTTAATTGCGTTGTACAGGTTATAGGTCACATGAAAGGTGGAAAAAGTTGTGAAATTATTTATCTTGATGTAATTTTTTTTACATCACATAAACCTGGCATTTGGGGGGGTGTAGACATTTTATATCCAGTGTGTGTGTATATATGTATACATGTACTGTGTATATACACACACACACACACACAGACACACACACACACACATATATATACACACATATATAGTATAAATCATCACTAGTGATAATCAGGAAAATCCTGAGCGCAACTACAGACAATGACATGATGAAACTTGTCATTCTTTATGAGGCCCACTGCTTAACATGATTTGCTCAAACACACATGATTTGCTCACACTGGAAGGCCACATCTGTCAGTACAGAATAGAATGCTGCTTACTTCTGATAACAGATCATGAAGCTTAGCACCTTTAGCCAGTCATTAATTGCTAGTGCAGCCTTTGCAAGTCAGTGAGTGAATTCTGGTGGTTCTGAGGATTCACATGAGCTATGGCTCATGACCTGTCCATATAGTGCCACTGAGAAAAACATATGTAGGAGACAGTAGGAGCACAGCCTTCATACTGTCCGTAAGGGGGCTTATGCAAGATTTGAATCTCCCTTTTTTCCCGTTCCCCCTTCTCTTTTACCAGCTCAAGGTGGTATTTAAAGTTATTCATGCATGTTAAAGTATTTTTTTACAGATCAATATTTTGAATTTAAATATCCGTATTAGAAAATAATGATCCACGGGTGTCATAAATTTAGAGTGTCATATTTACACTAGTTTAAAACATGTCTGCGTAGTTTGCATACAGCAGGCAAAAAAAGAAAATAATGTATTTTTTTAGAAGAGGAAGGGTGCATGTAAAAATCTGCTCTATACCTCTGGCATCGTACCCCTTGTGTATAATTGATTAATAACTCTGTTTCTCCACATCTGTTATTATTGTTGTTCCAATCCATCATTCAGTCCACCTGCTTTTTCAATATGCTCACTGTTACCCAAATAATTTCCCTTGTGGATCAATAAAGCTTGTCTAAGTCTAGGTCTAAGTTAAAAATCGGTCTAAACTCACAAAGGTAACACACACAGCTGCTAAAATCATAGGACTCCCCACACCCAACCTTGCAGATCACTACAGGAACACCTCACCCCTCTGCCTTCAGGACAGAAGTACAGGATGCTCAGGTGCAGGAGGGCCAGCTCCGGCAGAAGCCTGGTCCCCTCAGCTATCACATTTTTTGAACAATAGGCGCTGAGTGAACTGTAATGTCTGTTGTAATGTGTGTGTGTTTGTTGTGCTGTGTTGTTGCTGTATATGTCAAACGAGCTCTATGTGCATGAAAATGAATTTCCCCTTGGGACAATAAAAATCTAAAGTCTAATAAAGTTGTCAGTCGAACCCAAAAACGAATAGGCGTGTAGTAGACTAGAGACTTGCCGGACATTGTGAGAGATACACTCATGGGTCCAACAGACCGCCTGTCCCTGTGTGAGAGCACTAAACAAGCATGTAAACTTGGTGACATTTCCTCTTTTAATTCCAGGCACTTTTGTATCTGCATGAAATTGTTTCTGAAGCCACAGTAAACTGTAACCATTTTGAATTGAAAACATGAGGTTTTAATCTAGTTAGATTTAGTCCTAATTTGGACCACAACATTGTTGTATCAAGTTCACATGACACCAATTTTGTGCAGTGAATTTCCAGTAAGGCTAAAATCTTATCTGATTGTGATTTTTATTTGTCTTTTGCATAGAGTACTCGTCAGGGGCAAACATCTGTAGTGTTGCTGAGTCAAATATGAATAAAATTACATCTGCACCGTGAACAAATTAATTTAATCATCTTGATCATTTTATATAAAACAGCATCTAGACATGGTATGATAATACACAAATGTTTCTAATATCGATCTCTTTTCAATTCACCTCGGAAACATCTCTGCATCATTTTCCACTGATGATGATGATACTGATGCTGCAAAGTGAATAAAAGATTCTTGCAGCCTGGGGATTTCCAAAAGTCTATACACGAGCAAGCAAAAGGCAAAAAGGAGGCTCTTATAGGACTCATAATTTCACAGACAAGGTTAGTAGACTTGCATGTACATTACATTTTTAAAGGTAATTTTGAACTGACCAGATTATTTGTAAGGAATAATAACATCTGTAAATCAAAATAATTCACAATCAGCTTACCTCAGTTCGCCTTAATGAATTTAAACAAAAGTCATAAGACTTGGATAAATAATGATTCTACATTTGTAACATTGTACATTCTGGAACAAAAGGCAGACAGTCAATTTCATGCTTCTAGCAACAGAGAGCATTAGATCAATGTCACCCCAATGTCAGTCTTAACAAAGATTCAGCAGATAACACTGTATCATGTGAGGCCTAAATGTTTGAGCTTATAATACATAAAAAAGCATCACACACACTGGAAGAAGTACTATTCCACAAACCATAGGTTTGTCTTATATGGTGAGTCAGAGTCCAGGTATGTCAGAATTGTGAAATTTATTGAACAGAGAAATAAATCCAAATCAGTTCTAACTGAAGTGCAGTGGAGATAATGAAGGTAATTCTTAAATGTAGAGAAGTTTGAACACATTTGTCAAACAAAATTGCCATCAATATCGGACTGATTGCAATACTTGCCATAATAATACTTGGGTTTGGACCAAGAAGCACAAAAATGTACTTTGTTGAATACAATTTTCAAATTAATTTAAAAGGAATTTACCCATGATCATACTTTTCTCACTTCCTAACCCTTGTTGAAATGTCCAGAATTACGTTTTAGACCTTTATATTAGTCACTAGTTTGCATAATATCCATGTTTGTAACTGAAAGTCTTGTGCAGACTTCAGAGAGAGATGCTTGCACTATACACATCTGAGGACATTACATTACACATTCATTAAGAAAAACAATGATGGGCAGTGTTCTGTTCTCCACTACCTCCAAACAGAGGGTTGAGGGTGAGGATGGGATAGGGGTCATCTCTCTGTACGCTAGATTCTTTTTGTGATAATTCTCTATTGAACGAAGCTGATCTCAGTGGTTGTGTTCCCCGTTCTTCAATCTGACGGGTCACACTGAGTCACAAGGCTGGCCAGTGATGACAATGGCAGGTTTGTACAGAGTGGAGCTGTGTGTAGTGTAGACTGTGGGATGTGAGAGGAGTAAATGGTACTAGGTGGACACGCTGGTGTGCATTATGTGCGAGTGTGATGATAGTGTACACATCTTAGAGAGATATATCTTGCGCTAAAATATCTGAACACTGATTAAAACCATAGAGTTAGCATGAAAGGCTTTTTGATATACATTCACACGCACTGAAACACAGTATCATCATTTGGATCATGATGACAGGTGCGTGTGAGTAGCTGGAAATTGTGGAATTGTTCAGGCTGTTACAACCCACTGATATACAGATAAATATGTGCTGAGTAATTTGATAGCTAAGACAGCAACAGAACCAACTACAGTGGTACCTCACCTTACGAAATTAATTCGTTCCAGAAGTGGTTTCGTAACGTGAATTTTTCGTAAGGTGAGTAGCTATTTCAATGGAAAAAGCCTGATTCGTTCCAAGGCCCCGATCCAAGTTTTTTTTTTTTATAGTGTAACTTTTTTTATAGTGTAACATTGTGTTCTGCATAGAGACTGTAGACCCAGGACTAAACGTGGACTATACCAGGTCTAGACCAAGGTCTAAACCTGGACTAAACCGGGACTAGACCAGGTGGTTTAAAGCGCCGCGTGCGGGTCTATTTCCTGGTTTCATTTCGAGTCACGGCTGAGGCGAGCAGCGAGGGGGACCGCACGCAGTCTGAGCGCATGAACGAGACCCGTGCTCAAACCGTGCCTCCTCTAGACCTCCTCTAGACCTGGTCCTCTAGACCAGGTCTAGACCACCGCGGCTCTTGCATGCATTCGTTCATGCGCTCAGACTGCGTGCGGTCCCCCTCGCTGCTCGCCTCAGTTGTGACTCGAAACGAAACCAGGAAATAGACCCGCGCGCGGCGCTTTAATTCACCTGGTTTAGTCCTAGTTTAGTCCAGGTTTAGTCCTGGTTTAGTCCTGGTTTAGTCCAGGTTTAGTCCTGGTTTAGTCCAGGTTTAGTCCTGGTCCAGTCCTGGTTTAGTCCAGGTCTAGACCTGCTGGCAGCCCCGCGCCGGGTCATGCTGCACTATCACACGTGTCCGCGCAGTTTTCTCCCCCCTCCCCCTTCCCCCCACACTTCACTATTAATAATTTTGTTGAAAATCTATGAAAGTTTGAGTGTTTAAACGAGAGACAAATGTGAGAAAAGTTTAAATTCAGTCTGAGAAAAGTGTATAATGTGTGTGGCTGAGCGCGCATTATTTGAATTTTTGAGATTTCGCGTTTCGTATCTAGAGACCAAAATTTAACGTGAAGGCGTTTCATAACTGAAATTTTTTTAAAGGCAACACTCATATAATGTTTGTGTGTTTGTCTTATTTGTTATTGCATCCTCATAATGAACCAATTTAGATGTTGTACAATTACACATTAAACTATATTTTGGGTTATAAGGTATTGTCTTCCATAATTGTCTTGCACGTTCTGGGTTCGATCCCCGGGTCGCCCGAGCCTTTCTGTGTGGAGTTTGCATGTTCTGCCCGTGTCTGGATGGGTTTCCTCCGGGCACTCCGGTTTCCCCCACCAACCCAAAACATGCACAATAGGTAAAATCCTCCAGCTTAGGTCCTGACCAAGCCGAAGCAAGAAGAACATGGAGATGGTCCCCAGGCGCAGTAATGTGCTGCCCACTGCTCCTAATAACAGGATGGGTTAAATGTAGAGAAGAATTTCTCCAGTGTGAGATCAATAAAGTTGCTTCTTCTTCTTCTTCTAAACACATATTTGTATATTTAGCAAGGATGCTCTTGTTTGTTTTTAAATATATTTTAATGTTTTTAATTTCTGCTCAGATAATAAACCCTAATTAATAAATGATAACAATCGGACCAAAGATGGAGAGTCACATCACAGTATTTCAAATCGTGTACCTTATCTTCACTTCCTTCTGCTGCTGGTAGGAGGCTGTAGCACTTTCTCATCATCCCTCTCCCTTCCCACCACCTCCTTGTTGTCATATGACCACTGTTATGTGTGTGTGCAGTGGAACACAAAGTTGCTCTGTTAGTCCCCTCTGCTCTGCCCCTTAGATTTGAGTGTTCCAAGTAAGGCCTTCTCACTCTCCAGAGTCAGGGAAACAGACAAGCCCCTGTCTTCTGCAACCAACAAACATCAGACAACAGAGAACAGAAAAAGGCAACGGGTGAACGGAACCAACTGTTCTATGTAGCTTAACCATACTCATTAATTCAACTCAGATTCACGTTGGTTTGAAATCTTACATTTCTGTATTTAGTAATTAATGAGTCCACTCCACCTGTCTGTGTCTCGTGTAATGGCTGCCAGATGCTGTCCCACCACTCTTTGTGCACAGATGATACTTTGCCCCAGTAACTGGCGAGTATTTAAACACCCAAAACAAACACTAATGCTGAGCCAGCTAAAACAGACCAATGACCTGTCTCACATCATAGAGTGACAAAGCAATTCTTACACACATGGAATATCACAATTACAACACATTTTTCTTCAAATACATGATTCAGTCATTCCAATACTGCGCCATGTACCATTTCAGGTCTTTGATTAATCATTTTAGTAAGTTGGTCCCCAAGGGACACAGACTTAGCCCTGTAGCTCTTTGCTGTATAAGAGAAATGTATAATTGCCTAAGTAGGTGGTTTATTCACCTGTAAGGTTAAATATGTCTTCAACTGCATACGGATTAGACTACCATACCAACAACAATAGTCACTGTGAAACCCCATTTGTCCCCTCTATTCATTATGTCACCCAATGAAGTAGCCAGAATGAGTAACAGCAGGTATGGAGGGGAGTCGAGTTTTGTCATATCCGTGTAGGTCACATGTTTAGGAGCCTACCTGCTGCACTCACATGATGTCTAGTTTATTATGTAGTGTTTATTCGTGGACACATACAACAGATGGTTATGTTTGTACATGACAACTACAAGTATGCACAATTTATTGGTCATCGTATGGCCTTCTATAAATAAGGTGAATTTTCACTTTGCTGAAAGGGAAAAACTTAATTTTAGTAAAATATATACTATACAAACTGTAGTCACCTTTGAATTAGTTGATACGTACACTGTACATAGATGACTGCAGATAGGTTACACATATTCAATTTTCAACTTGGCTTAAGGCTTTTTACATAAAACGACACCAGACAAGGTGCACAATCAAAAGTCTTTTCTGTTTTCCCTTGTCAAACCTTAACTGGGCTTTTTAAAAGAATGCACATTTCTACTCTGTTTTGATAGCAATTGTACAGGATTTATTCCACCATTTTTCCTCGCTTCGCAGATGTCTAGGCCTCAGTATGAGTCGGAGGATCTATCACACACGCATTCTTTAGTTGTCACGTGCTCTTAAACGCTGGCTCTACACCATAGAAATCATCACAGTCTTTCCCCTCTTTCTGTCGTCCAATCTGTTCCAAATCTTTTTTCAATTTCTTTCTTATTTGCTTCCCTTGCGCTGTTCTCCACTGCATCAACCTCCGCCCCTCTGCCCCATCTGCCTCCCTACTGTTAAACCCCCAGCCCGGCGACCCCTCCCTGCACTCCTTTTCTCTCTCTGTGAGTCTCTGGAGCATGAAACACAAACACACATATACTACACACTGAGCACTCTGGTCCTCTTCTGATGCTACAGCGCTGATCCCCATTGAAAAAAAGTCTGATGCTGTGTCAAACATATGAGGGATTCTTGAGACAGAAAATGTCACAAATCATCCTGGCTGCTGAGTAATGAGCATGCCCCCCTTTTGCTCCCTCATACTGATTTGTGCTCATAAATAGATACATGCTATTTGAGACAAATAGAGCAAATAAACCCCGTCTTGAGATTGTATTTCAGTGTCAGTATAAATTTTTCCTCCCTTAGCAGACAGCAAGCTCCTATGGCGTAGCTTACGTGAATGTTCCTGTGCTCTTCATGGGCTACAATTAACCTCAGTCTCTACAGAAAAGTCTCAGGAGGGCGTCCACACCATAAGAACATATACTTCAAATATTTCAAGTCATCTCCATTGATTAATTTACTGTCTTGCTTCTGTTTTTGAGCTTAGGGCCTGGATTGAATCGCAGACCCAGATGTGAGCGCTCACATACCTTTGATGCATCCTCCACTTGTCCTACATAACCTAAAGTAATTATATGAGGTAAGAACTATTTACTTGGTTAGAAGCACATTTACGTCAAGAAAGATGCACCAGGGACGTGATGAGTCAAATTGCAAGCATAAAATAACACCATTTGTTGGCACAGAGCTAGCAGGGTGGAGGAGGGGACAGGACAGCCAAGCCTTGGTACCATCTCTGAACATCCCTTTTGCTACATTCTCAAAAAAAACAACAAAAAAACAAATCACTGTCACTCCCACTTCACAGAGTAGCTGCAATCAAATGTACTGTCTTGGCCATTTCCTATGTCCAAAGACGGTCACCCTACAAGTGATTAAAGAAAAAATATCTCTCTGTTGCAAAACAGTCAGGCTTACCGTGTTCACAAGCCAGCATCCATGTACAAAGGATACTGCAGACAAGCCCTTGCAGTGAGAACAGCTCCGTGCAATCCCACTTTAGTCCTGCAGTTTCATCCTCATAGCTCCCTCGTATTCACGGCGTCACACTGGCACATCACTCAGCCTTTCAGCACCCCTGCTTCTCCTTCTTACTAGCGTATGTGTGCTGTATCCTCTCTTGTTTGCTCCAAGGCAGTTGAGACACTGCAGCGATGGGGGTGGAGGGCGTGTATATATGTGTGCGTGTGTGTGAGTGTGTCAGAGACGGGGCTGTGAAAGGGAGTGCAGAGCAGAAATGGAGGGAGGAGTCAGCTGGGATAGAGAGGAGAAAAGGGAAATGCTTAGGATTAAATCGTGAGGCTAACAAAAAGCTGTCCGTGATGTAGCCGTTACCACCACAACAGACTGTCCAAATAGACCTAAGGACATGACAGTAAAATTCACATTTGCTTTTAAGCGGCCAGAATGGGAACAATACGCTTGGCAGATGTGTTTGCTGAACTAGAATGCTGGTGGACAAGCCAACAGCAGGCTTGGTTGTGATTTCATTGATGATTGAAAAAACATACATGATAGGCCGAGAGGGAAGAGGAGGGGACAATAGAGGAGTGGAAGGGAGGGGAGGGCACAAATGACGACAAAGAACAGGGAGGAGGGCTGAACGATGGTGTAATGTGCTGTTTCCGTGCCAACTGTTTCTGTGACAGTGGGATGACTTCCTTTATTGCTATTGGCTATACCTAAGAATTGATAGGACCTCAGGCAAATGAGGCAGCTTTTCATACCTTATTTAATTGCCTTCACCCCTTTATACAATTCTATTATTGCTGGTAAATTCATGGGGAAAACAAGCCAGGAAGAATTTGAAATAAAGATATGGAAAATGCATGTGAAAACAATCGCACACTAGCTATAGGGACTCTTAATACACTTACGTTTAATTTATTTTTTGGTACTCACGTTCACACTTTATCCCTCAGCTCCAGCTGTAGAAACCCCCGGATCAGGTTTCTCAGGGTGTGTAGCATCATGTAATTGCCTGGACACTAAGCCTGATGTCATGAACTATGGGATAATTAATCAGTGATAGGCCGGGGCAAGTGCACATCTGGTGAAAGGGGGGCAACTTTGCCTCTTGCTGACCTTTTTAATCCGATCTGGCAGGGAGGCGGTGAACTGTCCCCATTCTTTCTCACTTCGACCGTGTCTCTTTATCCCTGTTACTCCATTCAAAAAAATCCCATTTATTACCTTGACAGACATTTCATGCTGACACACAAGTCCTTCCTCTTTCTGTCACGGTCATTAGCCATAACAAGGCAGACATGTATCATCTCCACATGCCATTACTATACACAAGGGATGCACTCAATTCCTCATGTAGAGTCTTGAACCCAAATAGAATCACATTTAGGTCTGCAATGGGAACATGATTTGACAGTCAACTGAACAGCACTAGCATTCATGCGTAAGAAAATAAAGTGCTCCCACCCATACAATAGCTTTAGCTGTAAACTAGGTCAGTGTTTATGCTTATGGTCAATAGTTGCTATTGACTTTTCACCTTCAAATGCCAATATTATGAGAATATCTACCTCAGTCTTCTATACATAGACAAGATTGTTGTCTGGCACATGTGCAACTGTAGATTTCCACATCTTTCGCTTACAACATAATTATGACATTGAAAGTAATTTTTTGTTTATTGTACAACTGTTGGAAAAAAACAGGGAGTACAGTGATAGACGCTGAGATGGAGTACACTGCTTTATATCAGGAATACAGCCTAGCAGATTATTGTGACATGTTTGCCACTCACAAGTTAGATGGATGAAAGCTGCATGTTAAATGTCACATCATTTAATTTAGTTTAGTTACTTAAGTGATAAATGTGCAGAGGCAATAATACAAATGGCCCTTGAAAGACTATTTACTTTCTGGTTAAATTGTAAACCTGCTGATAATAATAATAATAATAATAATAATAATAATAATAATAATAATAATAATAATAATAATAATAATAATAATAATAATAATAATAATAATAATAATAATAATAATGCAAAAATGTTTAGGAAGCAAAGGCATCCTACTATCACTGTATCAGATGATGATTGTTGCTTATTTGCATCTGATTAGTTTCTTTAAAGATTTCAAACAGTCCCTCATGGCTCTTTGGTCTGTGTCCTAGTCCTTTTTCATCTCATATGTTTTGTGTCTTTCTGCAATTGTCTCTGTGCCTCTCCCAGTTCTCTGTCTCCTTAATCCCTAATCCTGTGGAAATCAGTCAGGCAGAATGAGCTAGCTTTGATCAGGCTCTCATATCAGCCGTGCTAACAGTGTCAGCACACCCGGATCCCACAGAACCCTGGTGCCCTGGGGGAAGGCTTCAAACGGCCATGTACCCCTGACTCTGCATGTGGGGGCGGGGCAGGAAAAGGGTTTACTCTTACCAGTAATTTCATAATTGTCTAATGAAATATGATCATCATCCAGCATTGCCAATTCTGAGCTGAAACTTCATTTTCTTCCATCTTCCATTTTTGTTGACCCACCAGTCACAGTCATTTGCCTCTTGGCATTTTCTTGGTTGACTGGTAACCAAAGACATTGATGGGTAAATGAAGTGAGTAAGTCAGTGTGTAACAGGGCTCTCAAGTTTTGAGCGGGGTTGTGCGTGAGACTGCGTAATTTCCGAGGAGCGGGGTGGGGGGTGCGAGTGAACTATTTTTCCCGAGGAGCGGGGGGCTTGAATTGCGTGAGAAATGCCGTTTGAGCGTGTGAACGCATCGAATTGTCTCTCTCAATGCGTGAGACTTGAGAGCCCTGCTGTAAATGTTTGTCTAAAGAGCAACTAATGAGAGTTATATAAATGAAGTTATTACCTGATGGTTCTCAGTTTGTTTTATCATTACCGCAGTGTGCGCTTAGCAGCTGAAACTACACTCTACAGTCTGCCCAACAACAGAACAATCTATTTTCTGATTGGCTGATTTTTTTTTCCGGGGAGCGGGACGGGGAGGAGGGAGAGTTTTTTTTGCTGAAAACGCGCGGTGCCTGCATAAACTGAGCCACACAGACCGATTTTCTGGGCACAAAAAAAAAGCGTGAGAAATGCCATGTGTGGCGTGTGAGCGTGTGAACACGTCGAATTGCGTGTGTCACACTCTCAATGCGTGAGACTTGAGAGCCCTTGTAAGCACACTGACCAGTCAGACATGATCCAGCTCTTCAGGCAATGGAGGAAACATGACAGATTATATTTACTGTGTTATATTTGTTAACTTGTCTACTAAGTCTATAATTACATTTTAATCAAATACCCAATTTATAAAGTTTAGGATCTTCACAGCATAACATCTCAGTGTTTGTATGTGTGAATGTGTGAAGAATCCCTCAGTCGTCCAGGTAGAATCCATGGCAAAAGGAGAAATTCAGTTTTTCAGCTGGACAAAGTTTATTTTGGTGCAGCTCATCCAAACTACTTCTTTAGTTCTTCAGAACTGAAGAAGTAGCTTGGATGAGCTGCAAAACGTATTCGACCAAATAAACTTTGTCCAGTTGACAAATTGAATTTCTCCTTTTGCCAATCAGTTAGAATCGCATAGAAAGTTGTATAAGTTTTATAGCCTGGTGTCTTTACAGCAGCAGTGTCTTTACAGCAGCAGCGTTAGCAGTGTTACAGCAGTGGATATATCAACACAATGAGGAAGGATTGCCATCTAGTGATTGCATAAAGGTATTGCATTATCTTAATAAAATATGTGTACGTTCAGTCTTGGTCCTAGAGGTCAAACTTAATGGGTTAAATAAATTATGTGAAGAAAGGCACTTAGAGCGTGTGTCCAAACTCTTTTTTTCACAAAGGGTTTCATATTGAAACATATTTTAAGCTTATGGCTGCAGACCTTTAGTGTGTCCTGCAGATGGGTATATCTTCCATAGAGCCAATGTCTGTATCATAAACAATGCAATGTTTGCTATAGAGGTTTTAGTAGTAGAATAACTTAAATTTGATGTTTAAAAGGAATGCAGCAATTCAGCAGGAAGTCTGAGAGCAAGCAAAAATGGTCACATTTGTCCACTTGACATAGTTTGGACATCCCTGGAGAAATTTACACCTGGTTTGTTTACCAATAGCCTATTTTGTTTGTATTAAAATATTAAGCAACTCAATCATTTTGTGGCTAAATGGATTACATTGCAGGTATGGCAGAGGGATTACACAGACATCTACATGGACTGCAGTTTATGGACTTCCATAACGTTATATTTGTTCGCCTTTTTAGAGTCATGTCAGATGATTTGTACACTAAAGGACCTCTACATAATGTTTGTATAACAACAACTTTTGAACAAACCAAATGAAACCCACCCCCAGTGATCACTTACATTAGGTGTTAGTTAAACTATAGCTAAATTAATTGTCCATAGAAGCTAAATTGACATGGGTTTGTCATAACTGTGACTGTTTTCCCAGAGCCACTTAACATTTTGCAGGTCATTGTTTATTCAGTGTTGCTTGTTCACACACGTATGAGCACTCAAACTGAGAGTTACTGGTTTTAAACAGTAGCGTGCTAGATGCTGTTGTTTCATGCAGTTTTAGTTGCAAATACATATTTTTTACTTTGAAACATTGAACATATAGAACACAAGAATGTATATACTTCATTAAATAGGCCACCTTAATGTTGAATTGTCTAGCTGTCAACTGTAAATGTAAATATTATTGTGTGATACACAATATTACAAGCAGTAATTCACATAATGCCTGTCTCAGGGCAGATGGCTCAAGGCTCACTTGACTCTTTAGGTCAAAATGGCCCAAATTGACTTTTTGCCCATTTGATTTGAATGAGATTTCATGATGGTGTGATTGTATATATAAATTTGACAGCCCATTTATATATACAATCTATGGAACTGCCAATGTGATATCAGATATGAATCTGGTCTTTGATGGAACCATAGGCCAAGGAGGGAACACAAGTCATGTTCACAGTGTCTGACCTTTTTAGCATTTAAATGTAACAGACACACAAATGAATATTTAGGGAAAGAAAGCTGACTAATATATGGCTATTTAAAAGGTGAATTCTGTGTCATAATAATTTAATATTTTGTCATGTCCTCTTCTGCACTCTTTAATGGTCACCCATGAAACTGATCTGAGTAACATTTTAGTTGTAATGCTGCCATTTTATTTGTAAATGCTTGTTTTTGTGAACACTGGCTAGATTGCTTGTGTTTGAA
Source organism: Paratrypauchen microcephalus (assembly GCA_036785185.1). Lineage (NCBI taxonomy): Eukaryota > Metazoa > Chordata > Actinopteri > Gobiiformes > Gobiidae > Paratrypauchen > Paratrypauchen microcephalus. The sequence goes on along the minus strand of JAVJIX010000011.1, from coordinate 7,048,019 downwards.
AGTGTGTCCTCCTAGTGGCTAAAACAGACTGTGCATAATCTGTCAGAATAGCAGCTCATTGCAGACTTCTATAATCCCCACACTCTCATAATACTAGTCGTGGAAATCCCACCAGCCTTTAGACCCCATTGCCACCCTAAAAAAGAACATGGTTCTGTCTGTAGTGTAAGCCTAAATATCATATAATAAATATAAATCAATATACATTTCTTTGTCCAAGTTTTATTAATAATATCAATTTTAATAGGTCTTGGTTTTAAATTAATACATCAACAACTTTTTTATGTAGATGCACAGATTAGACTATGATATTCTCATATTATGCACATGTCTGCTTTATGTCATAAAGGTGCACTATGAACTTTTCTGGTGTCTACATAAAGATTACTTATTTCATGCCAAACTGTGGAATAGTCTTTGTAAATCAAATAACACTTCCATTCAGAAGTCTATAGCTAATTTGAAAAAAAATATTTATGTTCAACTATGATCTTTGATCTTCAACAAATCTTGTGAAAATAAAGCATCAGTCTCCAAATGCTGGATGCTAAAGCCTGCCTTTGAGTATGATGGATGCCATATTAATCTGAATGCTTTGAATACACTACACTGCAATATAAAAAGAAACAAATCCAGGCGTTTTCAGTGCATATTCTGCTTGTAAACCTACAGCAGGGTGACTGTGCGCGCTCCCGTGACGCTCTCGCCATAGAAAACAAAGCTGAACGTCTTCCATAATAGCGAGGGGTGCAGACTGAGGACTACGCGACATTTATCCAGGCCATTAAAGACTGAATATGGATTTACAACGGGCGTAGCGTTGGTGGAAATCAAGCCCTCTCGGTTGGGGTGACGACAGGACATTAGCGAACCGACGAAAATAACACCAGTGTTTTTTTTCTCGGGGTGCTTTGTCTTGTCCACCTACCGACAGCAAACCATCGTTCCCGTTTCAATCGCAACACAGCTAGTGATTACTACTAGCTGCAGCCGGGATGTATAATCATGTTACTACCTAAAACTGCTTGGTAGGAAGACGGAGTGTGTAGGAAAAGCAAAAACCTTTCCTTGATCCCAGCGGGTTGTCACTGGGACGGAATCTGTGTTAGACCCAGTCGCGGAGCCTCTGTTTTCGGCGATATGGCGGAGCAGGGCTACTCATCTTGGTGAGTGCGCACGGGGCTGGTGCTGCTGTGGAGTAGCTGCACAACGCTAGCAGCGGCTACTGGGAAACCTAGTTCACAGAGCTTGCTTATTACATTAATGGATATGCTGCTTTACAAAGCAATGCCTAGAACGCTTACTGTATAGTTTGTTTTAATGTCAAAACCAAATGACAACCGAGTTAAATAAGATTTCCTGCAGCGTTTGTAATGCTAACAGCTTAGGCTAACAGAGGCTAATCAGACGCAACAGCTGATGCTAACGTTATCTAGCTACCGTCTGGTTTACTGAAATGGTGCTTTTGTGGTAAAATGCTATTGAGCTAGTTAACATGCTAACGGGATAGAAAAGCTAATGTGTATGGTCACTCTGGGAATGGCCCAAACACGCAAAAGAGCTTTAGTAAAGAAAAATAGCCACGCATCAAGGTTTCACTTAATGGTTTGGGCAGACAAAGTAACACATTTTCCTGTATGACAGAGCTAGAGGTGGCAATTCTCGTTAACCCGCGGCGTACAAAACAAAGCTGTACAATAGCTGTAATATGTTTGGATGAAACGGACTGTAGATGATGGAAATGTCAGTCCCTGTGTCTGCATCATGAACTTTTATGGCTCATTCCTATAGATGGCAGCGGGCTATTAAATGGAAATGCGACAAAAATGCACAGCTGCACTCATGTGCCCATGAATGAAAAGTTGTGCGACATTTCATTACTAATAATGATTAAAAGAAAGGTGATCTGTCTCTTGGGTACCAAAAAGAACTGATGAACCATTTAAGCAAGTCTGAAGTTAATCAGAGGGCCAGGGGACATTTGCAAACCTGGGACATCAGTGGGCCAGGGGACATTGCATTCTGTTGCTTGCATGCCATAGTTTGAGTTTATGTGTTTTAAAACCTCAAAAGACAGAAGGACAATGAAAACCCTATAGACACATTTTAATTAGTATGCCAAAGAAGTCACATAGAGTAGGATGCTTAGTAGACTGCTGTTGATTTATATATGGTGTTGGCTAACAGCCAACCTGTTACCATTATTAGGATTCAGGTTCATCTTAGACAAGGGTGTGGGTTTGTCCTAGTTTGAACTGCCATATTATTGGTAGATGTATTCCTTTGGTATGTGTTCACACTTGCTTGATCAGTTGATGGATTTTATATTTAATGAGGTGTAGATTCCCTCATCCAGGTAGATTCTATGGCAAAAGGAGAAATTCCAGGCTGCTGGAGAAGCAGCTTGGATGAGCTGTGAAACGTATTTGACCAAATGAACCTTTGTCCAGTTGACAAATTTAATTTCTCCTTTTGCCATTTAATGAGGTAATAATGAAGTCCAACGGTTGGCGGTTGCATCCCCACTCTGGCCAGACTATTCTGTCATATTGTCCTTGGGCAAGACTCTTCACACACCTTGTGTGTGTGATTGATTAATTTATGGTGGTTGTAGAGGCCTATGGCACAGCTTCTGTCCCTGGACAACTGCAGCTGTAACTTGCCAAGACATAGAATGAAGAGTGAATGAATAATAAAAGCGTGGCTATTAAATGAACAATTACATCAATTACACAACAATTAGATCAATCACAGACCTACAAACAGAAACTTGATGAACAAGCAGCGTATTCTTGAAGCATTTACATTTTTCTTTATATCTTATTAAGACTCTTGGTCTTATAGGAACTGTCAACGCCCTCACAATCAACCTGTTGAAGACAAATTTATGCAAATTAAATTTTGGCCTAGACATAGTTTAAAGCTACCTTTTTGTCCTACTGAGTACTTTGCTAGAGAGAGTGTGTTGTCTTAAGTTCTGCAGTTTGGATTGTCCCTGATTTCTGTGGTAGGTGGCTGCATGTCACCATCTGTTAGTTGTGTCAAGAGAGTTGTTTTCCCCTAGTTTCTCTTCCTTTCTTAAACTTTACTAGCCGCTTGTAAAAGCTCATATTGTGTAAGTTTGCTGTTGGAATGGAATACTTTCCATAGTGCTTGAAAATTGTAATCACAAATTCAGTCCAAAGAAGAGATTTCAGTATTGAGTTATTGATGCAAATTTGACAGGTTTTGTTGATAATCTACTGCATGCACAAAAATAGAAAATCACATGCAGTAACTAACCTTAATTTTCCAAGACAAATTTCTCCAAATGGAGACATTTTGTCTTGGACATCAGGGGCACAATGAAAATGGATAACATCCACACAAATTTCATACAAGATATATACAGATTTGCTATAGCTTTTTGTTCCTTTTAATATTTATACCTTAAACAGGACAACAAATTTCTACACAAATGAAATCCTTGATAACAATTTCATACAAATCTTTTATCTATATATGTAGCCAGTGATCACCATTGCCCTGTACTTGCTTCAGCTGCTTTAGAGCATCACATTGAGCCGTTTGAAACTGATGGATTACTGAAGCACCTGTTGCTTACACCCAGAGCAAAGCCATCACTTAACATAAGCCTGTGATCTTATAAGGCATAGTTGATTTTATGTTGTACCTTTGCATGGATAAGACTTTGAGGCATAGCTGTTAATATTTGTGTGTGCATACTTTGAGTCATTCAGTATTTTTCTGTATTTTGAAACACAAAATCACAGAGTTGGCAAGATTGCACCAGGTCGGGGTGCAGCTTTTGTTGTTTTTTATTGTACTGTCCTACTAAAGTATAGAGGTACAAATTAGAGCCTGCAGTTCGTTGGCTATATTCATATACACCACAGGGTCTCATTGGAAATTATGTTCTTGGCCATGAAGCAATCCATGGTACTATGTCCATAATTGGATCAGAAAGTGGAGGCAGATAAAAGTTCATTCCCAGGCAGAGGTGCCCACCCAGTGCCTACTGTAAGCTGTTGTAAATACAAGCACCAGTGATCAAAGCCTGTGAGTCACCATCTCACTAAAAGTGTGTTAGGAAAGACTGGAGTGAGATGTTATTTTTGACATGCACTCTTCCATAGCAGAAAAGAGAAGTTCTTATTGTTGCCTGGTGACCTGGGTCTTAGTGGTCAGGTCATGCATTCAAGTGGATGATGGAGGTCGCTATTGGAATTGTGTTATTGAAAACCTAGTCTGTCAGTGAACAAGGGCGTCTTATGGTGCTTTGGGCCGCCATCCAGACTTCAACAGTCCGGGATTGTATTTTGTTTTTAAATGTTCCATTCATCTAGAGCACCCATGTTCTCCAGGCTTCTGTGCAGAGAATTCTGACTAACCCGTTCGGTTCTAGAATATGAATTAGCTGTGTAGCGGGTGGCGAATTGAAGCAGCCGTCTATCTCTCGCCTTGTGCAGTTGACAGTGGCTCTGACATCATTAGAAACTATGTGTGTACTGAGAACAAGATCAGTGTTTTTAAAGCTTGGCGCTACTGGGCAGGCTTTTCACCTTTTACAAGTGAAATCACTGAATGTATATTAAGGATGTGTAGAAAAGTTTAAAGGTTGCGTGCACCTGAAAACATAGCTGTATTCTTCTGTAAAAAAGATAGAGACTGACGCTAAAGTGTCTTGGTGTCTTGTTTCTGCAGCAAGCCACATGTCATCCCTTCTATCCTAGAAAGTCTGTTAGTAATTATACTGTTGAATGGATGAGCAAGACAGGAGACTATTTTATATGCCTGATCCCAAAATCCTGTGGATGTCCATATGAGAACATGAAATATGAAATACATTTTTTAAATCTCTGAAACCAGCTCACTAACCATACTCAGAAGAAAAACAGTATCGCATTAGAACAGGTCTCAGTACTGCGAATTACTGGGGTATTAATTTCAGGCGAACCGACAAGGACCTTTTCCTTCATATTCATGTCATTTCTTGGAGGTCCTAACAATTGTCTATACAGAGAGGGGCCTGTCTGTAAATGTCACAAAAGCCTTGTTGATTTCCACTTGTGGTTTACATGGCACATATTTTCAGTGCTTGACATGCACTCTTCTCTTAAGGCAGAGACTTTTTTTGTGAGCACATCGTATGTCCTGTCCGTAATGCCCAGAGGAAGGTCAAATAGCTCCCTGTATCTGTCTATTATTGTTTGTCCTGGCACTAGAATCCAGAGTCATAATTTACTGCAGATTGTAAACCAATACAGCATACACTACAAAAGCTACCTCTAGATTGGTATGATCCTAGAATTTTATATAGAAAAATGTATTGTATGTGAAATTGTGCCAAACCAAACTAGATAAATGCTTATTGGAAAATTACATTTGCCTAATTAACTGACTTTGCATAGAAGCCTTTTCATTCATACATTTTGGTACAGTACCTTGGAGTCTGTTAAACTGATGTTGTAGCAAATGACCAAATTGGCAAGGCCCACATAAAAGACCATTACAAATATGCTAGCTTTTTTTAAGCAATGTATGAACAACTTAAATTAAGAAGAGTTTACTGTGGTCATCCATTTCTTCAAGTTCTGTTCTGTTCCAAGGTCTTGTTTTAAAGGGGCCATATTATGCTATTTTCTGATCTATGTTATAATGTTGTTTTCTCATCAAATACAGTTCTGGGTTTTTTCCCTCCACACATTTTAAACACGTAATCTCTGCATATTTAAACTGTTCTTCTCTCAAACACAAAATGCTCTGTTTCACCTTATGATGTCATGTGGTAATACAGGAAGTGCTCCAATGTTTATAAACTCTATACACCTTCACTAGAATCATTTGGATAATTTCAGAATTGGAATTATTATTTTATTTTCAATCTCATTTGAACAAAAGGTAAAAGGTGGCTGTTTGAGATCTACCACTACATGACATCATGAGGTGGAACAGAGCATTTTGAGTTTTGGAGATGTGGACAGACTAATAATAAGGGGTTACTCAAATGTGTGAATGAAATAAAACCCAACTCCAGGTATGTTTTTGAGGAGATAACAACACTCTTAACATGGCTCAAAGCTCCCAAGAATCAATTTTGTGAGCTCAACATTCCAAATAACCTGAGGATATAGAAAAACCTTCACAAACACACCCACATCTTACTCTGAGTGTAGCTGAAAATTACACTGTTGGAACTGTCATTAATAGTTAGCAGATGGCATTGCGTCTTTTGTAGCAACATTTAGATCACTCTTGTGGGATAAAGTAACTGTGCACGTATGTCATTTTTGATAGTCTTGTGTTATATTGTAAATAGAAAGTGTGACGCCTGTATGTCTTTGTTTTGTGTCTCTCAGGGCGTACTCCCTAGTGGACTCCAGCCAGGTGTCTACCTTCCTCATCTCCATCCTCCTCATCGTCTATGGCAGCTTCAGGTATGTTTTTAGATATCACTTTATCCGCACAAATTGTTATAAACTGTGTTCATACAATTTATGTACTAAATTAAAGCCATAGTATGTAACTTCTTTGCCAAAAAAAAATACTAAAATAAACTTTTTTTTTTTAACTATTTTAAATGTAGTGGCTATGAATGCCAGTCAAGGTTTTTTGACAACAAACTCCTCCTGTTTTGATCACTGAAGTGTGTCTCCTCTCCCTCTTATCAGATCATTAAACATGGACTGTGAGAACCAGGAGAAGGATAAAGATGGGAACCCCACCACAACAGGGTCTTTCAACAACAGCAACACAAACAACAGTGAGTTTCATGCTCAACAAAGCCACTTATCACCAATTAGGCTCTGATTTGGCTATGGCCACAGTCTGCTGCCTCTCTAAGAGGGATAGCACAATGTCAGATTTTGGTGTTAGCATTATTATGAAACTGTACATTGCAATGTACATGGGGAAACGGTAAATTGTTTCCCATGTACAAGTAAAAATATATTTAGCTATGCAAAAACAATTTCATGGAAATGGACATTTTATTTATTACAAAATTGAATGGGCCAAGACAGTTTGAAACTTTTGTAGAGTGGCAACCGTGATGCCGCCATGCCTACTCTTAAAAGGATCTTGTTGTGAAGTTTGTTATTAAGCTTTGTGCATCTTTTCATCTGTTCACAGGTATTCAGACCATAGATTCAACACAGGCCCTGTTCCTGCCAATTGGGGCGTCTGTGTCTCTGCTTGTCATGTTCTTCTTCTTTGACTCGGTACAGGTGGTGTTCACCATCTGCACTGCAGGTAACTAGTGATGTCAACCATTACTGAAGAGCTCTAAACACCAATTTAGTGTTATCGTTTCTATTAAATGGCTGCATACAGAGACAAGCCTCTTTGGTGCTTTAATATTCCTATGTTGTAAAGGCCATTAACTTGATCACTCTAAATGATACAAGTGTTTATTATTGGTGTGCTTTGTGCTTGTCCACAGTTCTTGCAACAATTGCGTTTGCATTCCTCCTGTTGCCAATGTGCCAGTACCTGACTAGACCCTGTGCGCCACAAAACAAGTAAGTCTTACAAAGACATGTTTGTAACTTACAATTGATGTGCACTTCCTTGTTTGCTTTTTTTTGTCTCAACCCCACACACCTCAATAAAGTTATTGCTTTGACAAAGCCATTCATACACAATCCCGTAAATACACAATTGACTGATTTTTATTCATTCATAGTCATAGTAAACTTTATTTTTCCCACTTTCCCCAGCACTCTAGCACAAATTTCAATTCTGTTTTGAGTTCAGTTGACAATACTGGTAGAAGTTCTTTAAGATGCACCTAATGCTGCTATTTATGGTTTAAAGCTTGTGTTGAAAAGTGATGGTGCAACTTTTTAAAATTGGGAACACATTTTGGCCAACATTACATACTTGATTACACACTGCATTTTAGTCCAAAAACTTAAACTTAAGCATTATTAAAGCATCTGAAATCAACACCAGAGTAACCCACCCATCATCTATTGGATATGAAAACATCTTTTATTACAAGCCTATCACTTTTCACAGCCTTTGTTGTCTTAACAAAGACCAACAATGTAGGGTGGCTGTAGCCGGTTGCCCACCTACTGGAAGGTGTGCAGTTTGAATCACATTTCTTTATTGTATATAGAGTACCCTTGAGCAAGACACTCCACAAACATTGTCTGCTGTGATAAAGACACCAGTGCTGAGAAATGTTGGAAAATACAGCATCTAATTTCCACTGTCCTTTAAGTATTAGATTTGCAATTTGCAACAAGACTGGATATTTCGGTGGACATAATACTACCTAAATAGCTGCAGTGTTTGCAATTTGCCAATTGGTGCTCGTCAAATTTCAATTATAATACTAAATGACACTGATTTAAATTTACCGTTGAAGGTGTTTGAACTTCATGTTGCAAAGTGCCAGGTCATATTAGGCTTATGCAGTGCCTCACAGGGAAAAAAAAACGATCCACACTGAAACATTGTCTTGTATTGTGGGTGCACCAAGTGTTCCATTTTTGTGCCAAATTATACAAAGCAGTCTTGTGTAAAAGTGCTGGCCTTGATTTTGTTCCACTTTTCTTTATTATTCTTCGTGTCACTCTATAACACAGCTTGTAACATCACATCTCTGTGTTCCTCCAGGATTTCCTTTGGGTGCTGTGGGCGCTTCACACTGGCAGAGCTGCTGTCCTTTTCCCTGTCTGTGATGTTAGTGCTCATTTGGGTGCTGACTGGACATTGGCTGCTCATGGACGGTATGTGATAGTCTACTCTTAAATGCCTATATTATGCATTTTGGAGTTTATTATATACAACACCTTTACCTTGGTATTTCCTTTAGTGCATATTATAATTATTTATGTGTAGAGAATACCTGCAGCTTTATCCATGCACAATTCTGGTAACCCCAATTGAAGCAATATAAAAGGTCAGGAGTGTTGAGAAAAGTTTGTAGGTTTTAGTATTTGTGTCCAGAGCTGTGTGAGGCTGCAGCTCAGTGTGCTCTGGAGCTGGGGAGCAGGAGTGGAGCACAGAAAGCCAGCAGAGGGCACCACTAACACAGGATATGTGGCATGTGTACAACACAGGCTAACCCAAACTGACACAAGAACAGCTATGAGTTTTTATAATAAAGATTTGCCCCATTTAGATCTTGAACAGAATTATTAAGTTAAGTTTAAAGCCACAGTATGTGACATTTTAGCCCAAAAATAGACTAAATAAAAGCATGTTTTTGTGTTTCATGTGTTTATTGCACTGGAATTCAGAGAAAAATGTGTGTCCCTACTCACCACTTAAGTGGGCTTCTATCTTCACAAACCTGACTCTTAAGAGGGCCTCCTCCTACTTGTTGATCCTTTAATATGATAATATTCCACATTACGGTGTAAAGCTTATCAATCTCTTCAACATATGGTTTGAACTTTGCCTTTCCATAGAATCATGCAGGTGATGTGCCACCTCAAGAAAGTTACTGTACCTAGGATGATCTAAAATACCAAGCAATTTCATCTATTTTGTTTAAAATAGACAGAAGATCTAATCCTAATTAATTTCCAAGACCCATATTTAAGCTAATGCATTCAGTAGTCATCGCAAAAGTAGCCAATATGAGGCTGTGTTGTGCCTAGATGCAGAGATACATGTGCACTGCAAAGATACAAGGCGGCAGTTAGTTTTCATGACTCCCACCCTCAATTTGCCCCAACCCCTTCCTCATTTGAAATTCTTTTTTTTTTTTTTTTTTTTTAAAGACGAGGAACTTAATGGAGATTGAGAAAACATGCAGAATTACTGAAACTTGCACAAATTAAGTTAAATGCGACTCCCTTTGATGAGATTACAAATTAGACTTTTACAAGCCTAAAATTCAAGTTTTCATAATGTAGGTCCAGTAAAGATGTAAATGCTGCACTTCAAGATCAAGGGGCCATTTAGACGAGGACGATTGCGACTGAATACGACAAAATATTCTATCGGAAGTGTCTTTCGTTTACACGGCGGCGGCGCCGTCGGGCTCTGAAACCGCAAAAATCTGAAGACTCCTTCCAGAGTGTGGAGTTTTGAAGACGGCCCGGGTCGCGTCTCCGTCTAAACGGCAAGAAGCGCAAAACATGTTCACGTCACATACAGCTGACTGGATGCGCCAAGCCGGTAAAAACAATAACAATACGTCACAGGTGACAGAGGCGAGTTTGGACAAGACCGGGCAGAACCAGTCAGTGGTGGGACAATTTTGAGAATGGATTAGTTGCTGACAGTGCTTGGGTGGAAAACTTCAGAATGACTAAACAAGCTCTTGTTGCATTAAGCGAAGAGCTCCGACCCGACATCGAGGGCGAAACAACCGTGATGAGAGCCCCTGTCGGTGTCCTGAAAAAGGTAGGTGTTTTTATTAGCGGAATTCGCCCACATTTGCGTCTTCTAATAAACAAACATTTCCTGTTGAGAACGCTCGTCTAAACGGGGATACAAAATTGAAGACGAGACGCCACTTTTGCGTCTTCTGTTTTTATCGTTGCCGTATAAACGTAGCCCAAGATCAAAAGATCAAAGTCAGCTTTATTGTCAATCCTGCCATATGTGTTCAACATACAGTGAATCAAAAATGCGTTTCTCTCTGGCCAGGTAGTGGAAAAAAGACAGTGTACAAAATACAATATAAAGACAAAACACAACAAAAACTATCTAAGACAGAGATCTAAAGTTAAACTAAAGTCTAAGATCTAAAATCTTAAAGCAGTGCAAGATAAGCAGTGCAACATAATAATGACAATAACAAATGACAATAACTGCGTTCTGTTTGCATTCCCATCAGCTTTAGCCATGGGGTTGTGTGTTGCCATGATTGCCTTTGTGCGACTGCCCAGTCTGAAGGTGTCCTGTCTGCTGCTGTCGGGGCTGCTCATCTATGACGTGTTCTGGGTATGACACTCTCTCCCTCTTATCTCAGCAGCACATCTATACTGTATACTTTAGAGGACCTTTTGATTCATGGTTTTCATTTACAAACATACCCATGCTGTTGGTATTAATATAGCCACATGGTTAACAAGATGGTTGTAATATGAAGATATTGCAAAATACGTCAATAATGTACAAGAATGTTTTAGTACAAATATAGTAAATAAACACATGTCAAACCTTTTTTTTGTCTTGAGCTAAAAAAAAAAAAAAGCAGGGGGTTGTGAAACATTGCATATTTTGGTTTTAGTCAATTGATACACCTATACTCTTTACATTTACATACACATTTAGTGTATCTAGTGACAATACTGAAACTACTCTTATTGTTTATGCTCCAGGTGTTCTTTTCAGCCTATATCTTCAATAGTAATGTTATGGTTAAAGTGGCCACCCAGCCTGCTGAAAATCCCATAGACGTCCTATCCCGGAAGCTTCATTTTCCAGGGATGAGTCGGGATGTCCCTCGACTCTCTTTACCAGGAAAACTGGTCTTTCCCAGGTAAGGCCCCTGAAGGTGATAATTCTCAGAAGACTTGGGGCGTGGTCACTTATTAGTCCAGAGGAGTCTGCACACATCAGAGGCCTGTTGCTAGAAGCTAGTCTAGTTTATGTTTGGGTAAGTTCTGGTTTAGTTTGAGTTTTCTGTCATTGAAAAGAGGGTTCAGTTTAGTTCAGTGTGAATCACCATGGGAACAGATTCCACATAGTTTCCCTGCTCTGGATCAGGATAAGATCTGGTTTAGAGAAAAACCAACAGGGAATAATAAGCTGGGAGGGCAGAGGCATGGGACACACCTTAACTGAAACCTTTGGGTCCACGGTTTCCGTGGGGCATTAAAAAGCATTAAAAGTCATTAAATGGATTCTGTCAAAATGAATGCCTTAAAAAGCATTAAATTTAATTTCAAGGGGCATTAAAAAATATTGGTAGTTGTGCCAAAAATATTTATCCAGGTTCAAGGAAGGTAATAATATATTCAAGATAAATTTAATGTAGCCTACATGTTGCATGTAGCATGACCTGTAATGTTTACAGATATGCCCCATATGCACTGAACACTGCCAGATGTTTATTCCCACTGGCGGGGTGGCAGCGAGAGCTGGGCTAAGAGAGTGCCCTGAGCCGAGTAGACAGAGCGCCCTGAGCTAGGCTAAGAACGCCCTGAGCTGAGACGATAGAGTGCCCTGAGCCGGGTAGACGGAGCTGCACGGAGTGCAGGGGCTACATAACAGACTGCTATATCTAAAGTATGCACAACATTAAATGCATTGTGGTATAATGTAGGCCTGTCTATGCAAAGACTCTAATTACCTGCGCTCCCATAATGCACCAGGTCTATGGCTATATGTGCATTTTGGACATTTGGAGTGGCAAGATTGGGCCCTTGTTTTAATATAAGATTTCGGATTATTTCAATCTCCTGGACTTGCCCTCCAAAGTAAAACTGCACACGCTTTAATATAATTACAAATATTCTTCCTATTAGAAATAATATAATGTTTTCATATTCGCTGTAGGGGATGTGACTACCCATCAAAAATCTCAGGGGGTATGTGATTACAAAAAGTTTGGGACCCACTCCTCCAAGAGGAATCTTTCATTCATGGGTACTGCACACAGCTTGAATGTGTGGCTTCATTTGTTTCTTGTGCATCTCCCAGTAACATTATAGTGAGTCTGGACCAGTAATTTTGTAAAGATTTTCAATAAATGCATTGATCCTAATACAAAAGATATTTTGTGGAATTAGGTTCAAAACACCCAACTATATTACAGTAAATAAGCTTTATAAATGTTTTGCATTATAATAACTATATACGTTCTTGTCATTCTGCTGAGTGGTCATAAAACAGTCGCTTTGACCAGATGAAAGCTTAAAGGTGCACTGTGAAAGTTTTCTGGTGGAGAGAGCATGACCTGCTTATTTCTATGGATATATCATTGCTCTGGCTGGAATGTTCCACAGTATGACAATAAACAGCGGGATTGCCTTTCCACAGATCTGACCTGTAACTTGGTCTGGTTTGGTCTCCACACTATGGTTCAATACTATATTGTGAAACATTACAGACAAAGTAATAACATTTCCATGGACAGAAACATTTGACGGACCCTCCACAAGAAAAGCTACACAATGCACCTTTAAATATCTTTCTTACTGCATCTGTTAATGGATGTATAATTAATTGAATTACAAAGCATTAAATTTGGTTTGTTGAACCTTACATAAACCCTGGGTCGGGGCCACACTTATTTATTATAATGATCTATTAAATATTTAATAAAATATTTGAAAAGTATAATAGATTTTCTACTTCAACCGGATTCTAGCAACAGGCCTCTGGAGCACCAAAGCTCATGGTGTCATCAGTCTAGTTCGTGTTAGTTTGACATAGGGGTATTTCTAAAGTAATTTTGTTAGTTAATTTTATATGTTGGCTGATGTATCACATGTCCATTATATCCATAGTGATCCAGCACGGATCAGGAAATTTACCTGCTCCACTGTGCAGCCTGTGGCACTACAAGACAGCACACTCAGTCTGATAATCAAGTGTTCAGTTTGTCAAGCAGTGAGAAAATGGTTTAACAGAAATCACTGTATTATACAATTTAAGAGTTTTTTTCCCCTCACATGTCATTTTGAAATGTGGACTAAATCAAATGTCCTGTACCAAAACAAAACACCCACATGTACCATTACACCCCTAAGCTAGGGCTAAGGCAAAGTGACTAATCCCAAGTGTTTATGTATTAACCAAAAGCACTACTAGTAAATAAATATTGAAATGAATATTGAAAGGCTCTCTTTTTAAAACTACTATACTAAAAATAATAAGTGTAACTGTGACAAACTGAATGTATCTTGCTGCACAGTTCCACAGGAAGTCACTTCTCAATGCTGGGGATTGGTGACATTGTGATGCCAGGACTGCTACTGTGTTTTGTCCTGCGTTATGACAACTACAAGAAACAGGCAAACGGAGAGGTGCCAGGGCCCGCCAACATGTCAGGGAGGATGCAGCGAGTCTCCTATTTCCACTGCACTCTCATTGGTTACTTTGTGGGTAAGTAGTGAATGATTCACTGTACTGGCATTAGAATAATGTGTTTATTAAAAGATGTACAGTAACTGTAATATTGAACTGCTGTGTGTTGATTGTAGGTCTGCTGACAGCCACTGTGGCCTCTAGGATTCACCGCGCTGCTCAGCCCGCTCTGCTCTACCTGGTGCCCTTCACCCTGCTGCCTTTGCTTACCATGGCTTACCTGAAGGTATGCTCCAGGGACTTGGAGAATATTGAGATTGCAAATGTTGAATGAAAACTGAAGAAGAGAGACCACTGAGTTTTTCACGTGCCTCACATTTTAACCATTGCTTGTGTTCTTGCGCTCACTCTTCTACTGATGTGAATTGTCCATTGCCTGTATATCATGTTTAATATACTTCCATTCTTTGATCTTTTCTGCACATCTTTATCTTGTGCTATGTTTCAAAAAGTTGTTTTTTTCCCTTTTTACAGGGAGACCTGCGACGCATGTGGTCGGAGCCCTTCCACCCAAAGACCAGCTCACGTTTCCTGGAGGTATGATGCTCTCTGGTAGCAGAGACAAGTGCGGGACAAGTGCAGCGAGTGGACCCTTCTCTTTGGTGTAGAAGGAGAGGGCACGCACAGTGAGGCCATGGTCATCACTCATGCTTTCTGCCGGTCTTCTGTGAAACCCTCTGAGCACCAGTGCGGACCACAACTCCTCCTCGGACCCAGACTTTGCCCACTTTCCTTATTGTTGCTTCTTTCTCATTTTGTTTGTAGCCCCCACTTTGGTCAAAAGCATTTAGTTGTAAAGGATTTCTATCATGTATCATCTCATTTAAAAGGCCCAATTCTCAATTTTTTTAAATATTTGCTGCATCAGTTAACCACTCGGACAACATCTATTGTCCTGTCCCCTTTTTGTGGACTTTGAGTTGTGAGACCAGTCTGGGGTTACTGTATTTTTTGCATTGTCATTATCCTTATTATGAGACCTTAATATTAATTAATATTATGGAACAATTTAAAGAGACGCACACAACCGAATGGATTGTTGTTGTACAGGACAGTGCAGGGGTGGGATGGCCCTCCAGTGTGTCCTTTGCCCCTGTGTTTCATCAGACAACACTGCACCGAGCTCCTCACCTTTCATCTGCTGCCCATTCCCAGCCCTCACAAATGACTATGTATTTTATTTAGAAAAGTTTTATTCTTGGCATATACAGAAATGATGCATTATAAATTGTTAAGCAGCCCCCAGTGTTGATGGGGCCGCCTCTATTTGTATATATCTGTACACATGTATTTGCAATACTTTTTTTTTTTTTTGAGTTTTTGTGTTTGGGTGCATGATGATTAGGGCAGGAAACTAATGCCAGCCAGCAGATCAATCCTGCCCCATTTTGACTGAAAACAATCTGCAATTAGAGGGTGTTTTTTCCTAAATCAGTCGCTGCCCTTTTATGGAGAAAAACTACACTGGTTGATAGAGTTTCCTGCTCGTGTTGAGTGTCCTTGAGTGTGAGTGACCAAGGGGTGAAGATAGTTATTTTATTGGTTTTAATTTGAAATCACGACCATGCTTGAAACAGTGGCAATAGTCAGGTTTCCATACACCTGAGTATGTAGTTGAACATGAGACATACCAAATGTCAAAACGATTACAATTCAATGGCCAGTTTTATACCAGTCTTTTTCCGGACAGATGGACTTATAAACAGTGTTTTTTGGAAATAAATGAATGTTAATTTTAAGGTTTTATATGTCACGTTTCATCATGGCGAGTTTTGTACTGTTTTACTGCACAACCTATAATGAAAACACTAAAAGCCTCTTATTTTAGAGACTTATTACAAATTGTGTGTGATGAGATCAAACCCATAATGGACAGCTCAGTGCATCTTATCTGAACTTTGAAAATGTCAGTGTTTCACCTCAGCTGATGAAGGCCTGACTATTGTGAGTTTTTGGATTCACATGCAGTTTACTGTGGTTAGGTTCAAAGTTACAAATTGTGTTCACTGAGCGTGCGTGTGTTTGGTGTGCCTGATCAAATGATGTTCACAAAGTCTGTTTAGAAAAGGGGAGACAGTTACTTGGTCATCTAAATCATGACATTGTTCTATTCTGTGATAACCAGTTGGATGTATTTGACTGTCATCAATTGTTTCCAAAGTCTGTCTCTGTCCCTCCACTGTTTTTTTGTGGCGCTTGCAAAGCGATAGATAATACATACTAGAAAAAATGGAGGGCAGGAAGTCGATGTGTGGATGACAATTTTTCATTTTCTTTCTTTCTTTCTTCTTTTTTTTTTTTTTAAGCTATCTGACCGTGCATGATAAGTGTACAGTGTATGATTTCTCAAACTGCACCTACAGGTCTGGCACCATGTGACTTGAGGTCAGAAGGACTGCCACTGGCCAGCGCTGATCTCAAATGCCCTGTATAATGACAATGATAACTGAATCTGGTTGGCACATCCAACCCATGCAGTCAAAGCTCAACATGGAACCACAACACCAAACCATCAAACCCTCACTTCTTTATGGTTAGAAATTACATTGATTTTATATACATGTATGTATACACATATTTACTGTATAAAAGCAAGTTTATATGTGCATAAATACATTTATGGTATATGAAATGGTGATTAAAAAAATATATAATTTTTTTTTTTAATTGAACATTTGTTTTTACCCTGTTTGTAAAGATTTTCTTTTGCATTAGTGCTTTACTTTTTTTTTTTAAATTTTCCCCATCCAGCTGAGGACCTTACTCTGTTGATGCATTGATATTAAGGCTGAATGGATTCTGTATAGACAAATGGTGAATAAATAAATTAAGAACTGTGTAGTGAAACATGAATCCTGAAGCGCTTGATCTCGGACACCGTCTCCCTGTGCTCTGTCCTCTTTATCCTTGTTCAGGATTCTGCTGTAAATAAACATGACTCTTAACTGTACCATGGCTTCTGGTACTTTTATGTCTTAGATGGCTACATTTGTGCAAGCCTCTTCTGTGTACACAATGCTGCAAACAGAAAAATTAGGATAACATTTGGCCATCAAATGTAAATTGGCATTGGCATTGAGCATACACCAAGAAATTATTCATCAAAAAGAAAACCACAGAAAAAACATTACAAGACAAAAAGCTCACATTTCAAGTCAGTGTTATAATGGTTTTGTCCGTAGAGGCAGCCAATTAATTAGTCTTGATTTATTTGCGTTTGGGTGTGACTTTAGCTCGTGGCAGTAGGTGGCGACAGATGACACGTTTGGAGCACCTCAGTGGAAGTATGATGTGGGGCCCCTGATGCGGTTTCTGGTTTTAATGACAAACTGCTGCTTTATGTGTTTCTATCTTCATGGATGAAAAGCAGAAACAATAGGAAGCCGTCATTTACATAACAGCATGAGTTAAATGAAATTCCAAAACACTGACTACACAGCGCTAGTGGATTTTGAATTAAAAAAAAAAAAAAAAAGTGAGCCATTTCACAATTGCGTCAATAAAAAGAAAAATGGGTGTTGTTTGACGAGGCAGTTGACTGAGAGGAAAAGCGTGCTCCATCAAAGTGCAGGTAATTGATTCCTGCAGGGCACGAGAAAGAAAAGCTTCATGGGAAAATGGCCGCCTCAATGACAGAGCAAAGGCGCTGAGTCAAGAGTTTAGAGAAAACCATACAGAAACCATAGTGTATGGGAGAAACGCAGGGTTTTGAGCCTCACTATGAAGTCTTTTGTCTGCCTGAGCCTCTGTAGTTCATCAGTGATAACAGATCAATGGACAGACAATGTTCCTGGGTCACAAATAAAGTACATGGCATTTGACTAAATATATTCATGAGGCAGGATTAACTGTTGAGAAGAGCAATGTTTACCAAACACACAGTTGGGGCCTAAGGGTTGGTAACGAGATGTCTCTTTTTATGTCTTCTGAGTTTTTCCATAGCCTACTCATTAAACACTGGTATAGATATTTAACCATTTTTGAGAATTCTTCTTTCTTCCATTTCAACAGCCTATCAACATCAAACTAAACTAAAACATGCCTGTGTTATATCCTGTTTAAATACATAAAAAGACACCTTTTAGTTGCTAGATGGAGAAGGGGATACAATTGTATGTTATTTTTGTTTTGTTTATATTTGAATTGAATATATGGCAACAATATTTGCAAACTATTCTAGATTTGATTTGCATAGTGCCATAGTACTTGTGACATGGGGTTTTCTTTTGTCTGTGTGTTTGGAAGCTTTGTTTGAAGTCCAAAAGAACGGATAACCTGACTTACAGACTGCATGGGGGGTTACGTTGACTTGGTGGTCTGCTGCTGGTAGAGTGGGTGGTGGGGGGTTGTGACAGGTCGCAAGGGTCAAGGAAACCAGGGCCCACCCCTCATCACCTATTGGTCGGTGCCGCTGATGAGCCGCTCACTGCTTTGAAGCCCAGAGGTGCACAGATTCCACCAGGGACATGGGGATTGTAGCACATCGTTTGGAAGACATTTTTGGCAAGATGGTCCTAAAAATGGAGAGGCTGACTGGTACTGGGAATGCAGGCTTTTGTGTCCAGCGTGGGCTGATAGTGAGATTACAGACAGGCAGGTGACAGGGTAGCCTCCAGTGACCCTCAGGACAGCAAGGAGCCATGTTATGGAGGGGGAAAAATATATTTGAGTATGTACACAGTTAAAAGCAGGTATCATCTTGAAAATTAAGCTAAACAGTGACAAAAGAGAAATACTAAGTAAACGTGTTACCGGAACACTTGAAATATTTCTGCACTAGAACAACAATAAAACAGTAGGTTATAAAAACATAGCTAAATAGAACGGCAACTAACATGGTGTCACACTAAGTACTGTACATAAAATATGAAGGATCCATTATAAAATAGTGAGAGAGTGGCAGTGATTTTTGTAAATGTAGCTAGATTTGTCCTATAGCTTTTTCCTAACTGCCATAGAAATCAAAATAGAGAAATATATGGATTATTTTATATTTGCTTGTTTTTTACAATGAGTTTCTGTGTCTTTACATCATCTTTTCTATGTTACCCTGTGGCTCAGTGATTATAGAAACTATACATATGCAGGGCAAATTACTTTAGGGTAAAATCAATCATGTTTGCCAAGTTCCTACTAATAATTAGACTCTTTCTTATGTTGTTTTTAGAAACATCTTCCACATGAGGAAAGCTTTTTCCAAACATGTTCCATATGAGGAAAGCATGATAAAATAAAACTCACTTTCTTCTGTGTGGCTCAGAGCATTGCATATGCAAGGCAGCTCACCATCCCACAGTCCCAGCAGCTTCACCCATTCCTTTTGTTTTCTTATAAAATAATGCATCAGTTCCACAAAATGTCTTAAGAAAAATAAATACAATTTATTTTTATGGTCAATAGTATATTATAGTCAATTATATATATATATATTATATAGGCCTAAAGTATATATAAGATGGAGTACCCTACACAAGAGTGCCAAGCGTTATGGCTTTTGATTATAGTCCTAGTAGTAGCAACATCAGTAAACTATAGTTAAGAGTAGTGGGCAGTAAGGACAAAACCAGAGTTGTTTTGGAATAAGTGATGGCTGCATTATTTAGAAAGTCTTTGATAAGTTCTGAATTTTTAGCACTTGAGATACTTCGATATGTATACTGTTTTTTTGTTGTATGTGTATTCATTTATTTAAACATTTCTGTCCAATTTGTATTTAATTCATCTGATCAAATAGGTTCATAATTGGTCATTTTTGGTCAGGTTTTGCATTAAATCTTAAAACTGCAAACCTGAGCATAGGCCTTAATATCTCTTTGGCTCTTCTGTTTCTCCACATTACCTACAAATCTTATTTTCAGCTTATTGAAATAAAATGGTTAACTTTACCTCTTAGCATTTATCTAGTTATTTATTTATTTATTTTATATCATCACTGTTATTTATTTTTCCTTTGTTAAACGTGTGACATGTGTAAACCGTTTGGGCTTCATATTAAAACTTACCCTGCTGTCTAAATGTGCAATTTGTGGCTTGTTCATTCTTTAAATTAAAAGGATGTGTGAGGGGGGCTGGCTTTGATTGATTGTCTTCCTCTCTTCTTTAATCAGGTATTGACCTCAGATTTTTCCTGAAACCTTGCTGGTGTTAAATTTATGTAATGGCCTGTTTTTTTTACCTGCACTATTCGCCCAGCAGCTTTGGGTTTAGCGTGGCGGTGTGGAGAGCGCGCAGGGAGTCGCTCGGTAGCGGTGCGATGCGCAGCGTGGGTCATTTGGAAAGTGCTGGTATTTATTGGCGGTGGCCCCTTCTCATGTTAATAGCAGGAGAAGGAGCGGTTCCTTCTTCTCCTGCCCTTCTTTCTCTCTGTGCTGCAGCCAACCAAGCGTCCCCGGCTTGTTTAAGTAAGGCCCTGTAGTGCCTGGGCGCGGGTAGATCCCCCTCTGGCCCTTTGCCCTTCGACCCTAGTGCATTCCGTATGTAAAGTGAGGAATTCTTCTGAACTTCACTTTAATGGGGGTAAGTTTTTCTTGTTTTTTGGACTCTTGCTCTCGAGAGCCGCTGTATGATCACCACAAAAGGCGTTACATGTGCGTAGCTGCTGCCTGATAAGGTTTGTTGTTTAGCACTGGTTGGTTAAAAATCAATGTCTCGCCGGAGAGGATGAGGGTGCGCGGCTTCAATTGCCTCCTTCAATGAATCCTCTGGGATCATGACTAATTGATTTAATGGCGGATGTGGAGCAGTGGATGTGTGGAGAGGTGGAGGAAGTAGCCCACACTTCTTGATCTGCCGCCACAGCGACGCGTAATGAAACCCAGACGCACAAATAACGAAAGGGCATGAGGAGGGGAAGTCCAAAACGATGGCAATGTTTCTAACAGGCGGTGTAAAATATGTCATGTAGGCTATTTCTGCAGCGCGTCACGGGGTCCATCTCTCTTTTCCACACAGGCAGGGAAAGGGCAGCCTTTCAAAGAGAATCCAAGCGCCATGGATGGTGATACCTGTTTGTTTGTTTTTTTAATACAGCCAGTGGTTTTTAGACACCTCATGTACTAAATGGTTTATTACTGTGTTGTATAAAATTTTGTATTGCCATGTCACTACTGAAATGAGTCAAGACTATTAACAAATGAAAACTGCTCTCCAGAATTACAGTAGGTCTATCAATAAGGCCAAATACTGCATGTATCCCACTATAGGATACATGATTTCTGATTTCTACTATACAGGCCAGACGTGCAATATCGTTTTTCCATGCTCTCCATGTCAATGTCTGTATTATTATTATTATTATTATTTATTATGAGTTATTTTTATTATTACTTACTTTATTCCATTCTTGCCTGCATGCACTTTTCTTTCTTGTTTTTCAAACTATCCTGGAGCTACTGTGGCAAGGAAATTTCTCTTGTGGGAGATCAATAAAGTCTTATCTTATCTTATCTTATACTGATACCATGGAAACCACATTTTGTACTTGGCTAAATGTCCATGTGAGTGTTGGACACAATAAAGACACTTTCTAGTACCTATGGGGGTGACTTGACCAAACTATGCGATTTGTGTTTATTATTAAATTATACAGAAGTCTAAAACGCATAAAAGTCATACTGTAGGTGAGAAAAGAGCGTATCAGATAGGCCTAGTAGGATGTAGAATGAAGTACAATAGTCATAATCTTTAACATTTTGCCTTTATCAAAAGATTTTCAAAAAATGTATGATTTTTAACTTAAATCTTACCTATTTATGGTCAACACAATATGGTCATTGTTTTCTTTAGCCTAGCTGTCTTCCTAACTTGGTTATTGTTCATGTAGCAAAAATCTGGTTTAAACCTTCTAATTACAAATGGCTTTTTACAAATATTGTACTAAACTGTGTGGCAGGAAATGTTTTGGACAGTTTAAAAAAAACATGTAAAACATTTAGAGCTTTAAAAATGTAAATTGACAAACTGCCTGTGTTTTGTTTTACACTATGTTACTCAGGAGCTCAGACCTGGAGCCTCACATCTGGATCGTATCATCACTTTTTGAGTTGATTATTAGGGACCGTTCTCTAACAAAATTAGGAAAGTAGTTACAGTGATCCAACAATGGTGTGAGATGTTACTGTTGCCCTATTAACCTCCATAGTTTTCTGTTACAGACTCTGGAGTTGAGACGGACCAGAGCAGAGGACTGACCTGGACCCTGTACCTGAGCACGGAGGGGATGGCGACCACAAAGGTGAGGGTCCTCTGCTGTTGCTGTAGGAGAGTTGTGTGTGTGTGTGCTTTTGGAGACAGAGCTGTAAAAAAAAAAAAAGAGCCATGCCACCCACACAGCTGGAATGTCATGCATGCAATCCATAGAGTCTGTTTCAAGAGGGGGGCGCGGGGGGAGGGGCAGGAGAGACAGAAGACTGGGGCTCTCTCCTTGCTCCCCGTGGGGTCCTTTGCTCAAACCACAGTTGTATCTTTAAAAGCATAAACAAAAAAGCAAAATGACAAAAGTATAAGTTGATATTGTTGCTTATAGTGTGCTGCCGTATCCGTCCTGGGCCGTCCTGTGTGTAACTGTTCAAAAGGGTAAAGGGGAGGGGCAGTGTGCACATATAGATGCGAGATGGAGCGGTGGGGGTTGGGGGAGAGGTTAAAGGCCACAGGAAGAAAGGAGGTACGTTTTCGGAGGATGGGAGGTTTGTAGAAAAAAAGAGAGAGGAGAGGGAACAATACGGCCCATGTTTAAAAGGCTTTTTGGAGCAGCCCCCGGGACGTCCCACAGGCAGCAGCAGCAGAGGGCCCCTGCAATCAGAGTGGGGGCCATGTGGGACCCCTCACCAACCGCAAATAGTATCAAGAGTTTGACTCCTGCCCAACACCTCAGCTCTCCCCTACTGATAATACTGCAAAAGGATTTATCAACAGTCATTGTTTTTTTAGATTCAAACTTCCAACCTTTTTTGTTAGAAGTTTTTATAACTATATTTTTTCACTTTTAGTGTATTTTGTGCATATCCTTACCCTTTACAAATTGTCTGATTCTCACTGTTCCCAAACTAATTATTGATCTGATCGCATAGAATTGTGTAGACATAAATATATATTTTTAATTCCAAACATCTGCAACTTGTAACTATTGAAAATTCATTGAGGAAGTTACAGCAACCAACAGATTTCACATAGACAAATGACACAATAGCTCTTTTTTAAACTCTTTAGTTTTAATTTTATTTTACAAAGCCCACATACATAATTACGAAAACGAATTAAATAATAGCATGTAAGACCATTTTAATGAAATTAAATGTTTGAAGTACTAAATATTAAATATTTCTAATGATTTGGATTTGTTTTAAATGTTTACATTCAGTCAGAATATCTTGATGTTAATTATATATTATTTAGTGTCTCCACAGTTACATTTGCCTAAAAAAATTGAAGTCAAAATATTTCTATGTAGAATAAGTCTCTCTGACTGTCTGAGTGTGCTGATGATAAGACTCATTAAGTAAACTGTAGCCTTCCTCTTCCACTGCTCTTACTGGACTGGGACAGGAGGGTGGCAGCAGCAGAGGTGTGCGATAGTGTTGGTCGGGTGATGACGCTGTATAATTAGATGAGTAAATGTCTCTGATCTCTGAGCTGGACTGTGTGTGAAACTCTGGCGTGTCCCAAACGGGACCGGTAGACCCCGCCCCCACATCAAACAGCTTTCTTTGCGACTGGCTGCACAATCAGATCCTTCAGAGTGGGGAGTGGTGGGCCCTGTCCCACTGGATAATGCCATTACTTCAGCTCCTCTGGCCAAGAATGCCAGATTTCACAGGCCGCTACTTTCTACTCGGTGTCAATCAAAGCTCCGAGGCGTACTCTGGACCCAGGGCCACCACCCGAGGGTGCAGCCACCTCTCCAGCCTTAAAAAAAGCACCCAGTAGACTTAAATGAGGAAAGGGTTAAGAGGAAAGAGGGACTGTGAGGCTTTTCAAAATGATATATTTGACAAAATCATAACCAGAGTTTGGCACCTCTAATTTGTCTTAATAATTAAAAAGTAAGACAAGTTTAGTACATTTAACTCCTAAATGCCCTTTTAAAAAATCTAAACAATTTATAGCCTACATGATAAATAGTGGCCTACACTTATTGAGATGAATGTGCCATGACAGTCTATCAAATGTATTTAATACAAAAATAGTCTAAATAAATTAACAGCCATATTCATAAGAATCTAAAGAGGAACTAAACAAAACGCACACAAAAAACCCTACTATTATAACAATTTGAAGCAGCTTAGTGGCGTTTGCCTTAAAGAAAAGGTCATTTTAAATGGACAGCTGGCAGTAGCTTGTATTTACTTCATCCTGGATTGAGGCTACCTGATGTCACGCGCTTTAATTGCTCTCCTACATTTAGCATTTAAAATGTGTTTTAGCAGCTGTCACTGTCCAGTGTAATAATTAGTTTGTTACAGGGTCTGACTTCAGAGAAATTTGTGAATGGGACACAGTTAATCAAGTATTCGCTGCGCGCCGTGACGTGTCGCTCGCATCCAGCCAATCTGTGCGCCGCAGTGAACGTCCAACACGCCGCTCACAAACCAATGGACGGACAAATAGCAAAGACTAGCGCAGGGAGAGGCCAATCAGCGGGAGGCATGCAAACGAGGAATCCGCTCCGGCAGAATGTCAAGTAGTCAAAGATGGAGTCCGGATCTGGAGGCCGTGTGGAGCACTGCAAGCCTTCTCCTAGCTCTTCAGGCGGCGGTGCTTTTCAGCTTCGATTGGCGAGCTCTGTCGGAGCTGCAGCGCAGAGAAGCTACGAACAAGCGCTGCGCTTGGTGCGGTTTGTGCGTAACGCAGCTTTTCTTTGTTTTACGGACAACTTTTTCCTTTTGCTCTTGTGCTTGTAACGGATCGTCCCTCCCTTGGCCACATACTATTCGTGCTGGTGGAGAGAGAGGGGGTCTGTCCGCTCCACTTGTAGCCTGCTCGAGCCCCGCTGCCAGAAGCAAACTTGGAAGTTGCACAAGGATCGAGTGCTTATTACCACACCAACGAGAGTTGAGGTTGGAAGCTCGCTACAAAACTTGACGGGGACACGGTGCATGCATTGTGGACACCTTACGCACCTCATTGCCTCGTATATTTTCTATGTTCTCTTTTGCAGCCTGCATTACGTTTCTGTATTTTTATTCGAACAGCTACACGTTGTCCCTAAGCTGTTGTGCAATCTAACAAGTCGTCAGTATTGTAGTGTGAAGAGGGAGAGCAGAGCGTAAAAGGCCTAGAGGCCTGTCAATAACGTATAGGGGAGACAAAATGTGAAGAACAGGTACATTGTGTACATTGTACATTGCATTGGTGTTATTTTAAGGCACAAGTACGTAGAATTAGTTCAGAAACAACATCCGAAGAGTGCTCCGGAAACCTTAGCCTGCTGCGTTTTTTCCTGCTCTAATGGTATAGATTGTGTAGGTTGTGTAACAGCGCAGTAACTGCAAACTTGCAAACGAATACTATGATTCAAACGTTTATATATATACATATATTTAACTGTGACTTATCAGTACCAAACTAACTTTACCAAAGTTTGGTGCAGGAAAACACTTGTATAATGACAATTATGTGTTTTTGTCTTTACTGGTTTTGCTGCTTTAGGTGTGGACAGCCTTTAGCTCTCTCAACCCCCCTCCCTACGCCCAACCTCCCATTTCCCCCCAAATTAGAATGCATGTCATTCACTGTAGAGAATGGTATGGGCCCACATGCTGGGAAATTCCCATTCTCCCAGGGTGAGAGTAACCAACGCTGTTTAATTTAGGAAGTTTATTTAACTCCAGTAGGCAGGACAGTGGCATTTGTCAAGTCTTTGTAAAATAGGTTCTCTGACTTCCAGCTAAATGACTTCTTAGAAAAGTACTCTTATGGAAAAAGATGACTACTTCCATTGGGTACAGAGGCAGTGGAGATGGAGTGTTGTTGTCCAGCGCCCTTTTTCTGTTGCACTACTGAACATTGTGGTGAGCAGTGCAATATTAAAAGGGCATTGGCTGATCAAACTAAATGACTGCCTTTAACCCATCACCATCTCATCATACCTATTAGGGTTTTACTTTATGTTTTAATGAAAGCAACTGTTAATAAAAAATATTTAGTAAGGTCTAATTTTGTTTTTTGGTAAACTGCTTTGTGGCTTATTTAAGTGTAATCTGACTTTGTCAGTGAGGAATGGCCGTCCCTGCGTCCACGTGCTGACACATGCTGAGGTCAGCTGCTTTGACAATGTTGCACTACTGTACCATCCATTCTAGCAGTGCAATAGTATTGTCATAGCATTTGGCCTGAGCTCTCTCTGATCTTATTTTATCAAACAAGTAAAAGTTTTCTAATGAGCCACTACTAGTGACTGATGACTGATAGCAGCTGGTGGCACACAGCAGAGCCTCCTGCACTGTTTACTTAGGCCTGTATTTACAGAAGACACTTTGTCCACTTTGCTCACTCAAATTTAAAGCGATGCACCTTTATGAGCTACATACCACATTGCTGACATTTTTCAACCTACATTGCTAGTAGTCCTCCGGCACACACCAAGAATAGAAAAAGTCAAAACAGGACCATATCTAGTGTGTCTCACGTTACAATTTTAGCTGTATAGGTACAGGACTGGGTGTCCTTTTACTTTTCAATTAATAAAAAAATGTAAGCCATATCAGCATTATTGATTGGAGGAAATTAATGAATTAAGATCTTAAGCATGGTGAAACAAAATATTAGTAAAAGGCATGCAGCTTTTAAACATTTAACTTGATTTAACGTGTGTGTATATATATATATACTATATATATATATATATATATATATATATATATATATATATATATATATATAAACTAGAATTGTTAAGGTAGATTAATATTTACTATAGTTTTCATAGAATAATCAAATCTGTAGATGTCTTTTTCAATTTGCACGATTAAACGATTTAAAACAGTGTTCTAACATGACAGTCCTGTAAGTCTCTTGTGAGGACAGTGTCAGTGCATTCCCCTGTGTCTTCACCTGTGTGTGTTTTGTCATCAAACTGGCCACTGGGAGGGGGGGGGGGCTGCAGCAGGTCGAGGGGGGAGGGGACCTCAGGAAGGAATGTAGGAGCAGGCCTCTCTACTTTCTTCTCATCTTTTCCCTCTGTTCCATTAAGTGTCAACCTTCAACAAACTCACTCCTGTTTGTCTTTATGTGCACCAGTGAAGCTTTGTTGGCGCAAATGTTTAACCAAAGTCCAGTTGCAGTTACACTTAAGTAATTATTAAAAACAGGACAGGAAGTGAAGCGGACTCCTTGCAGCTGTTCAGGTGACCTGACTCCTGCCCGGCTCTAATAAAGACCTTTCAAAGTGTGTAAAAGTTGACTTAACAGAGGTTTTGTAAGTAGCTCAGTCACTTGACTTGTGTGAAATTCAGCCTGGCTAAAGAACGTGACTTGTTTAGGCTTGCTTGCAATGCTTGCTGGGAAATGGTGGAATGTGTGGAATGGGGGCCGGTTATCTGAGCACAGAGAGCAGTGCAGAGCCAACATGTCAGCGGTGCCTCACACCAGCGTTTCATGTGAGGGATGCACAGTGACATCTGCAGCACATTACAACCACAGCTCCACTGTACTATGGCCCAGGCCTGCACAGTGGCCTCAGGAGCACACCTCAGGCAAACATAGTAACCAAAGGATAACTACTACTAGGCCAATAGGCATTACTGTAAAATCTGACTTTTTTTTCCTTTATATATATTTTTTTATTTATATACAGACTATATAAATAAAGACATTGGTGAAAATCACTTGTTTGTACATGTGTTAAACTTGTAAATTGCAATAACTGCAAACTACTTTGGAACAGTAAATATAAGTAAATATTTATTTCAATATTCCCCCAGATTTGCGTATCCAATTATGACACAGGCTACCACAACATAGTTGCAGGAATACAGCAGCTTTTATAGGATCATTCCTGACCCCTAACTTGAACAGTTAAGCCTGGGCCTGTGCAGAGGCCCAACCAAATTTGTTTTGTTGTCAAATTAAATAAAAGAAGGCTTTATGGTGTTTCTGCCTGCCTGGTTGTGTAGATCAGAGGAAGAGCTTTAATACATGCATTAACGTAGGTCTATACATTAAAACTACAAAATAAAATAGCTTTTGATTTTAAAACAATAAGACAATATTTTAGCACAGTTATTGTATAATTGCACAGAGCTTTAATTGCTCTTTTTTGAAGAGTGCTGCAGGTACAAGGTCAGAGTTCAGAGAAATAGAGATCGTTCATTGTGAATGAAATGATCAAAGCAGCTGATAAAACAGCAAGAAGCCACCAACACTGGTCCAACACAGGTGGAGCTACTCTTAAAAATTAGACTAGCAACGATTTATCCAGGTGAACAACACAGTGAGAGAAGGGCTAAAATTAATTAAGGAAATGAAATCATCCTGGAAACAGGAGGAGGTGGTAGTGTATGCAAGGGGGTACATCCTTTCAGCCTGACCTGCATTCATCCACGCATCAGATTTACGCACACGCACACAGTAGTTTACTTCCTCAAATATTTGACCAAAATGTCACTTTAATGAGTATGGAGGCAATCAACACTTTACACTTTTTTTTTCTAAATCAGTTTTCTCTTTCCATTGACAGTGAGAATAAACTGATAGAGCTGATTTTTTTTGCTGCTCTGCTGGTCTGACGATGCTTTTTTTCCTTGTTCCCATTGCTTACGGAGAAGAGTGCAGGCAGACTTAGAAACAGCAAATTCCTGTGCACTGTGACCTGATAAAGTTTAGTCTCAGGGAGCAGGGCTGTCTGAGGCACAGGAGATAGCACAGGAGCGGTCCCACAGCCCAACAAGAGAAAACAACAAGAATGTTTCAGCACGGTACACATTTTATAGAGACGTATGTGAGGCATTATTAATGAAACATTGACATTTATTTCGCACTGGAGCGCAGAATATTGTCCCTGGTGGGATACACTGTCACCTGGTGGGCAAGACGCAGACTGCAGTACAAGGACTACTAAAGACTGGTGGTAAACACACAAACACAAATAGAAAAAGCGAATTGAATAATACAATTCTTTACTTGTTAGTCTTCTATGTTAATATATTCATTTTTCATTTTATCTGTAGGTAAATCTTAATCAAGCAAGCACATTTAACATATTATAATAGGCATATTTAAACCACTTTAAAATAATAATTTTGCCACTTGGAGTTGTCTGTGCGTTTTGAGTGGGAGCCCATGTCCAGCAGAGGGAGCTGTTTTCAACTACCAGCAGAACTCATGGGACAATAGCATCAAAGACATTAACCTATATAACCTATATATATAACCTATATACCACTGATGAACGAGAGGTTATATATATATATATATATATATATATATATATATATATATATATATATATATATATATATATATAAAAACAGAGAGAGAGAGAGACAGAGAGAGATCTTCTGTTTATGTTGTAGGCTGCTGTGAGTCAAGATGTCTCAGAAGCTATAGGTTAGAGCTCTGAATAGTCAGGAGGGTTGTCTGCAGAGGTCATTTCATGGGCCATCTAAGAGAAGAAGGACTGTGATGAAAAGTTAAATACTTTGATTGAGCTGTATGTGCTTGGGGGGGGCACTCACCAGGACCGGAGGGGCCAAGAAAAGGTAGTTGAGTGGGTAGAAGAGTAGGTTGATACAGCTGGTAGAGTAGAGATCAGCATATCTTATGAGCTGACTGGCAAAGAGGGTCTGTCTGGCTCCACTCCGCAGAAGGCTGCCCATCTGACTGTAGGCTATGTCCATTCTGTAGGTCAGCACCTGAGAACACCAAGTAAACCACACAATAAACACATTCAGAATTCGGGGATTTGAAAGCTTTCAGCTGTATTGCTGTTTCAGTCATTCTTCAAATCAATTTTTTGTGTAAAGCTGAAAAAACTGACCTTCATTCTGTACTGAATAGCAAGAATCTCTGGATCTGTGCTGTCCACATTTCTTTAAATGAAGAAAAAAGAGCACATTAGATTATGGCATCATGTTGAACTATCCTGTGATGAATAGTGCATTCAATCTTTCATCACTCTGAAACCAAAGGAATATCATGTTGAATGGTAACAACAACAGTGAATAAATGACTAATTGGAGTGTTAATAAACTCACTTGTGGAGCTCTGCTAAGAAGATGTCCAGGCGCTTGAGCTCCTCAAACAGACCTAACACACACCCACACACACACACGTTACATTCAGAAATATGCTATCCTTTAGTTTTAGTTCCCTTCTTACCTCTCTTCTTCTCCCACACCTCCAGCTCCTTACTGAGCTCAGGTACCACCAGAAACGTTTTCCAGCCCTGTCTTTTCTTGGATTTGAGTATATCTCCAAAGATATGGTCTCCAACATACAAGATGTTCTTCCCCTGGACATTTAGCAGATCACAAATCATGTCTGAGGAACCTAAAAGCAGAGTCAGAAGTTCAGCTTGCAGAG